>JBBCBC010000023.1:0-444490 GCA_037126765.1 Stenogyne calaminthoides
TGCTATTGGATGACTTAATAGGCTATTGGAGGATTTAATAGGCTATCGGCTCTAATACAAGTACTTATATTATGGTTTGAGCAAGTATTCGAGAGCTCATGGAACACACAGAAAGGTATGAAAAGAGGAAGGCCTTCCTCAATTCCATAAAATAAGCCCAGCGGAATATAGTGTATTAGTTTCAGAATGACAGGCGCTAATTAAAAAACAATGGCTATCTACTCATGTAAACAATACCTAATCTATGGAGTGATTTTTCCATATGAAAACCAATACTGTCAAATTAACAAAAAATACTTATATCGATATGTTTTACCTCAAAATGACATCTGATTGAACGAAGCAAGCAGCCATTGATAAAACATGCCAATATTACTATTGATCCAACATAATTTGATCATCATCCATAACACTAGAGTCAGAGCCCCCAGGATTCCTGATAGAAAAAGAATCAGCACCGAATTTAGCCACTTTCTAAAAATGTTTTTTCCAACACTATCAAATTAAAGAATAATGGGGATAAGAAAATCGGGTCCTTTCAGATATCAACAATGACCAATTGAAGCAAATCACCAGCTACAAGATACAAATTTCTCGATGGAAGAATGAGCACTACTATACATCTCAAAAACTTTAAAAATAAATTTACCCCTGCAAATCAGCAAAGAAGTTAAATAAATCATCAGGTGAAGCCAAAGATGAAAGTCTACTCGTCAAGTGGGTCACCAACCAGTGATTTAGCAAGCCACCAATCTCCCCTGAGCTGAGAAATCAACTCATCCAACGTCGGCTCAAAAAATCCCATCACATTCCTGCATAATCAAAAACAAAATCACTTGAATGATCCGCTTTTCTAAGTAAAATAAGCTCCGATAACGATATCATTCACTTGCCTCAACCTGTGAGTGATAATAGGAAAACCTGAGATGATTGTGCTGAAACAGAGGAGAAAGGAAAAGGAATAGAGATTTGAGAAGGCGGCGCGTAAAATTGAACCAAGACGCATATGGAGAGCTTGTGCGGGGTGATGGCGAAGCTCGTCGGCGGTTTCGAAAATGGCAGCCATTGCCGCCGATTGAAATTTTGGGAAACTGGTGGGGTTTTCGGTCTAGGGTTTTAAGAATGGGACCGTTGTATTCTATGGCGCTTTAACTCCGCATCCTTTGGGAGCACCCAAATTTAAAAAAGTGAATTTTTTTATGAATAATTTTTATAAACTTTATATATAAATTCTTTTAAAATAAGTTGATTTGTGTAAAAGTAATACTAATATTTTATGAAAATTACGAATATCAGAAGAATGAATTTTATAAATACTTATTTTAAGGGTAAGAAAATTATTTAAAACATCTTAATAAAAAAGTGTCTAAGTTATTATAGAAGTGCATATGCAGTAATATAAAATAAAATACATAAGATAAAAATATGAGAAAATTTTTTATAGACTAAAGTCAATTTTTTTTTTTTGTAAATCAATTACAATAGTAGTTCTAACATAATCAATTATAATAATTTTTTCTACCATCGAGCATACAAGATCATTTCATCTCACGAAATCAAACCGCAATCACCACAAGAGGGAAACCACCCGAAACCGCAACTGGAATCGCAGAACTCAATAACAGGGACCATCATTCCCCAAGAGGGAATAATATTCCTCTCCGTGTCCTCTTTCGGACCGCCTCAAAAAAGCGCATGGTTTCAACCACTGGAAATATTCACACTGACTATGACTCAAGTCAATACTTGCACATAAATGAGAAAAAATAGGTCTTATGCATACTTTAATTAAAACACAACAAAATTTTATTCCTTTATTGAAATAAAGGGTTGTTGCTGTCAAAAAAAAAAAAAAAAAAATAAAGGGTTGTTTTTTTTTTTTTTTTTGAAGAAAATAAAGGGTTGTTATATGTATTGAAATTGAAATGAGAGAATTTTTAAAAAATTGAAAATTGAGAGAAGAGGGAAAATATTTCCACAAGCCAGCACACCCACGCCATTTTCTCGCACCCTGCCTCTGATCTCAGGCCACCCGCTCCCATTCTTTTTTCTCTGGTAAAGTTACGCTTCTTTTTTTTTTTGACGCCAGAATAATTTCAACTGATTTTTGCCAAAAAAATATATGATGATTATCGATATATTTTTCAACCGGCGTTCCATATTTTTTTAATCGAGATATAAAGTGACGGCGGCAGATGCCTCAGGTTTAATTGGGCATATTTTCATAATACTATTTTGTAGTATCAACTAATATGCTGGGCTGGGGTGAATAACAAAAAAATTCACCTGCACAATATAGTCCAAATATACAACATAAAAAATTGAGCTTATGCAAAAGAGAAATCAGATGAAGCAATTGCAGTTTCTCATTTTGGGGATACAGCTTCTATGGTGGATCCGTAGTAATAACAAGATAAAATTGTGCAGGGGTAATAAACTTTTTATAAAATTTGAAATCACTTTAGTAGAGGTAATAAATAGGCATAAAAGTGTGTATTTCAAAAAATGTCTAATTTATCCTTTGAACCAAAACATAAAAGTTTCATATTTTTAATTGTGACTAACATGCCATTATTAAGTGGTTAAAAGAAATAATTTTTTTTTTTTCAAATATCTTATTTAAGCAATTTATTCACGAATTAGTAATGTTGCAAACTAAATCCCTAAATTCTAGTGATGTCTATTTTATATTTTTTGTAAATAAAAATAAGATTGGCAAGAACCCATATATAAAACCCATTATTTTCCTTTTTTCATTCATACATAGAAAGCAAGATTGATTAATAATATTTGGTTTAATAATTTCATTACATCACCAACAATTGAGTACGAGATTCATTATAAGCAAAAAATTGCACCCATCTCTAACAAAAAGAAATAATGTTTTCTTTGTCTCATCTCTAACAAAAGAAATAACAAATTGTGAAGAACATAACACAATGTGTATGCAGTTGCCCCCATCCTTAAATTCACACGTCCATTTCTCTTTTGGAATCATGCAATAGTAGCACAAAAGTTTTACACACACTAAAATGTTACAAAAATGCAGTAAATTAGGCTAACATGCAGCATACTTGATCTAATTACAATGTTGTTAAAAAATGGGATAAGCAGCACCTTAATCTAGAAACTGAAGAGTGCTGACATAGACAACATTCAGAAGTCTTGAGCAAAATATTTCACTCACTGTCTCGACATTCATAGGGTCCAAATTTCTGAGTCTCTACGAGAAATCACCAGCAGCAGGGTCAAAGACGCTGCCAATGAAGCCATAAACTTGAGCAAAAATCTGGCATAACTGCAATGATGAAGACAAATAATTTAGTCATGCAATCAAAACCAGATATTAATTTAAATGGCAAAATTACAAGATATAACACATATCCACATAAAACAAGAATCAACACATAACTGATATATCTTTTTCTAATCTGATATACTTGGCCATACATAGATAAAACAGATGTATATACAAGTACCAAGTACAAAACTCAGAAATCAAGAAGCAGATAAATTGTCCAAGCTCAGCTAAATGTTCCACATTATCCTTGTTCAACATCCTCCAAACAAAACAACATTTGAATCTAATCGCTATTGTTTTGAGCTTCCATTTTATGGTTGTACGCGCCCAAGTTGCTTGACCTGTAGTTCAAAGAAAATATCTTCATTGGAGGCCCTTTGTGTAGCCACGAGAACCAAACTCTTAATAACAGGAACATCCATCATGTTGCTTCCTGATTTCCAAGGATTTGAACCAAAAGCTACCAAACTTCCTCATTGATCATTTCTATTGCTTTTTGTTGCATCCAGATCCCATGAGAGGCCAATGTCATTAGTTTTGTGGAAAAGGAAGCCAACAACTATTGTTCACATTCCTATAATTATCAAGAATTCCAATAAGAAAAATTTAGCATTAGAATGGAACTATTATTGAAATGAGGATCAAGCCTTTTGAATGTGATACCCATCATATAGACTTCAGCAAATTAACTCTTATAAAACAACTTGATGGTCTCTCATATGTAATTTATCTTCATTCACTAGATTTTGTCCCTTCTGCCAATTGGTCATTTTTTTTATATTATAAGTTGCACATTCAGTCCCCAAGCTAAACACTAGATCCAACATATTTGGAGAAGTAAACAGAACAAGAGATGAGGCATGGATACGATTACATGTGCATCTTATGATCTTAGCTGCTCTTGACATGCTGAAATTTATTGTGATTGCAGATTCTATCGATATTGAAATGCAAATATGCAATGCATAATAATATTCCAATATTAGGCCAAGTAATGGTAATCTCTGATACCAATTGCAAATTTCCAAGCCTCTAATCTGATAGTAATAGACAACTTCTGAAATAAATTGAGTATGAAAATTGATGAAAAACTCACTTGTACATTACATCAAACATCTCATCCACAAGCTTTTTCAAGCTCTCATCAAACGTGTCGACTCACTTGTACAATTGATGAAAAACTCTCTTCAAGCTCATCTGGGCTACAGCCATCACACTGCTCATCAATTTCCCTCGACGAATATCTGCAATAAAAATCAGAACTTTCCAAACTTAGAAACACAACACAATTGACAAAAAGTAAGCAGAAAACTACAGAATAAGTGCATAAAAGTAGGTTTTTTTTGCTTCAAAAAGCACAACCTAAGCTAACATTCCTATCACAATTCACAATTTTTCTGTATTAATATTTCTCACAAGTCACAACCAAAACAATTAAAATCAAATATCAACACTATACACACATCACCAAAGTAATTTCCATTCAACCCACTGAATTATTTTTTCCCCTATAAGCAAATACAAATTCAAGCAATGTCTTTTCTGAGAATACTTTGCAGCAACTTAAAGTCTTGATAATGAATTCTGCATAAACTAATTCGTAATCACTTCAAACAATAATTCCAAGAGGGGGGGTGGGGAAATCTGCATAATCCAATCAAAAGTGCTAATCGAACAAAAACTCGCATGAAAATATATCAAGCATGGTACACCCAATTAGTTGCGGATGAAACTACTACATCAAAAAAATCAACAACCCTAAAAAATCTCAAGCGTATAATCGCTGTAAAAAACATACCTTGATAGTTGTGGACGGTCGATTGTACTCACAAGGCTGCCGTTTGTACAATGATACGCCGCCGTCGAGAAAAAATTGCAGAAACGAAACACACAACAATATACTCGGCGAAAATTGGAGAAAAAAAAAAATTAATGACTCAATAATTTGTGACATATTAATCTTGAGGGGGTCATCTTCGGTAATATAGTCATAGGCGCCGAACTTCCCGCTGCGAACGGCGAGCTCAAAACATAGGGATCGCGATGGAGAGACCAAAATCATAAACCCCAAATTCGACCTCGAGCGCGGATCGCGATGAAGAGACGATGGGAGAGAGAGAATGAACAAATAGAGAGGAGATTGAAATATGTGATATATTAATCTTGAGGAAGGGGCAAATCGCCCACGGATTGTCACTGTAGAACCCTCTTCCCCAATACCACGGGGAGGGGGGTATTATTTTGTGTGAAATGTAAACAAAGGATTCGCGGTGAAATAATCCAGATACGGTCCGGTTAAACGATAAAAAAATGGATCCTTACTAATTAGTATGACCAATATGTTGCCTACAAAATGAGTTTACAAATAATTACTGACCAATATTAAAAAACATAATAACTCCTACTAATCGCAAATTTTAATGTCTCTATTTTCCCAAGTATGTAAAAAGTGCTATTAACTACCCCTCCGCCCCTTACCATTTTCGCACACACTTATTAAAAAAAAACCGAGTATCCATCCAAAAAACAAATTTTAGAAACCTAAATTGATTTTTTTTTTCAAAACTAGAAACATAAAGAATGTCTCACAAAACTAAAACTCTATCACTAAAAGATAGCCAAGACATCTCTCATCGCAATAACCACTTACCTCTCAGAAGATTGCTCACGGTGATGGTGATCTCACTCCCACTAAGTCACCGGGTTATCTAGAACCCTTGAATATTGAAACAAACATGATCAGTGACTCCTGTATCCATCACCCACGAATGGGAAGAATACGCCGCTAAACAAGTTTCAATAACTAAGTACATGAAAATTACCTTGTTTACTAGTGTTCCTAGGCTTAGTACAGACCGACCTCCAATGTCATTTCCGTCAACAAGAATTAAGCATTTTAGTTTGTTTGTCTTCCTCTTGACACCTCTCAATGTCTATTTCACGAGAACATATCCCGGCATGGTTATCTCCGCTTCGCTTTTATGATTCCAAAGTGAGCGAAGAATTTTAAGGTTTAACGCAATAGCTGCAACGGTTTCCATGTTCTGGTGTTGGTGTTGCAACACATCTAACATTGAAGTCAATATGGTCCACCTAGCCATTTCATCGGATTTTTAACCACGCTTTTATGATATTCCTTTATCTTCCTCACTAGTCTTAATCGTTGGTCACGGGTTTTGGTTCTTCAAGGACAAACTTATGCGACAGCGGGTCAAGAAAATAAATTAGTGTTTTCCAATCTATATAGTTTCCTACTTTCATTTTATTATCTTTAAGTATTCTAAATATCAAGTTGCGCTTAGATTACATGCCGAATCGAGAATAAAATATACATTTTGAATTAATATCCTAATTAACAAAAAAAATTATCACTAACTTCGATCACATGTACTCTATCAAAAACCTCAAAAAATGATATAAACGCAAGATTCCGCCAACATCTTAAAATAGTTTAAATAAGTCACAATGAATGTGAACGCTTATTTAAACACATTTAAGCTCGTTACAAACAAAGATGCATAAAACTTTTAATTCAAAATTAATAGTCGGTTCTTCCCACTCACCGTATAAAATTATCAGAACTATGGGGAGTAATATAATATCAATTTTATACCTAAGTAATAACTATAATTAAATACTCCTCCGCCTCCGATTTTGATTATTCGCTTCCATGAATAATCGCCCTAATTTTGTTTATCCATTTCAAATAAGGCAATAAAGAACATCCAATACTATATAATACTATTATTTCTCCATCAAACCCACTTTACACCATTTAATACTATTATTTCCTCCAAATTAAAGCCACTTAAAATTTTAATTAGTAGTTCTTCATTGTAATTCTTCAATTGCTTATTCGATATTTTTTTCTCAAAGATCTTGTCTCCAATTATTTGAGTATTTAATTTATATTACGCTTTTAAAAATATTAGAAGCCTACTCATTATTAGTATTTGTTATAATTTTTATTTTTTGAAAATGATCTATAACGTGGGTATTTAAAAAAAAAAAAAGCTTAAAATACTCCTTTTTTTTGTCTTTAAAATTGTCCGAGACATTTTTTACAACAAATTGATAGTTTGGTATCTACCTTGTAAAAAGTCTAAAACCGAGCCCTTAAATGTAATAAGTGACAAAAAAAAAGTCATTTTTTTTAATTTGTTCTAAGATAGTTTGAAGATTTTGGTTATGCCATCCATCAATGATGTGATGTGGTTATTCAATGCCATTGAACCATTTGTCTTAATTGTGAACTATCGTCTTACTAATCACTATGTCTTGAATGAGCTTGCATTCAATTGTGCTCATATCTCTTATATTAAATACAAATATTTGCTTCACCAAACATTGGTAATTGAAAGAAGCAAACTCATACAATCTGCATACTCTTGCAAAAACAATGAGTGTATTTTCTATTGAGCCGCAAGAGCATTATTTCAATGAGGAAGAATGGAGGAGGATACCATCAATGTCTTCTACACGCGGTACTAATGGATAACGGAAGGTGAGAGATTGGGATGTCGATAATTTGGTGTCTCACAAGATTATGTTAATGTGATGATGGATAAGGAATTTATATGGGACGATGTTCTATCTCTTATGGTCAAGCTCAAGAAACGTTATAATGTACTCAAGTCTATTCTAGACGCTGAAGGGGTTCATTGAACAAAGCGCATAATCGCATACACATTCCCCGCTTGGGATTATATATTTATGTAATGTTTGTATCTATTTTTTTATTATACATACTATACATATTTCTTTGTGTACAATATACACATTATTTCGATTAACATACTCGCTGATGTAGGCGCATTTAGTTTGCAAAGGCATTCTACCATAAGAGACGGATGTTCGTAGAGATGCTAATCGGGGGTCGAAGCTTAAATCGGACCAGCCTTATTTAACCCTCAAGTATATACAGGTTAGGGGTCGGGCCGAATGGTAGGTCTGCAATCGGCCTTTTTTGCTCAAACTGCTAGCCTACTACAAAATCCAACGTTAGTCACTTGCCATCGTGGGTCACCCACCGCCCACCTCCTTTATATATATATATATATATAATTATATTATTAGCTTAAATAAATAGAAATGATTAGGGCAAGATATTATTTTATGTTTTGATGTGATTTTGACTATATCAACAATGTCCGGATTTTTTAAGTTTGAATAGTATCATAGTACGATTACAACTTTTGAATTTATGAACAATGTTTGGAGTATTTAATATGGAAAATCCTTTTTTTTTTAAGTTCGTTAGTGGTCCGTTTAGGGCCGAAATTTCTGGGCTAAGTTTAGGTCTCAACTATTAAATGGCCCATTAAAAGTGAACCTGTTAAGACCCTAAACCGCTTAGCCCATTTACTTTATATTGCGTCCCCACGGGTTAGGTCAACCCGCTTAACATCTCTAGATGTTTGACGAAAAGCCCTGCTCGAACTAATATCGATGAACCTCATGAAGTCATCAAAGATAAGTTCGATGGAAGATCGATCATCCCACCCAATAGCACTCTCTTCCTATAGTTGTCCCGATTTCGATAATGAGTAGGGAAGTCGAGTCCCCTAACATTGTTGGAGAAAAAATACAATGTTCCGCACTTTTGGTACACCCTCGATAACGTAATGTCTTGCCCCTTGTCAATCTTGAATCTCGCTCCGCAAAATTCCAAAAATCCCCGTGTCACAAGCTATTGTCGGGTTTATGTCGATGCCATCCATCAAGATGGAAGTGTTTAAAACACCAACAAAAAATGGGTCGAGTTCATGTGAGTCATCCAAATTCATTCAAAAAGTTGGCATACTCTCCTCTTGGTAAGAAATAGTCAAGATTTATCACGCCATGTGCACTCGTCGCCGAATAAACACTCAGACATCAACCATTAAAAATCCAAATCCAGAAAAAAAATACCAAAAAAACCCATTCAAAAGAAAGAAAAAAAATCCCAATACCAAAAGCATCCTGAAAATAATGAGTTGTGGGTTTGTTCAAGTTTTTCAGCCGTGTTGTGCAAAAAGTGTTATGATCCCGCATCGAATCCACAAAAAATTGTGGATGGATATTTAAGTGGGAGTCAATCCTCCACTCTTGAGCTAGATTTGGGTGGAGTTAGGGCTTCCATTCTTAATTACCTAACAAAAGAACCATCAGCAGTCATTACATAAATTTCATCGCCCAATCACAATTCTTGCAATATATAAGACATCAGTAAAAGGGAGAGGGCACATAACTTGTCAGTTGAAAAAAGAAAAAAATACTGAAGTATTTACGAGTGAATCTGTGTTAATGGTCAAAACCTTATTGGCAGGGTTTGTTCTAAGCTTCCTGGAATCCTCTGGGCCAAATGAAAGCATGAGAAAATTAAACTAGTTATGAATTTAGAAAATGTCTCAACTTGGGCAATCACCTGTTATGAAAAATGAAACCAGTTATGAATTTAGGTTCAAGAAGTTCTGTAATGATAAGTATTTCTTTGAAATTAATTTATGTACCTGCATATGGGATTTGGAGCACTTCACCCCACCATTTTTGGAGTTTATATCAAAGCCAAAGTTCATCAATGGCTTGGATCGGTTGCTGTAAAACTCCAGATTTGACCTCGAGGTCGGATCTAATAGTTTTGAAAACAACAGCAAAAATCAAAAAAATATTTGAAAATTAAGATTAAACTCTGTCGCTGATAAACAGTGAAATAATTTGTAATACTAGATCCATAAATAATGTTTCTAGGTTCCGAGAATAAAACAACAACACCTATAGAATTTGGGCATAGTATAAACATGGGCCTTAATATTAAAAAAAAAAAAAAATTAAAACCATTTCAAAATATACCCTAGACCAAAAGAATGTAAATGAGGTTTAGTCTAAACGTCCATTAAATAGCGCGCGACCTAAACTGTTGGCTCACGTATCTCTCCATCTTCTTTTTTTTTTCTTTTTTTTTGGCTTAAATTTATTTTGTTATATAAATTGATGTTGTACTTTTACGTTCGTGCTACAACTATTAATTTTATGTTTAATCACTTCATTATTGTATAATTTATTTACTTGCATCCGGTATTGAATTACATCTTATTTTTTATTATTATTTTCAATTTTAGACAACACCAAAATATTAAATAGTCAAATGTGGATTGCGTGGTTACAGTTACACTACCTATATAAGACCACCCCGAGATCTTGAGTTTGAGATACATATAGGGGATTTTCTTCATTCTTGTGGTGGTGGTGTTGTCGTTGCGGTGTGATTGTGGTTCCGCTCTATAACGAGATAAAAAGATATGATACGCGCTTTAAGTATAGGGTTAAAACTAATTGTAAGTCTATCTTTCAAAAAAAGATTAAATAATTTAATTTTAAAATATTATTTGACAACATAATGGTATTATTAATATTAGTAAATCATGTATATATTAAATAAACATTAAAAAAAGTAATATATAATCTTAATATAAGCTTAGCCACTATAAATGTCATAATGTACCTGTGTAAACAAAATATTTTAAAACAATAAAATAATAAACATTCATAATAATAATTTTGATACATTAGATTAATGTCATATTTTAAAAAAAATACTATATTTGAATAACAATTTAATGATGCACTAGAGAAAATACTAGTTGATACAAAAAACAAGAAGTTCTACAACAAATAATAAATCATAATGAACCTTGTGTTTCAGTTACATTATTAATTTAGTACTACATCGATCTCTGCTAGCCTAGTTTTTTAATTCTATCTCAACCCAAGTGGCCTAATTCAAATTCTAGATGTTTATTTTTTATAGAAACAAGTAAACAACTAGCACTTGGCCTCGCGAGTAAGAAAATTATGTTATCAAATTCAAATTAAATACTTTAAATATTTAATTAAATTAAATTTATTTAATTTAATTATAATAAAAATAATATAAAAATTACATTACGAATCAAAACAATGAACTATATAAGAATATAAAAATTATATATAATATACGATAAATGAACTTTGAGTTTCGAATTTTGCAAATTCATAAGTATGGACAAATGCATTATGTTATCAAATTAAATGGTTAAATCACAAAAGTATATATAAAACTAAATAAATAATACAAAAGCCACAAAAATATTCTATATATTTATTAATGTATTAGACAAATGATATTAATTGTAATACATATTCACGGAATATCATGAGTATTATAGATAAAAACGCTATCTCAAGTCGATGACAAAGTATTACACGCACCTAATGCACCGTACACGGTAAGATAATAGAGTGCATTGATAACTCTTCTGTATGTTTCACCAAGTATGGCAACAACAATAAAATTGAAGCAATACAAGAATAATCATAACTTAAAATGGATATGAACTTAAGCTACTATGCAATTGTCAAACCAACTATGGAAATTTAGAAAATGAGAATCATAACTTCCATAATGATTATATGTCAAGGGAAATACTAATTCTTGGTACAACCTCTAAACATAAGGTTCAAGAAGCACAAAAGCAAGAAAAAAAAATACAAGAAAATAGAATCTAAAATTTTCAAAAGCTCTTCTTTTAGAAAGTCATGTGGTTTCATTTCAGCCTTGAGTGAGAACCTTGTCCAAACTACGTCTTCAAACCAGGGACAGACTCACTAGCTTTAAGCAAAGTTCCATCAACAGTTTTCTAGTCTTCTTTTTCCTCTGCTGGGAGCTTATTTCTCTCCTAAATGTATACCATGGGAAAATTGCACTTTTGGTCCCATAAGAATATTTTCATATCAAAATGGTCCCAATTCAAGCATTTTTTGTCCCAAATTAATATTCCCAAAGTATTTAACAGATGTAAGTGCGTGTGTTCCCACCAAAATAACGGAATTACTAACATTCTACAAAATAACACCAAAAAATCCTCATTTCAACTTGAACCTTTTGAATCACAATCCTCTAATATCTAGCAAACTTTATAAAAATCTTGCCAAAATCTTGCAAAATCAAAAGTGCATAAAAAGTTTAAACATATATAGGTGGCTTTTGTGTGGTGAAGTTGTTAGATTAACATGTTAAGAATTTTTATGATGTGCAATTAAAAGTTTGGGACTAAAAGTGCACAAAAAAGGACCACTTTGAAACAATGAGACCAAAACTGCTTTGAAAATATTCTTATGGGACCAAAAATGCAATTTATCGTGTATACCATAAACCATTAGTACAAAAATAAATACAGAATATTATTATATAATAGGAGGAAATACCTCATCAACTTTCGCCATGTGTCACAATTGACACTCTCCTGATCTGCCATGTGTCACCAGCTTTTGCCATGTATGACAATAGACACTCTTCTCATTTGCCATGTGTCACAATTTTTGCAATTTTTGCAATGCTGGAAAATAACTTTTCGATTTTTGTATGAAACCTTTGATATTTGAGTAAATACTCTTAGGCTCCGCATTTTAAAATAAGAATTAGAGGATATGATAAAATGGGATGAAGATAAAATTTGCATATCTCATCACTCATTTACTTGAATAAATTTGATAAAATTCAATAAATCGTTTTACTAAAATACCCCTCCTCTCAACCTCCATCCCACTTCCCATTCTTCTTCTCCGCAAGTTTCTCATTAATCCCCGAATTTTATATCAATAGAAATTCATCTTTCCTACGCAGAAAATGAGACTCAAGAATTACTTTGAGATTATGAATTATATTAAATCAACACAGTTCTGAATTCATCTTCCCCACACATATTAGAAAATGTGGCATTTGACTCAGTTTTGAATTAAAAAAATATTAAATGAGAACAAAGATCCATTTCACGCCAAATGAAAAACTAACGCTTTCCCAAAGAAATGGAATCCAACATTTTTTCTACTATCAAAACTATTGGTCAACAAAAAAATCGAGCACTCCAAACTTCTTCCTCGTAATATATCACCGTTATACCTAGCCGCTTATAAGGATCCCAAACATTTATCCTAGGGAATTTCGAAATGCTACCTGCAGAATGAGGATTGTGCCATAAATATAGTTTTGTAAAATCTAGACAAAGAAAGATGTATCATGTATCATACTTTATATGTCAAGTTTATGCTGGAAAATGGAAGGAAGAATCATCATAGGCACAAAGACGAGCGTGGTGCAACTAATTACAAAGATATGACAAAGATTCCAAAATATTGAATTCAAAATACATAAATATCTTTTGCAAACAATATTTATCTAAATCACAAAACAATTAAATTCAAAATTTCCGAAGATATGTTGGGTCCAAATTAAGTCGGGGCCCGATTTTGGGTTCAAACGAGATGTTGGGTCCAAATGAGATCTAAAAACTTGACTCAATTTTTTTTGTGCCGATCGCTTATTCAGATCCACCACGCACACTCGCCGATCAAATTCCTCGGCCCGATTTGAATTAAAACCAAAAACTTGACAATCAAAATGCAGATCGACCACGGGTGTTGGGCTCAACCCCTTTGCCTGAGACCAGATAATCCGTGATTTTTTGCCGAATTTGAACAAAACAAGAAGAGATCAGATAATATTTTTTATTGATGAATTTTTAGGTAATATTTGCAATATCCCCAACAAAAATTAATTATCACACTACTTTTTTGAACAAATCTATTATCAAATATAATCCTCAAAAGTGGGGCTTATTCATGAGCAGGGATTGTATTTTTTTTTATCCATCAAAATAAATAGATAATAATATTAGACAATTAATCTTTATCCAATCTTATCACCCAAAGTAAACACCGCCTTTGAAAAAAGAAGAAATTTTGCATCCCACTCTCTTTTCAGCCCACGCACTCAATTCGAAGAGGCGGAAATTGGGATGTCGATGAAGAGAATCCTCGCATCAAATTTCTCGCAAGCATCCCAAATCATCTGGTATTTTTTTTTCTGTTTGCATATATATACTTTCGAGTTTGATTTTCTTCCCAAACAGAACGGTGAAAATCGAAACCCGTTTCTCCAAATGTTGATTCTTTGTTTTTTTCTTGAGAAATTATATGTGTGATGATGTGAATAATTAAATGGAACTTAGCACAAATTAGCAGATTATTAGTAATTTCTCCAAATGTTGATTTTTTTTTTTCTTGCGAAATTATGTGTATGATGATGTGAAATGAATGAAAGCTCAAACGACTGAGTTTTACAAATTTTCTTTTTTGAGTCCCTATAAGAAACTCATAAACGTATCCCCTCTCCTGCATCTGTTCGGCCACCCAAGACTCCCGCAAGGTGCATGGGATTTCTTGGCTTAAGGAAATCACTAACTGGCTGAAAGAAATCAGAGAAATCGGTCAAAAAAAGAACAGGTATCATCAATTCATCATGATCATGGTAAGAACTTAACGCAGTTATTTTCTTCATTTTCTTTTCTTATTTTTTGATGTTAAAATTCAATTTTTGTTCAGTATTATGTTAATTGAGAGACTGAACCGTATCTTGCCAAATTTTGGGGCATGAAATTGGGAGAAGGAGGTATTATCTAGATGGGTTAATTAAGGATGTAGTAATCTTTTAATTGTATTAGTGGAGTTGGAAATTCTAATTCTAATCTTGGTAGTTTACTATTCGACCTTCTGATGGTATTTGCAATGATTCAGTATAAATTTGAATTATAATGCACTTGGGTACACCATTCTCACTTTCCTATCTCTGCTACGATTGTATTATTTTTGTTTTCTTTAATTTTTGTTGGTATATGGCATCAGACTCTGAGCGCTCAACACTTTGGCCTTTGAGTCGGTGGCTATTTTTCATTGCAATAACAAATGCATTCCTCACACGGATCAAGTATTTAATTTTTCTAATGTTTTAGCTTTTGTTTATGTGTTGATTTTGAGTTATTTTTGTATAATTTGTGGTTGACACTTTATAGCTTACTTTAGAAAAAAGAAGGAATCTATTTTAATTTTAATGTCCATTAACGAGTCGATTATTAAGCCAAGATTCTTTCTTAGTCTGTTTTATTACTGTTTTTTTTTTAAATTTAGGCACATTCTGCTATATTCTCTGCTTGGTTGCTTTGACATCTCAGTAATTAAAATAATTGGGTAATGTATTGTCCTAAATTGTGTATATGTCTATATAGGTGTGTGATATATATGCTCTGAAAACCGTTGTAGGAAATAGGAATCCAAGTTTATTGTTTTCTTGATTTATGTGACATGTGTTACAATTTTATGAGGATAAATATTGTTACATATTTTTGTCGCTGCTAATTTCATTGAGTCTACTGATTTGAATTATTTTTCAAGGAAAAAGTCACTGATCCCATAGTTCCTATTGATCCCAAGATAGTTGAGGTTGTTGTTGTTGAAAGAATGGTCACCAGGAGAAGGCTTGAATCAAGCAAAGCTGGTGAGGCTCATGAAGTGTTAGCTAAGGAGGAGAAGTATTAGAAGAGAGCTGCTGAACTTAGTCTCTAAGAAGAAGAGGAAAGTTTCAAAATTCTATTCACAATATCATCAATTTGCGAGTTTGTATTGTCAATGTTACTGCTCCCCATCAAATTTGGGAGTGGTCTCGATTCCGACAAAGTTCTGTTCTTTGTCTTGAATTTTGAGTTTGACAGTTCTTCACTCTCCAGCATTCATTCTGTTATGTTCTTGATTTGCTGCAGTATAAGGAAAAACAGTGCTCAACTTATTCTCTTTTAGAATCCACAATTATTCCTCTTTTTTACGATTCTGTAAGAAAGTATTTTATACCCAGAACTCCTAGTCGAACACCATTAAGAGATACTTTAAAAATGTATGGAGATGATCATTGTATCTGCATATTTCAGGTGCTAATAATTTCTCAATTTACGTTATTGTTATATCTTTATATTGTTTATTGGAATGTTCTTGGTTCTAACTCACCACCTTAAATTTATTTTTTAAGATAATTGATTCTGTTTATTTCATTTCTTCATTGAGTGAATTCTCTGTGTTATGCTCTATAATTTTGAGAATGGTAGCTACTGCACATGCCTCTGAAAGTAACTCGCTAAATGATCTTAGTCTTGATGCTTTTAAGCAGTTCACAGGAGTTTAACATGGATGTGTTTCCAAAGGTAAGCTCTTTTATTCATAAAATTAGTGTGAGTAACCTGATGAGCAGTGCAGACACTACATTACATTGTGAAGGACTGAATGCCCCAAAGCTTAGATATTGGGTAATCTCCACTGAGTTCTTACTATGATTAACAATTTATTGGAGTATAATATACAGACACACACAATTTAGGAATTGAACCATCTCACACAGGCTTCCTTTCAAAATAAAATAATTTAGGTTAATTAGAATTTGCCTATTGATTAGAATTTTATACACCATTTGATGTTAAAAAAGGCTTCATTGTGATTTGTCAGTAGTGTGACATCAGTTATGTTTCTGCCCCCTATTCTTAAATGACATAGGAGAAGTATATAATAATCCACATCAGATCTTAGCCGCCTTAATCTTATGAGTGTTTTGGATTATTTTTGTCCTAATTGATGTCTCTGCATTATTGATTTAGTGAATATTGTTATTTTCACAAGTTCTAGGTTGTTTGACATTCTTATCAATTTATCTGGTGCAGGTGGTTCTTGATTTGATGAAACTGTCAAGTTTGCCAGCTACACTTTGTAGTAAAGCCGTATAAGCTGGCATAAAATGGTTTGCATTAGAGTGCATCTTTTTTGCTGGCGATTTACAAGCTTAAATTTGTATTGACATACCCTATTATACATTAGTATTGTAGTAAAAATGAAATTGTGTATGTTAAAAGGTGTAATTTGATAATTCATGATTCAGTTGCTTTTCAGGGAAGAGCTGCAACAGTCCATATCAATAGTGATTTACTTTTCTTTATTAGGTATCAAAAGGCAATTAGAATATATCAACAGTAGCTCCCTACTCTTCCAATAATAATTTACTCAAGCATGGAGCTAGAGGACATTTTCTTAATTTTGGAATCTGCCAATTGTGTGAAGGAGATGTTGGTGCAATAAACAATGCACTGGAAAAAATATCAGGCAAGTCCTTTTTATGTTTACTTTCATTATAACTGTTGCTCTAATGCAGGACTTGGAACCTATATTTACGCAAACTCGAGAGTGCTCGAAGGTGGTGCGAAAAAATTAGCCGAGAAAGGAAAGAGAAAAAGAAGGTGGGCATAAAGGTTTTTTCAAATTAGGTATGAAACTATATACTTGATCTTAATTATTTATTTATTGATGGTTACATCTTCTCCGATCGCAGCCGTCGCTCCGGTGTACATTAGGCGCTAGTCTTATATTGAAAATGAATCCCACGTCTAGAGCTACAAAAGACCTATATTGAATCACTCCCAAAACATCTCTGTCAGTGTAAGCCAACTTTGCTTATATAGTATGTGTATCGTGATGTGATTGTATTTTGTGTTAACTGTATGAGGGAGTGATGGAAGGGGATGTATCCTTTGGTGTATTTAAAAGGGGGGATGGATTTGTGATGGCCAGATTGCAGCCGGTTAGAGATAAAGGGGGTTATTTAAATTTGATTTTTTTTATCTTTTTATGTCATTTTACTTTAAGAATATCGATGTGCTGATAAAATTGTAGTCTTAAGAAGTTTTGCAACATTCAAAACTAGAAATGGTTGCACATGCACTTGCATGCATCCCCTATATCTAGTAATTTGGAGGCCAGTGTATATTCATAGCTATAAAACAGAATATAACTAAAATATAACCAATATCAAATTTTCGTGTTTTTAATGTTCGATCTATTATGTGGTGCTTTCATTTATCAAAATATAGATCATGGGAAGTTTGAGTTTTGATACTGTGAATTCGCTTTTAGGCCCTAATGTTAGGAGGGAAGTGACAGAAACTTTTACAAATTGAAGAGAAATGACACAAGATCAACTCACAATTGGAAGAGGCATTTTTAAAATCCTATTGATAGACAAATTCTTAGTTAAGGTGGGTTAAAATGAAAATAGAGTTATTTCTTGAGAGATTCTTGCTTACATGATAATAATGTTGAGAGGTTGAGATTTAGAGAAAATATTTATTTTAGTTTAAAAGTATTCTTCATTGAAATTGTATAAATTCATTACTCCTTATATTTTTTACCCTATCACCACAAATGAAACAAAAAATGGTGTTGTTTCTTGATGGATTCTTGATTATATGATAATAATATTGAGAAGGTTGAGATTTAGAGAAATATTTATTTTAGATTATAAAAATTATGATTAAATTGTGTAAATTCATTACGCCTTTATATTCTTTTGCTCTATCACCACAATGTAAAAAATCCAAACTAAAGGAGACAAAGTACAAATGCACTTTAAGCTAACATTCAAGAATCGCTCAATATCTAATGTACTTCTTGTGTTAACCATTGATTAAAAATGCTTCAAATATTGATCACAAGAAGCTTCAATTTCTCCTGAAAATCTCTAAATTAAATATTTTTTACTAATTATTTACGCAAGCAACAAATGCATGTGTAGGCAAGATTTGATTGAGAACATCAAATTAAACGCATAAACTAATATAATTTAAACGTGAAGATTAATATAATTGAATGTGACAAGTGTACGGATTTTAAATCGCACACTAGATATATATTCCTCTCGTCTTAAATCTGCTTTTCCTCGCTTACCATCATATTTTCCTCTAGGAAGATTTTTGTATTAAGAAATGAAATAATTAGTTGACGTGTTAAGAAGGGGTATGATAGATGAGTCTCTTATCTATCATACCCTTCCTTTAATTAATTTATCATTTCAATTACTAATACAAAAATCGCTCACAAGAACATGTGCAAACAGTAAACAGGAAAACGAGTCCGGGACGGAAGGAGTATTAAACTTGGTGTATTACTTTTACAAACTATAAGAAATAAAAATAACGATGCACGGGCAAAAAACTAGTAAGAAAATAAAATTATAGATTTCTAACAATATAAAAATTACCTGTTTCTCAGCCTCAAAGAATTCACTCTCCCCCTTCTTCTATCTCTTCTCAACCTTCTAGTCAAACTTTTCCAAGAACATAGGCCAGGTTCACAGGCCTCAGAGGAACACCATTGATCTTGTAAGTACCTGCAGCAGAAATGAAATAAAAACCTGGATAATTAGTCAATTTAACAACTAGCATGGTACTAACTAAATATTGACGTTAAAGAGAGTTAAGACATAAGATGGATCAGATGAAATTTAGATTAGAAAAAAATCACATTCTAACAATAAGAATTAGCTGTGCACAATATAACCACTCCGTGGCAGAAGATGAACAACAACATTTACATTGGTTCATACAACAAAATAATTAATTTAGCTAATTTAGCTAGGAGGTTACTTATACCAAATAAACATAAATTATCTATATATAGTATAAAAATCATATAGTAATATTTTTGTATAATAACCTCTCTATGGTAATAAAAATTCACTATCCGCATTTTGAGACCATTTATATTAAAAACTAAACTCTACATTATAATAAGTCATATATTTTTTAGGTCCCGTATTAAGGATTTATGCCTCCATATAGAAATAAATTACATTATATATATATATATATATATATATATATATGGCTTGTCACTACATCCTTCAACTTTCATTTTATGTAATAACTCGTCCGATTACTTTTATATACATGTATTTTATACTATCAAAATGCATGTATTTGTTTTGGTAAAATTCATATTAATTTGTTACATGAATTTTTAATGGATTTACATACGTATAGTACATATCAATGTTAAGAAAGAAAAAAAAATATGCAAAACTCTATTTAGGAATAATCTATAGTAATTTTTTTTTTTTTCCTATATATGATTGTATGGAATTTTTATTGTATGTACGAAACCGTAGTAACCACTTAGTGTTTTTCATGAGGAGCAACCTTTTTTACCATCGTTGGGAAAATTTCTATTTGTTACAAGTTCTGGTCTTTGAAAAAGTTGAAACCCATCACAAAACTCATAAAAGTTCATATCAAACAAAAAATAACATGTGTGCTCAAGTGTTATTTAAAACATTAGGAGCATTGAGTGCATATCATAATTCGGGACTTCATATTTAACCACATATGTAGAGAAAGATGATTCAACATATCTTGAATCTAAGAAGAAATACAAATCTTATTGAGAGAGAAAATGTTTACAAAGTGTAGAGAGATAATCTGCATAACTTGATGAATGAAAAATAACCGTAATATGTCCTATTTATACTACAAGTACAACCGAGTGTAAAAGGTATTAGTTGGATCAACTAAAGGTATTAGTTGGTCAATATAGCTTTTACCCCCCCTCAAAATGAGAGTGGATATTGATCACCCCATTTTGCTCTTGAATTGTCAAATAAGGTGTCCTTGTGGTTTTGTTAATACATCCGCCAAATTTTCTTCAAATTGATTTGGATGACTTTGATGGTGCCTTCTTTGATCTTCTCCTTGTGTAATGACAAATAATTTCTATATGCTTGGTCTTCTCATGAAGAACAGGATTGTAAGCCATACAATGAGTCGCTTCTGCTATCGCGGTAAATGATGGCAAAGTTGAGGATGATGAATGTTGAGGTCTCTTTTTGATGTAAAGAATCCATTGAACTTCAAATTGAAGGGCTCACTTTCTGCGAGGATTTACTAACTGTGGACTGCTTCTTGGATTTCCATGAAACAAGAGAGTTGCCTAAATATACAACATAGCCTGTGATGCTCTTTCTGGTTTCAGTGCACCTTGCCCAATCGGCATCAGTAAAGGCCTGCACTTTAAAAGAGTTGTTAGTAGAGTGAAAAATTCCTTGGCCTGGAGTGGATTTTATATACCGAAAGAAGTTCGTGATCTACAAAATAGATGAGTCAGAGTAGGTTTACTCATATATTGAGTAAGAGTTTGTATGGCATAAGAGACATCAGTCCGGTAATCTGTGAGATATAATGAAGTTTACCAACCAACTTTCTGTACATTGAAGAATCCTCTAAAAGAGGAGAATCACCAGTGGTAAAAGATTGTTTTGAGTCCATAAGAGTAGTACAAGGTCTACTACCCAAGTAACTAGATTCATTTAGTAAATCTAAAGTATATTTTCTTTGGCACATCTGCATACCTGTTTTGGTTCTAGCAACCTCAATGTCAAGTATGTATTTGAGGTTACCAAGATCCTTTATTGTAAATTTCTCATGTAAAAAGGATTTTACAATAGTAATCTCAGTTAAGCTATCACCACAGATTATAATATCATCAACATAGCAAAGAAGAGCAGTGAAAGATGTGTCAGTGGTCTTAGTGAATAAAGAATTATCAAAGATGTGATCAGATGTAACCAAAAAGTAACAAAGTTTCACAAAGCTTGGTGAACCATTGTTTAGAAGCTTGTTTGAGACCATATAAACTCTTTATAAGTTTGCAAACCCTTGAATCAGAAGGATCACAATATCCAGGGGGTGGGGTCATATAAACCTCTTCAGACAAATTACCATGTAAGAAAGCATTATTGACATCACATTGATATATTAACCAGTTTTTACCAATGACAACAAATAAAAGAATTCTTACAGTGGTTATTTTTGCCACAAGGGAGAAGGTGTCAAAGTAATCAACTCCTTCTTCCTGTGTGTATCCCATGGCCACCAATCTTGCCTTATATCTCGGCCAACGCCCATCATCAGTTTATATTTAACCCCGAATGGCCATTTGCACCCAATACAGTGCTTATCAGGTGGTAGAGGAACCAGGTTCCAAGTGTTTGTCCTTTCCAGGGCATCAATCTCAGATTTCATTGCTTGTTGCTAATTGGGATCAGTACAAGCTTGTTTATAGGTTTTGGGCTCAGGAATTTGAGTAATGTTACCAATGAAATGAGCATAAGTATTGGAAAGTTGTTTGTTGGATAAGTAATCGGAGATGGGGTATTTGATAGTGATGTTTGTTGAGGTATGATTAATAGAGTCAGGGAGATTTGTTTTGTAAACACTCAAGCATGCAGGTAAGGCTTTTGATCTAGAAGATCTTCTTAACTCTTGTTCATCATTCTGAGGTACAGGCTCATTTTGTGGAATTTGTCCAATGTCAATAATGGAGTCATCCATAGGATTGACATTATCATCAGAAATGGGTATGCAGTGATCAGAAATAGGAGAAGAATCATGCATAGATGGTATTGCAGGATCAAATAAGTAACCATCATCATGGGTAGGAACAGTATGCAATTAAGTAGTTAAATCATTATTGAATTTGATTGTGGCCTTCTTGTCAGAAAAGGGAAAAATGTTTTCAAAAAATTTTACATTTCTGGAGTTTTAAACTTTTCTTGTTGAAAGATTTAGTAACCTATACCCTTTGGTACCAAGGGGGTAACCAAGAAGTACACATTTCATGGCCCTAGGATCAAATTTTTGTCTATGAGAAACTAGAGTGTTTGCAAAACATAGACATCCAAAGTTTCTCAAATGATTGTAATCTTTGTAACATTTGAAAAGGGGTTTTATTTTGAATTACAGCAGATGGAATTCTGTTTATAAGGTGAGTCAGAAGGACACAATAACTCCAGAATTTTAGAGGAAAACAAGATTGGAAAAGAAGAGACCTAGCAACTTGTAATATATGTTGGTGCTTCCTTTCAACTAGGCCATTTTGTTGTGGAGTTTGAACACATGAAGTTTGGTGTAAAATACCAAACTTGCGAAAAAACTCATTTAACAAGAACTCAGTACCATTATCACTTCATAAAACTTTTATTTTGGTGTTGAACTGAGTGTTAACCATGTTTGAAAAGTTTTTCAAGGACATTTTGACAGCATCTTTTGACTTAAACAAGTAAATCCAAGTGCATCTACTATAATCATCCACAATAGTCAAAAAATATATATAACCTTCATGTGAAATGATAGAGAAAGGTCCTCAAACATCACAATGAATGAGATCAAAACATGCATTGCTAACAGAATGACTAACAGGGAATGAGGCTTTCTTTTGTTTAGCCAAAGGGCATATTTCACAAACAGATGGTAGGGGACCATCCTTGATATGTAATCCCTGTACTTTAGAAAGATTCTTTGTAGAAATGTGTCGTAGTCTAGTATACCAAGTAGTAATGTTCACATTGGAAGTACTGGAGGAACAGTTTATGAAATGAATTACAGGTTTGGAAGCTTTCAGAAAATAAAGTCCTCCTCGCGGCTCAGCAAAACCAATCACTTTCTTAGTTGCAAGATCCTGGAAAAGACAATGTGAGTCCAGAAAACTAACAAAACAATTAGTAGTTTTGGTTAATTGAGAGATAGATAACAAGTTAAACATGAAATCAGGAACAAACAACACATTATGCAAGGTTAAATCATCATTTAATCTTATATCACCAAATAGTATTGCATTAGCCATGGCATTGTTTGGTAATTTGATTTTTATATTGGAAGGTTGTGGTGGTGAAGTAAATAAAGATATGTCATGGACCATATGATCAGTGGCACCAATATCAACAATCCAAGTGGAAATACCAGCAAAAACAGTATTAGAACAATAATGTGAATGCAAACCTGAAGCAGGATTAGAGAGAGGATCATGTGGTTGTGCAAATGCACCAGCTACAGAGTGTGGAGGCTCACCACCCTTTTGCAACTTTGCAAAACTGAGAAATTGCTAAAACATCTCTTGATTAAAGAGAGGGTTAGTAGATAAGTAGTATTCTTAACATCAGACAACATAATGGCATTAACAGAATTAGAATCAGGTTTTGTTGGACCCTTAGGACCTCTCCAACAAGGAGGATACCCAATGAGTTGGAAACACCTGTCAACAAAGATGCACAGGACCTCGACAAAGGAGAGCATTTCAATTGCTTTTTTTTATCTTTATAAAAACTTAACATTCTTTTGCCAACATAGCAATCAATCGGAGTATAGAATCGGGGCTTGGTTAAACCTCTCTCGAGACTCCTCCCGGAGCAACAGAGAATATATCTTGACAAAGGGGAAAAGGAGCCCTCAGAGAAGCAATTGACTACGAATAACAGCATAAGAATCATCAAGACCAATTAGAAATTTCATAAAGAAAGATCCTTTTCCGTAACACTCAATTTCGAGGTAAATCACAAGTACACGAGCCATAACACCACAACCACACTTCAAAAAACAAGGCGATGACTCAAGTATTCATCCCAAACAAATTTAAAATTGATTGTAATAATTCACAATAGACTATGAACCTTTAGAAAGAGCACTCAAGATCTTTTCCAGATGAAAAACATGAGTTAGGTCAGATTGAGCATATCATTATCTCGTATGGAGCTCTTCCCATACCTCTTTCGCAGATGTGAAGTAATCAAGTCATTCTGCTTGATGTCCACATGGATGGAATTTAGGATTCGTGTAAGAACCAGTCATTCGCCTCACCCACGCCGCCAGAGAGCACACTATCATCGATTCAACCGAGGAGAGATTGAACCATTAATCAATCTAATTTGTTCTTGACACCGAAAGACGACGCTTCCATCACAGAACTCCAAGAAACGGTTAGATAATCGCAATGAATCTAAAACTATAGCAATAGCGGTGATTATCATTTGATGTAGCGCTAAAAGGCTTATAGAGATTCGTGGATTCAACTATGTCGGATCAATCACCGCAGAGTCACCATAGGATTCATAGTCATAGTGAACAAATTTACGAAATCGAAACGGAAACTCAAAAGATTCACAAGGAAACGAAAGATTTCCGCAACAAGATGCGAAGAAACCCTAGAAATCACGATAAACACGAAACAGATCGGGAAAACCCTAGAAAAATTCGCGATAAACACGAAAAAGAAAGCGAAAAAAGAAACAATCAGGATCGATAATCGTTCAAGAACCTTGAACAACTGATACCATGTAGAGAAAAATGATTCAACATATCTTGAATCTAAGAAGAAATACAAATCTTATTGAGAGAGAAAATGTTTACAAAGTGTAGAGAGATAATCTGTACAACTTGATGAATGAAAAATAACCCTAATCTGTCCTATTTATACTACAAGTACAACTGAGTGTAAAAGGTATTAGTTGGATCAACTAAAGGTATTAGTTGATCAAATGTTAGTCAATATAGCTTATCAACATACTTCCTAAGCAACATGTTCTTAATTAAATATTGAATTACCTGGTGGTCTTAATTAGGGATTACATAATTTCAACATACGTCTATATTTACTTTAATTGAAATAAGAATTAACCATTTTAACTCTAATTCATTTGATGAGGCTAAAATACATGAAGCGTCGAGGGTAGCAGAAATTATTGTAATTATTTATCTTTTTAAAAAAAAATCAGACGAGACTTTTCATTAGAATGGATGAATAATTTTTAATTAGGTTAAAAATGTTTTAGTTTAAAAATAAAATGTAAATATGGATGTGCATATAATATTATAATTATCTTTTTAATTTTTTTAAATTAAAAGGATAATTTTGTCATATTATATTTATTAAATAGATTTATTAGTAGGGCGATTCAGTGGGATTGCAAAAACACTAATACAAAATGCAATCATGCAAATTAAATTTCACGCGTTGGATCAACGATCCAATAATACCAATGTGTTTTTTGACGTCGGGAGGGGGTGAAGTTGTTCCTAACAATATAAATATCCAACTTTCTAATTTAAAAATAGTAGTAAAAAGAAATAGTTGTAAATTTTCTTGAAATTAGAAACAAAATGTAAATTATAAAAAAGAATAAAAAACGGTAACTTAAGAAGTATGACCTTGCCTACTAAGCCTACATTAGACAATCTTTCCAACAACGCTCCATCTCCTCCAAATATCTTTTCTGGGTTGCAAACTTCGTACTATTATTATTCATACTTTTATTAAAATTCTATCAAGTTTAAAAATACCATCTTGCTCTATTAATCTAATAATCTTGTTTTAGTTTGTGTAGTTGTAATATGCAATGTTCCAACCAATCATTGTTTTTTAAATAAAGTGACCGAAAAATAAGATATTTGTTTGCTAGACATTTATTTTGTCGATTTCAATTTTCATAAAAAAAATATTAACTCTTCAGTGTTTGAAGAAGATGTATTATTGATGGAGTGAGGGTGTGGAGCGGGAGCAAGGTCGGTCCTAGGATTACTAGGGCTTGAATCGAACTTTAAAACGTTGTTCTTTCCCTTCATATTTTTTACGAACTAAAAAATAAGATAAAATAATTTTTTTTATGGGTAAAAGCAACTTTTATTCACTAAAATGGGAAAAAAGAATCCCTGTACAGAGCAGAGCAGATTTACAGAGTTTAAAACAATATTAACAGCTTAAAACTAATCTCGGATCACTAAGCCAATCACTAAAAATGAAATTTTAAATCAATAAATTCTTAACCTCTAGCCAACTTCAAATTCTAGCTTTTAACTCCTTCACTACCTTCTCGTAAGAGAAGGCAGCTTCCTCAAAAATAACAAAATTCCTCCATTTCCAGATAAGCCAAATCACACACAACCAAATAGCGACGAAAATATTTTTCCTTGTTTGCTTTTCAACAAACCACTATGAGCCACAATATTAAATGAAGAACGAAAATGAATAGCAGTTGAGATACCAAGCCAATTGTAACACGCCATCCAAATATCATGTGCCACCATGCATTCAAAGAAAATATGCTTACTTGTTTCTTCCGAGGCTCCACAAAGCACACATCTTAGATCAGAATTCTGGCCAAGAATATTCCTTCTCCGAAAATCAACTTTAGTCGGAACTCGATCCCATAAAACTCTCCACCCGTGAGCTATCACTTTAAGTGGCGCAATTTTATTCCACACCAGCTTAAAGGTCAGCTCACTCTCGGCATTGATGTGGACAACCCCATTAATTTCAAACAACGTCGTTCGGTGAGCCTCCCTCGTTTGGTATGAACCTGTCGAAGAATTTGTCCATCTCCATGAATCCTCTTTCTCAGCCTTTAAAGATTTCTTATTAATCAACGTCAAAAGTGAATTAATAAGACCTAAGTCCCTCTCCCTCAACTCCCTCCTCCATCTCTATCTCCATACCCACTCACTCCTAACCCAATGACCCATATCCCCCACCCGACACTCTTTATCCCGACTCAAGTGGAAGAGTCTAGGAAACTTCGAATGCAACAACTCATCGCCAACCCACACCCCTTCCCAAAACGATGTCCCCAACCAGTCCCCAATTTCTCTCTCAAGACTTTCCTCAAACCAAGCTCCCTCCACCCCACTCGTTATTTTGACAATCTCCCTCCACCACCCCGACCAATCTATACAAGAACCCCTCTTAAGGTACGAACTACCCTTTCCCCAATTCTTCCCATACCTAGACTCCACTACTCTAGTCCACAACCTATTTTTTTCTCCCAAAAACCTCCACATCTATTTTCCCAGCAAAATCATATTAAAGATATTCAAATCCCTAACCCCAACCCCCCACCACCACAAGACACAAAAAAATATAGCGTTGAAGTTTAACAATCTCACTCACGGTTGTTTCTGGTATACGGTAGAAGGACAGGTAGTATATAGGTAGAGCTGATAACACCGAGTTTAATAAGGTGATTCTTCCACCCAATGAAATTTTGTTATTTTTCCATCTCTTCAGACGATTTCTAATTTTTAGTACAACACCATCCCATTCTCACGATTCTTGTGGTTCATTCCAACCTTAATTCCCAAGTAGGTGAAGGAAAGGATCCTACTCCACATCCAAGGATATCACCATGTCACGAATTTATCGTGGCTCGCTCAACCCCAAAAGAGGCAGCATTTTTCAAAATTTACTTTAAGGCCCGAGACCAGCTCCATAATCCTCAAGATACGTTTCATCGTCCTTGAGTTTTCCAACGAGGCTTCCCCCAATAATACAAACCTTAATTCCCAAGTAGGTGAAGGAAAGGATCCTACTCAAGATACGCTTCATCGCCCTTATGCTTTTCCAACGAGGCTTCCCCAAGAATACGGTGGGCATCCATGAACCAAGGTGAGACACTCGACTTTATCTCCTCGCCAATGTAAGTCATTTTGAAATTTTTAAATATTAATAATGTAAATTTGTGAAATATTGTATTACTCTTAAAATAATATGACAATTATGTCCCAAATAATTACATAAATATAACTCTTCTAACGATTTTTACAGCAAAAATATTAATTAAGCCAGAATAATCAAGTCCTCAACTTCGGGAAAATTGCTCTCTAAATGTATATTTCTCCTTCTTTTCTTCTTTCAGACTTTCTTTAATATTTTTCATCCCTTCCTCTTGTTGTTTGCTCACTCTTGTTGCGATATCCTTTTCTGAAATTTTGTGGCTATTTGCCTTTTTTTTTAAATATTTTAATTAGGATATTCATTGTTCATGTCATATATATTTTTTTTCGGGTGATTAGGCCTTTAGAATAATATATTAATAAATTAAAAAGAAAAAAAAAAGTTTCTCATATTATATTAGGGATTAATTTTATTACGTGATTTTAATTTTCATAAATTCTCATGCGAAACTTGTACTTTTCACAAGATATACTCTTTAATTTTTTATTTATTATGTGATACAAAAATATAAATGTTTAGATTTTGTAACTAAAAAAATTCGGACATAGTTGAATATAAGAATTGACCAATAAGCAAAGTTACAATATTTGTTTATATTTATTATTTAATATATGTATATATATGTATGGTATCAAATAATGGGCCCCTAAACATTTGACATATTTTGAGGCTTGAATTGTTCGGTTTATTGGGCTCATAGAAAGACCGACCCTGAGTGGGAGAAATAATTCGAGAGCAAGGTCACCCTGAAATCGATTTCATACTTATAGACTTGATTCTTCAAATTTATAATAACTAATCTTATTATATAAAAGGAGGACGTTTCTCACAAGAAGTTGTCAAGTGTCACTCCTAAATTGTTGCCAAGTGTCCCTCCTAACACAATGTCAAGTACTGTATTTTCCTACAAACGGCTGAAGTTCAAAGGGTGTCGTTGCCTGCTGTTATAAATATATTTAAGGAGATTTAATACTCTATTAATTGTTATGGGAGAGTGTGATAACTGAAGGGTCGGTTTTAGGGGTCGATTGGGGGAAGCAGGGTGATGAATTAGAGGAGATATGAGTAACTTTTCAGTGAATAATTAGTGGAAACGGTAGGAGAAGGTAATGAATGATGGTGGAAACGTACGGGAATAGTTAGTGGCGCGGCACCGGATCAACAAGAAAAGTTGAAAATAATATAATTTTGGTATTGAAAAGTTGTAGAAGGTGAACATTAATGAAACGAGCTCAAAGGAAAATGAGGTATTCATCTAGGAAGGGAATCATATATGGATGGTTGATATCAGATGATGTTAGCGGCATAATCATATGGGATAGGATGAGGAGAATGAGTTGTTGAGAATGGTGAAGCAGTAAAAGAAAGCATATTTTCTCCAGGCCGAAATGATTTCTGATTTACTTCGGTGAGTCATGCATGTGCTTTTGGTTTTTTTTGTTATTTTAAAGGTTCTTCTACACGATATTGTATATGCTTATGCTTGCTTACTCTTTTTTTCAATGATGTTAACATTTTTCTATCTTGCGAGTATGAAAGTCTGCATTCATACCATTGTCATCGTGATAGTGGTAAAATAGACTTGTAGTTGCTCTATTTTGAGTCCATTGTTTAATTTTATAAAATCTGAATGTATACACAAGTCTATTTAATTTGTTGATTATAATGCACCACATTGTAGGACACTCCGATGTGATATACACAGTGTGCAGGTTGTGATGGAACTATGCATGCAGGTGGGGACCTTTTCAATAGGATTATACAAAGGGGACATTACACAGAAAGAAAAAACTGCAGCTTGCTAGGATAATAGTAGGTGTTGTAGAAGCTTGTAATTTACTTGTAGTTATACATAGAGATTCTAAACCCATTTCCTTTTTGTGAGTCAGCAAGAGAAAGCCCGACTTAAGGCCATTGATTTTGGGCTCTCTGCTTTTCCAAAGATGATGGGTATATCCAATTTAATGTTAAAATATATAGGTATGGAAAGTAAGATGTGCTTCCCATTGATGGATGCTTACTTGATAATATTTAAAAACTTCAGGTTGTGTGGTTTGACTATTTATTTATAGAATGGTGTTGGTTGCGTTGAGAAGATGCTTTTTGCTCGGCTAGTTTTTTTTTTTTTATCACGATCTAAAGCAAGTAGGTACAATTTTCAGTTTATTATTCAGTAGGAATGGAGGAGTTAAAAATGTTTTCTAATACAATTCTTCAGTTTTTCATGCCCTGAACTTCATATAGCTTGTGTTTTACTTGGATCTATGTATACATATACTCAAGATTATAGGATTCTTTAATATCAAATGATTATCAATTATAAAAAGCATGTGAAGGAGTAAATGGGGATGATTTTAATGTTTGGTACCTAAAATCTACATTGAGTCTCTGCACTAGATTTTGGATTGCTAATGCCAATATAGATTATAGAATAATACTTTAATTTTTTAATAAGAGCTGTCGAAATAATTAAATTAAAGTCAAATTCTAACTTTGAAATTCTTGATGCCACCCTGAAGAACTATTTAAGGCTTGGACATTCATGCTTACAAGTAGATCAAAATTCAATTTTATATTACGATGACGGACCATTTAAACAATTCTATTTTTCCTATATATCCAAGATTTATACATTTTTGCTCTTTCCAAAAAAAAAAATTTATATATTTTTACCAATGTTGTCTTTATATAGTTTTGATTTTTGAAACTATGACTACTTTTGTCCTCATTTCTCTTCATTGCGTTGTTCAACCAGCCACCACAACAATGGTACATGACAACTAATTAATCTGAAAATTCATGTTCACTGCTCTAATACATATTTAACTATTTAAAACTTGATTGAATTCTTGAAAATATATTAGGGAAAGAAGCCGAGGAAATCAGTGATTTATTGGTGTAATTTTTAATATTTACCGAGAGCATCGCATCCCACGTGGTTCATCTTTGAGGTTCATCTTTGAACTGAATCGATTATTGCAAAAGCATGCATATTAATTAATACTCAACTTGCTCAACATCTCTTTTTGTGAGGGTATTTTAATTAATACATAAATATATATAAAAAAAATAACAAACTGCAAAAAAAAAAAAAATTACAATAGGCCCGTGTATGGCACGGGCAAAATTCTAGTTAAGGAAAAAAAGAGTAAAACACACAAGAAACTTTTTTATTGAAACTTTTGAGGATACATGTAGTAACCCCAATTATTATTGTTACAACAACACAACTGCAAACAACAAAAAGAAAATAAATACTATGATTAAATTAAAACACAATTGAAACAAACACAATGGAGAAGGTAAATGAGGACTTCTTTTGAATGGATGCCGTGATTGGGATAAAATCATTCCAATAAAAACGTTGAATTAATTTACAGAAACTCAAAGTCATAAAATTAAAAACTGATAACATCGATCAACCAAGATCACCATATAGCTCCTTCAATATATATACAAATACTAAACCGTAAAGAGTAGGTCTAATGTAAAAAATTTCATGTATGAAAATCTATAAAATTGTTATAAATCAACCATCTACACCCTAAACACTAAATAATGAACCCTAAATTATGACCTATTCGGGCCGGGTGAACCATGAACCACTTGGGCCGAGTGAACCATGAACCACTCAATTTTGTCTTACCTTCACCAATTACAGAATTTGGTTGTAAATTAAAGTTTTTTCATGTATGAAAATTTTCATACTAGACATTGTCAACCGTAAAATAGCAGTTTAAATCAGATAATTGGAAGAGTTGGAAAAGCAATAAGCTAAAAATTTAATTACTTTAGTGGAGGAAGAAGAATTATCATAGTTATAGAGCCGAAAGCAACCATGGCCGTAATTGGAAAAGAGATGGAGAAACAGAAATTTAATTTAGAGTGGTAAAGTGTGAGGTGAGGGAAAAGGTAGCGGAAGCAGACTGCTTATATAGGAGAGGAGAGGAGAGGAGAGGAGAAATTATACATTATCTTTTCTTTTTTATTTATTTATGGATGATCAATTAAATGGATAGTTGGGCCTAATTAATTAATGACAAAAACTTGTATGCAATATTGCATACAAGTGATATGTACAATTGATTTTTTTTTCTTTTCGCGGGTCACATAACAAGCTGGGTTAGGGTAGATTGCTGGCGGGTTAATGGACTTCCTTCTTCATTTTCACGCCAAATCACATAGCAGATTTCTTCTTCTTCCTCTTCTCGCGTTGCAACAAACGCGACCAGATCGCTGTTGATTTTGATAGTGGTGTGTCTCTAGATTTTTCCTCTTCTTCTTTTGTTCTTCCTTTTCTCTTTCTCTTCCATATTCTTTTTGTTTTCTTCAATTTTCTCATCCCCGCAAATTTACAGGTGATTCCCTATGATTTTGTGAAGCAGTCTTTCAAATCCTTCAGCACTCTTTTCACACGCTGTTCTGTAAATATATAATTTTATACTGATGATTGTTTTCGCTTTTGTACTGGTTTTTGTTCATGTAGTAACACTCTTTTGCTCATAGGGTAACATTCTTTTGTTCATGTAATAACACATCAAGTTGTTATGTAAATCTGTAATTTTGGACAGGGTATTTCTTTTCGCGTTTGTTCTGGTTTTGTTTATGTGGTAACACGTTTTTCTTCTTATGGTAACACTTCCTGTTCATGTAGTAACACATATTTTTTTATGTAACACTGTTCATATACCGTCCTAATACTATATGAATACTCATGTGTTACCATATGAATAATAATGTGTTATGTTGGTCCCGAAAAATAATTTTAATTTTATGAAAGAAAAAGGGAGGGGGGAAATGGTGATTTTAAAAACTTTCTTTTCTCTTACAAAAATGTTTTGCTTGTTAGTAAACATTTGCACATGACAAGAACATAAAACAATAAAGAACACAACAAAGTATAGTGGTTCGGAGACTCAAGCTCCTACGTTCACTCTCCCTGATTCGCATGAAAATTCCTTCAACTCACTCGACAAGTTTATTGTGTTAGTCAACACAATACAATCAAATATTTATAGAGCTCTCACTCAACGAGACTTATCTCCCTCCACGGGATTACCTACCAACTGGACTTATCACCCTCGCGGGTTCGCCTCTCAACTGGACTTATCACCCTCATGGGTTCGCCTCTCAACTGGACTTTTCACCCTCACGGTTTCGCCTCTCAACTACTTCACTTAACCACTATTTCTCTCTCAAGAATGGGGTTTGGGTTTGGTGTTGTCTCCAACTAGGTTGAGATTTTCCCTTAAGGTTGGGAAAATCTCTAAGCTTTAGGATATAACATTTGTTGCTTAGATTGAGTTTAGAACACTCATGGATGTTTTTGAATATCTACAGCTTAGCGTTATATTGTGGGAATGCTTGAGCATATGACTCTTAGCTTGATAGCATTTTTCCACACAAATAATGATGGAAGAGCTTGTATTTATAGTGTGGATTTGAATGTTACCGTTGGAGAAAGTCACATTCAAATCCATACTATTCTATAATTTGTTCAGCTTTTTGTCAGGCTTGTTGTGTTGGGGTTATACGTGAAAGTATATGTTTTTACTTTGTATAACCTATGTATTAAACACTTATTTACTGAAATAAATTATTTATCACTGTTGCTTTAAATATGATTGAATGTTATATATATTTATTGCAAACCGTTCATATAATAACACATGTTACATTGTAGTTAACGTGGTGATACCAGATCACAGAAGATCACGTTAACAGTCTCTTGTAAACTAGTGCGTGTTTCACAACCTAGATAGACCCGAACAGTCTATTGGTAGAAATTGATGTGTAAGTCTCAGATTGGCTTGTCTTGACCAAGAGATTACACTAAGCATTCTGATGTCTTTTTAATGGACTGCAGAGAGGATAAACTCATTCAAGACCGACTTAAGGGTCAAGAGTTAGACCTCAAAGGGTTGTTGATATCTTAATCTCTCGCCACTTAATAAGGACCGTAGCGATTAGTAATTATTTCTTTGACTTATAAATGGGAAGAGAATCATTGAGACTTCGATACCCTATATCTTGGGCAATAATATTAATTGTACGACGGTTGCTAAGATTAATACAGAGAATCGTGTGCTTGCAAAGTCTTTCGTGATTGGTCCCCTTGGTGGGCTCGGAACCTTTATCATACCAAATCTTGCAAGTGGAATTAATTTTTCTATTTATGGATAATAAAGTTCGAAGTTGTCCTTACTCCAAGGATAAAGATATTAATTAATATAAAGCTTTTCAATGGCTTAATTAATTAGTGGACTAAATAATCTTAAACACATGAAATAATGACCGGGAGCCATATTACCGTAATATGAGTTAAGATTGGATAGTGCAATATTAATTATATAGTGGTATTAATTAATATTAATGGGTTGAATTATATTGTGGCTCAATATTGGAATTCAGAAGTCCATTGGAAGGTCCATCTTAATTCTCCTAAAGGCCCCTCAAGTAGCCCAATTATAGTCCAATAAATAAAAAGTGCTTAAAATAAAAATAAATTTTATTGCCTAATATTTTTGTAATTTTCGAAATTAATAAAGAAAAGAGGGAGAAGAATTTTTCTTGAAAAGATTTTATGGAAATGATATAAGTATTCTTGGAATACAAGATTATCTCATAAATTCAAGAAAATCTCCCACTTGGCTTCTTTATGGGTGATTTTCGAAAATCATGTATAAGAAAGGGAATAAAGATTTTCTTGATTTTCTTGGAAAGATTTTATGGAAAAAGATATGTATTCTTGAATGCAAGAATATCTCATAAATTCAAGAAAGATCCAATCTTGCAAGTCTTTATTGTTTTTTTCAAAATTTTGATAAATAAGGGTGTGAGATTTTTGTGGGAAAAATACACATGGAAAGAAGAATATATGAGGTATATTCAAGATTTCTTGGAGATGAAGAAAAAATCTTTCCAAACCCTGATTTTTTACCTAAAAATTTCGAACTCCCCTCTTATAAATAGGGGATGAATTCATTCATCCCCACACCAATTCCATGTGGTGGAAATATTAGAAATCCACAAAGGTGGTGCAACAAATTTTTTTCCTTTGTTTTATAAATCGTTCATCGGAGAACCTCCCACCCAAGTTATTGAGCGAGGACTTGAGAATACTTGAGAAGGACTTTTGGTTGGTAGCCGACACTTGATCCTCGCCCATCTCGTGATCGCTCTCCAATCGGCACGCGTTTACGTAAACTCCTAGAATTTTCGCATGCTAGGACTCTTTACGTGAATTTTATTTGCATGACGTTGTTGGCGTAATTATTATTTGAATTCACTTAGGTAAATTCATGCTAGTAATAATTGTTAATTTAAATTTGTGTTTATGAGGTCATCCCTATAGATATTGGCAAATGTTATCCCAACAACTGGTATCAGAGCCCTGGTTCGGGCTCTGATCTTTTAAACTGTAATTTAAATTGTTGATCATTAAAATTGAAATTGGATAGTAGAACTGTTAGAACTATTTTGCAGGTATCCAATTGTCATGGTATTTTAATGTGTTTGTTTACATGCAAATAAATTATTGGTTTTTAATTCGATTCGTTCGGATTCGTTTTGTCTCGTGAGAAAATCCACGAGTAGATTAGTATTTGTTTGATTTGTTCAATATAATAGACTAGTCTAGATCAAGGTTTATTTATTTTGTAAATAAATTGCAACCGGATCGTGAGCGAAGACGGAGACGGAGAATTAAAAACCGTCCTCCAAGCGTTCTAAATACGCGGAGCCAAGCGGAGCACGCTGGCTACGCCGGAAGGCCTAATACCACGCCGCACGCTAGGTGGGACGCGGATCGGGCCGATGGGCGACGGGGAGTTGGGTGCGGCGCTACAAGATGGCGCTGCAAGGCAGGCACACGCCGGGTCGGGCGATGGGGCGCGGACCTGGGTCACTTTATGCCGGGCGATGCCGCACGCCATGAGGCCGAGGGCGATGTGGGCAGATGGCCGATTAGATCGGGGCGGCGCAGCAAGACATGACTCGCGCATGAGCTACTACTATTTTTCCGTGACGCCGCCCTAACCCAAGATGGAGGACACTCGTTAAAGAATTATTATGATTCAAGTGGGGAGCCTTTCGAGACCTAACGATGAAGGCAAAAGAAGAGACGATTTCTCGAGATCAAGATATGAAATTTAAAACCATGACAAATGGATATACGTGCCCAACTTGATTTATTTTATCTTGATGCTTGTTTTAAATTGCATATTTTATTTGTTAAATGTGTTTGCATGATTTAAAATTGTCTAAAGAAAATCTCACTTTCAAAAATTACTAAGTATGTTTTAATTGATAAATTTTATTCCGGATAATAAAATTACGTCAATATTGATCTACATGATTTATTTATTTGTGAATTCTTTTTGGAGAAATTTCTCCAACTAACGGCTAAAAGATAGTTTTCACATGAATAAATTCCCCAAAAAGGATGATTGTGAATTATTATTAGTGGCGATAATGACCCTCCCAACGAGGCTCGCTCAAAACGAAGTAATAGTTCTCAGATTTAATCATGGTTATTACTTAGGTATAAAATTGATATCCATATACTTCTCCAAGTCCCCACCAATTTTATATTGGTCAAGTGGGAGCCACTATTAATTTTGAATTAAAGGTTTGTAAATCGCTCCTCGCTTGTAACCTGCTTGAATGTGTTTAAATAGACAGATCACCCAACGTGACCTATTTAAACTATTTTGAGATGTCGGCTGATGCATATTCATATTGTTTTGAGATTTTGATATGAATAATGTGATCGAATTATGTGATAAATTTGTGCTTATACAAATTTATTATTTCAGTTCAGCATGTCGCAACCTTTTAATCCACTGTTTGCTATACTTAAAGATCATAATTTATCAGGTGAAAATTATGTTGATTGGAAATGTAAATCGATGATTGTCCTAACCGCACAAAAAGCACAAGTGGGTCCTTGATACCCCAAAACCCGATGAGCCAACCAAGCGAGTCGAAAGAAAGGAAAAAGAAAAAAAATATGATGATTGGGAGCATTGTAATGACATGGCAAAGTGTACTATTCTGGCATCTATGTCAGATGTGTTGCAACACCAACACCAAGAATTTACAAATGCTGCGGAAATCATGGAAAATCTTAAGAAGATGTTCCAACATCAGAACCGCACGGCTCGACAGATCACCTTGCTGCGAGATGCTCTCATTGAAAATGGTGGAGGCACACCCGCGAGGGATCATGTTCTCAAGATGATGGCTCATCCGAACAAACTTGAGGTTCCGGTGCGATTATGATCCGAGACTCGATAGACTTGGTGCTTCACTCTCTGCCTAAAAGTTTTGAGCATTTTCAAATTTAACTATCATATGAATAATCGGTTCTCCCCTGTCGACTTCATCGCAAGCTTTGGTCTCGGCAGAGACGCTGATGGGACACTAGACTCAAGCTTTGGTGGTTAATGGACCATCTTCATCTTCTAGGCCAAGGGAGGGCAAGAAGAAGAAGAAGGTCAAAGGTCAGAAGCAGTCGAACTCAACTGTTGCCAAGGGCAAGAGCAAGATGAGGGATGCTGAGGGTATCAAGAGGGATCCAAAGGGGAAGTGCTTCAACTGCGGTGAGAAAGGACATTGGAGGTCTGCCTGTCCCAATCCTAAGAGGAATGGGAAGAAAGGTAATTCTCACGCACTAGTTGTTGAAACTTGTTTAGCGGCGTATGCTACCCACTCGTGGGTAGTGGATACGGGATCCACTGATCATGTTTGTTTCACATTACAGGGGTTCAAATTAACCCAACAACTTAGTGGAAGTGAGATCCTCATCACACTGGGCGATGCTACGAAAGTAGCAACTGAAGCAGTGGGAGACGTGCACCTGTCTTTTGAGGACAAGACTTTAGTTTTAAGAGATGTTCTTTACGTTCCTGTTTTTCGTAAAAACCTTATTTCAGTTTCAAAACTATTTATTGATGGATATTCTGTTCGTTTTTCTAAACAAGTTACTATTTTTCGTAACGATGTGTTTATCTATCATGGAACTTTACGAAACAATCTCTATACTATTAATTGTGCACACCACTCAAAAAATGCATCTTATAACACATCGACTATTTCAAACAATAAGAGAAAATGTTCAGAAAAGGTGAACGAGACACTTCTTTGGCATCTAAGATTAGGTCATATTAATCTAAATAGGATCCAAAGGTTGGTGAAAGATGGTTCATTGTCGGACCTACAGATGGAACCATTTCCAACCTGCGAATCATGTTTGGAGGGTAAAATGACCAAGAGGGCATTTGGAGCCAAGGGGAATAGAGCCACAGAAGTGTTGCAAATCGTTCACACTGACGTGTGTGGTCCAATGTCAACCATAGCTAGAGGTGGTTATGAGTATTTCGTGACATTCACTGATGATTACTCAAGGTTCGGATACATTTTCCTGATGAAACACAAATCGGAAACCTTTGATAAATTCAAAGAGTTCAAAGCCGAAGTGGAGAATCATATGGAAAAGAGTATCAAGTTTCTACCATCTGATCGTGGAGACGAATACCTCAGCGATGAGTTTTTGAACTACCTGTCATACGAGAGCATTGTTTCTCAGTTGACTGCACCCGGAACCCCTTAACAAACGGGGTTGCAGAACAAAGAAACAAAACACTCTTAGAAATGATCGATCCATGATGAGTTATTCGTGATCTTCCCAAGTCGCTTTTGGGGTTATGCCTTGAAAACAATGACTTATGTTCTAAACTTAGTACCATCCAAATCGGTTCTCAAAACTCCTAAAGAGTTGTGGACCGGGCGCAAGCCCAGTCTGAGACATCTTAGGATTTGGGGTTGTCCATCATACGTGCTAGACAAGAAAGCTGGTAAGTTGGATGCACGTTCGGAACTAAGACTGTTTATAGGATATCCCATGGGAACGAAAGGGTGTATGTTCTATGGTCCCAAGATCAAAAAAAAAGTGGTAATAAGTATGCACTTTAGATTTTTGGAAGAAGACTTTATGAACAATAGAAAACCCAAAAGTGAGATTACCTTAGACGAAATAAGAGGGCAAACTCCTATACCAACGCATGTTGATATACCAAGCGTCACACCAACACAACCGGAACCTCGACGTAGTGGGAGGGGTGTTCGACAACCCGAGAGATTCATGGGGATAGGAGAATCTTGATTTGATCCACGGGGATAATGAATCGCACCGGTCCTACTGCCGGGGCGAGGCGGCCCAAGATAAGGATTCAAATCCGCAAATCAAGCGATGGAAGCCGAGATGGGCTCAATGGATCATAATCAAGTGGGGAGCTAGTGGAACCACCCAGTGGGGTAAAACCCATTGGATGCAAGTGGGTCTACAAGAGAAAAAGAGGACTGGAGGGAAGGTCGAGACCTTTAAAGCTAGGCTTGTGGCAAAGGGATACACTAAAAAGGAGGGTATCGATTATGAAGAAACCTTTTTCGCCAGAGCTATGCTTAAGTCCATCCGTATTCTTCGCAATAGTCACAAGATCTAGATTTTGAGATCCGCAAATGGATGTCAAGACAACTTTCCTTAACGGGAGTCTTGACGAGGAAATCTATATGCAACAACCCGAAGGTTTCATCACGAAAGGCCAAGAGCACCTTGTTTACAAGCTAAGGAAGTCCATTTATGGACTAAAGCAAGCATCTCGGGCTTGGAACCAATGTTTTGATCATGTAATCAAGTCTTACGGGTTTGATCAAAATGAGTTTGAAAGTTGTGTGTATAAGAAGTGAGACGGAACTGCCTTGGTATTCTTAGTACTATACGTAGACGATATTCTGCTCATCGAAAATGATGTAAAGGTTTTGTCAGACGTAAGGGTACGACTGTCAAAACAGTTTGATATGAAGGACTTAGGGGAAGCCGGTCATATTCTTGGGATCAAGATCACTCGAGATCGAAAGAAAAGAATGATCGGCTTATCGCAAGCTTCATACATAGACACTGTTTTTAAGTGATTCAGCATGCAAGATTCCAAGAAAGATTTTGTACCCTTTAGGCACAGAATCCATCTATCGAAAGACATGTGTCCCAAGACACAAGGGGAGATAGATGACATGAAAGGGAGGAGTTGTAACATGGAGAAGCGTTAAGCAGAAATGCATCGCAGATTCTACCATGGAAGCCGAATATGTAGCTGCTTGTGAAGCAGTGAAAGAAGCGGTGTGGCTCAAGAACTTCCTAGTGGACTTGGATGTTGTTCCGAATTTACCCAGCACAATCACGATTTTTTTTAATAATGCCGGAGCAGTTGCAAATTCAAGGGAACCGAGAGCCCACAAGGCCAGCAAACACATTGAAAGGAAATACCATCTTATACGAGAAATCGTTAAGAGAGAAGATATAGAGGTGGCAAAGATCGCGTCGGAAGACAACCTAGCTGATCCATTCACAAAGGGTCTGCCTCTGTTAACATTCGAGAGACATGTGGAAGGAATGAGTGTCAAGAGCATTGCCAATCTGCTTTAAGTATAAGTGGGAGATATATTATTAGGTTGATGTAGGTGACATTAGATGTCACTGTATAATACATTAGACGTGTTGTGGTATACTTAAAAGCAGACTTTGAGTATAAGTGGGAGATTGTTGGGGTTATACGTGAAAGTATGCTTTTACTTTGTATAACCTATGTATTAAAAAACTTATTTACTGAAATAAATGATTGAATGTTATATATATTTATTGCAAACCATTCATATAATAGCACATGTTACATTGTAGTTAACGTGGTGATACCAGATCACAGAAGATCACGTTAACAGTCCCTTGTAAACTAGTGCGTGTTTCACAACCTAGATAGACCCGAACAGTCTATTGGTAGAAGTTGATGTGTAAGTCTCAGATTGGCTTGTCTTGACCAAGAGATTACACTAGTGCATTAGATGTGCTGAAGCGGACCTCCAGAGAGGATAAACTCATTCGCACTGACTTAAGGGATGAAGAGTTAGACCTCAGTGGTTGTTGATTTCTTAATCTCTGTCACTTAATAAGGACCGTGTGCGATTAGTAATTATTGCTTTGACTTATAAATGGAAAGAGAATAATTGAGACTTCAATACCCTATATCTTGGGCAATAATATTAATTGTATGACGGTTGCTAAGATTAATACAGAGAATTGTGTGCTTGCAAAGTCTTGCGTGATTGGTCCCCTTGGTGGGCTCGAAACCTTTATCATACCAAATCTTGTAAGTGGAATTAATTTTCCGGAATGGATAATAAAGCTGAGTTGTCCTTACTCCAAGGATAAAGATATTAATTAATATAAAATTTTTCAGTGGCTTAATTAATTAGTGGACTAAATAATCTTAAACACGGGAAATAATGACCGGGAGCCATATTACCGTAATATGGGTTAAGATTGGATAGTGCAATATTAATTATATAGTGATATTAATTAATATTAATGGGCTGAATTATATTGTGGCTCACTATTGGAATTCAGAAGTCCATTGGAAGGTCCATCTTAATTCTCCTAAAGGCCCCTCAAGTAGCCCAATTATAGTCCATTAAATAAAAGATGCTTAAAATAAAAATAAATTTTGTTGCCTAATATTTTTGTAATTTTCGAAATTAATAAAGAAAAGAGGGAGAAGAATTTTTCTTGAAAAGATTTTATGGAAATGATATAAGTATTCTTGGAATACAAGATTATCTCATAAATTCAAGAAAATCTCCCACTTGGCTTCTTTATGGGTGATTTTCGAAAATCATGTATAAGAAAGGGAATAAAGATTTTCTTGATTTTCTTGGAAAGATTTTATGGAAAAAGATATGTATTCTTGGAATACAAGAATATCTCATAAATTCAAGAAAGATCCAATCTTGCAAGTCTTTATTGTTTTTTTCAAAATTTTGGATAAATAAGGGTGTGAGATTTTTGTGGAAAAAATACACATGGAAAGAAGAATATATGAGGTATATTCAAGATTTCTTGGAGATGAAGAAAAAATATTTCCAAACCCTGATTTTTGACCTAAAAATTTCGAACCCCCCTCTTATAAATGAATTCATCCCCACACCAATTCCATGTGCTGGAAATATTAGAAATCCACAAAGGTGGTGCAATAATTTTATTTTTTCCTTTATAAATCATTCATCGGAGAACCTCCCACCGGGTTATTGAGCGAGGACTTGGGAATACTTGAGAAGGACTTTTGGTTGGTAGCCAGATACTTGATCATGTCCATCTCAGACTGTCTTCCTACGGGTACGTTTACGTAAACTCCTAGAATTTCCACATGCTAGGACTCATTACGTGAATTTTATTTGCATGACGTTGTTGACGTAATTATTATTTGAATTCACTTAGGTAAATTCATGCTAGTAATAATTGTTAACCAGCAATGTTGACCACCTCTGATTGGTCCACGCCAGCATTCAGGCCTTCTGAAATCGGCATTCAGGATTCCAGCAATCAACATTCAGGATTCCAACACTCAGGATTTAGCACTCGATTTCAAAGACTCAGATTCCAAAGATTCAAAGATTCGTGATTCCAACACTCAGATTCCAAAGACTCGTAATTCCAAAGACTCAGATTTCAAAGATTCAAAGATTCAAAGTCATTCTGACATTCAGCGGTCTTGGACTCAGTCTTCTTCCATTCAGGCCACTTTTCCTCAGGCCTATTTTCTCAGGAAACTTCAGATCAGTTCCCCCTCAATTTGTTCACTTCCCCCTCAACTTGTTACCTGTAGAAATTAACTTAAATAATACAAGTTGACAATTACACAATGTTTTGGCATAAATAATCGAAACTAAAATATCCCAACATGTTACCTTGTGACCCATGATACCTTATGAATATTTATGTGTTAAGATATATTTTATTACGTGTTACATAATATATGAAGTTTTTTCAATATAACAATGTAGTAACACTTATACATAGATGTAGTAACACACAAAAAAATGACAAAAAAAAAATTTGTGTTCAGTAGGAATCGAATCTGCAATCAAATTCATTAGCAACAAACCTGAACTACTAGGCTACAACACATATTTGATAAAGATATCATTCTATAAATACATATGCGCCCGCGCCAACCTAAAGCCCACTGTCCGCGCCCGACCCGACCCGTCCACCCTGACCGCAAAATTTAGGCAATTTTTACCTTATTTATGTTGTATTGCACATAATATTATTGTGCAATATTTCACACAAGACTTTCTCTTAATTAATATAACATTCATCTTTAATTTGAATTGGACCAAGTACGCCTGATTATTCAAATGGAGGAGTCGAGATCGTGTAACCTGCGTGGTTGATATAATAAATTATATGCATGTAACATCCCAAAAATATTATATAAACAGTTACCAATTATTTAAATAATATGTTATGAATTGAGAAGTAAATCTTGATTTTACATTAAATAAAAGGATTGAAAACTATTAAATTTAGTTATAATTATATTAATTAAAAAGCGAATTATATAAAACAAAAATATAATTATTACTTCACTTTTGTATACACGCGTACGGTATACACATATGTGTACATTATGGTTATCCTATTAACTTATAATAATATTATTATAATGAGATAAGAGTAGTATTTATGGGACCTGTTCTGTCGTAGCAACAAACGGAAACATCACGTAGTAAAAATTAATTTTTTTTTCTCAACCTCTACCCAACTAACATTTAATTAGTTAATATGCGGTCCACGGTTGCTATTCAAAGATAATATTTTAACTAATTTGCATCTTGAACCCCCTCCAAAATTTTCATTTGCAACTTGTCAGGAAGAACAATGCAATTTTATTAGAACACAAAGTATGAAGCAATGGAGATTGAAACAGAAAGAATAACATTGATATTCATCATCAAATCAACATTCATGTTATAATCTAGAGCAATCTTGATGAAGAAGGAAGAAGTATTGAGAGAAAAGGAAGATGAAAGAAAAATGAAATGAAGAATGAAATTGGTTACAGGTTGTTAACCAACGGCTGAACTAATACTATTATGACTTGTGAGTGATACTGTTGTCTTGTGTGGTTGAGTCAATGACTTTTGTTGACTCTCCTTTATACCCCTCCTCAAAATGGGAATGGATATTTATAATTCCCATTTTGGTCTTGAAGTTCTTGAACATAGTTGGTCCCAAAGGCTTGGTCATCATATCAGCCAAATTCTCTTCAGTTGGGATTTGAATGAGCTTTATTACACCTTGCTGGATCTTTTCTCTTGTGAAATGACATTCAATTTGGATATGCTTGGTCTTTTCATGGAGCACAGGATTATGTGCAATACAGAAAGCAGATCTGCTAGCTGTGTATAATGTTGCTGGTTGTTGTTGACCTATCTTCAAATCCTTAAGGATGTATAGTATCCATTGTAGTTCACTTGTAGCAAAGGCCATAGCCCTATATTTAGCTCAGTAGAAGACCTGCTTACAGTTGATTGTTTCTTTGATTTCCAGGAAATGATGGAGTTGCCAAGATATACTGCATAACCACTGATGTTTCTTCTGGTGGATTCACATCTTGCCCAATCTGAGTCTGTGAATGCTTGTAATTTGAAGCTGCAAGTTGAAAAATAGAAAATGCCCTGTCCTGGAGTGCTTTTGATGTACCTGAGAAGTCTATGAACAACAGAAAGATGGGCCTCTATTGGCTTGCTCATGTATTGGGTTAGTGTTTGAATATGATAAGATAGATCAGGCCTTGTAATAGTAAGATAAAGTAATGTACCTACTAACCTTCTGTATGATGATGGATCTTTCAACAATGGAGAATCAGTGTGTTGAGTAAAACTTTGTTTTGAATCTATAGGTGTATCACATGGTCTACTTCCCAAATAACTAGCATCATTTAAAAGGTCTAAAGCATATTTTCTTTGACACAATTGAAGTCCATTTGTGTTTTTAGCAACTTCAATGCCAAGAATATACTTCAAATCACCCAAATCTTTGATGGTAAATTTCTTGTCAAGAAAAGCCTTGACTTTCAAAATTTCATTCAAACAGTTGTCAGAGAGAATTATATCATCAACATAGCAAACAAGAACAGTAAAATTGTCATTTTCATCTTTAGTAAACATGGAACTGTCAGCTTGTGACTGTGTATAACCAAAATCAAGTAAGGAATCAGAGAGTTTATGAAACCATTGCTTAGATGCCTGTTTCAACCCATATAAACTCTTATTGAGTTTGCAAACACTCTTTTCAGAAGTAGAACAATAGCCAGGAGGTGGGGACATATATACATTCTCTACTAAATCACCATGCAAGAAAGCATTGTTAACATCTAACTGATGAATGTGCCATTTCTTTTCAATAGCCACAGCAAGAATGATCTTGACAGTTGTAACCTTAGCAACAGGTGAAAAAGTATCAAAATAATCTATGCCTTCTTCTCGTGTGTAGCGTTTTGCTACTAATCTTGCCTTATATCTTTCAATAGTACCATCTGCCTTATATTTTACTTTAAACACCCATTTACACCATATACAATGCTTTCCTGCTGGTAATTTAGTTAAAGTCCATGTATTTGTTCTTTCAAGAGCATCTAATTCTAATTGCATAGCTTTGACCCAGTTGGTATCATTACTAGCTTGTTTGTAAGTTTTAGGCTCTTGTATTTGTGAAATAGCTGGAGTGAAATGCATATGAGTATAAGATAATCTAGAAGTGGATAGGTAATCAGAAATGGGATAATGACAAGTATGGGCTGAGACAAGATTAGCATCATGAACTTCATCATTATTAGCAGTGGCATGACTATCACAATTATTGACATAATTATCATTCATAGAAGAAAGGGATGTTTGATAAACCTGTAAGTAAGCAGGTGGTTGTCTTGTTCTTGTTGACCTTATGTGTTGAGAAATGTCCTCAGTAGGTGGAGGATTGCGAGAAATGTCCTCAGTAGGTGGAGGATTGTGAGAAATGTCCTCAGTAGGTGGAGGAATGTGATGTGTTTTAGCAATTTGTACAACAGAGAGTGTATCACCAACATCATCAGAGGAGTGACATGTTAACTCATCTTGCAAGTCTTGGTGTATAACATCATTATTGACTAGTTGAGGTATAATAGTGTCAGGCATATCAATATCAGAAGAAGATTGTTCAATGAAAAGCTTGTCTAAAAATCTGTCAGTTCCAATAGTAACAGAATATGGAAACACATTTTCATAGAACTTAACATTTCTGGAATTAAAAACCCTACCAGTGTTTTGTTGGGGATTATACTGAAAAGTATGCTTTTTACTTTGTATAATCAAAACTGAATTTCCAGACTTATTTACTGAAATAAATTGTTTATCACTGATGCTTTAAATATGATTGAATGTTATATATATTTACTGCATAACTGTTCAATAATTCGTATGTGTTACACTGTAGTTAATTTAGTGATACCCGATCACAGAAGATTAAATTAACAATCCCTTGTAACTATAAGTACGCCATTCACGACCTAGATGGAAATGAACAACCATCGCGAAAGGTTGAGGGGTAAGGCTCAGATTGGTTTGTCTTGACCAAGAGATTACACTAGTGCATGACCGATGCAATTTGAATAGGACCCTGAGAGGATAAATTCTTGAATCGAACAAGGAAGAATTAGACCTCGATGGTTCGTTGTTTCTTAACCTTCGTCCCCTTAAATAGGATCACGTGGGATCGGTAACTATTGCTTTGACTTATCATGGGTAGCTAATCGAGAGAGATTCAATACTTTTTATCTTGGGCAATATTATTGGTCACATGTGATTGCTAAGATTTAATACGAAGGATCGTGTGCAAGTACGCTTGCTTGATTTGCCCCCTTGGGAGGTTCATAAGTTTTATCATACCAAATCTTGCAAGTTGAATTAGTTTCCGGTATGGATAATAATGTTGAACCGCTCTTCCTGACCAAGGACAAAAGATATTAATTAACGGAAAGCTATTTCAGGTGGCTTGAATTAATTAATGGGCTAGATAATCTTAAACACGGAAATAATGACCGGAGCCATATTGACTGTAATATGGGTTAAGATGGATGGTGCAATATTAATTATGTAGTGGGATTAATTAATATTTATGGGCTTGAATTATATTGTGGCTCAATATTAGATATTCAAGATCCATTAGAAGGTCAAATCTTAATTCTCCTAAAGGCCCCCTGAGTAGCCCAACATATAGTCCATTAACTGAAAAATGTGATTAAAATAAAATAAATATTGTTGCTTAATATTCCTATGTTTTTTTTCGAAATTATGGATAAAAGAGGGAGAAAGATTTTCTTTGAATTTTGTTATGGAATGAAGATATGTATTCTTGGAATACAAGATTATCTCATTAAATTCAAGAAATCTCCCACTTGGTTATTCATTAAGAAATTTCGAAATTTTTGGAAATATAGTGGGCAAGAAAGATTTTCTTGATTTTCTTGAAAAGATATTATGGAAGATATGTATTTCTTAAAATACAAGAGTATCTCATAAATTCAAGAAGATCCAAATCTTGGACTCTTGCACTTAATATTTTCGAAAATAATATCCATAATAGAGGAGGTGGATTTTTGTGGAATATTTTAATTATGGGAAAGAGAATATATGGGATATATTCAAGATTTCTTGGTGACCAAGAAAAGTCTTATCCCACATTGAAAAATAACAAAAATTTCGTTTCCCTCCTCTCCTATAAATAGGGGATGATTAGTTCATTCCCAAGTACAATTCCATGTGCTGGAAATATTAGCAAATCCACATACGTGGTGCAACAAAGTTTATTTTTTTCCTTTTGTTAATTGTTCGCGAGTATCCTTCCACCGGATTGTCGAGCAAGGGCTAAGGGAATACTTGGGAAGTCCTTTTGGTTAGTCCGTCCGACCAAAGCCACTGCCATCCCGAGAGGTACGTTCACGTAAACCCGTAGATTCTGCATGCGTAGGTTTTACGTGGCTTTTTATATGCATGATATGTTGTTATAATTATTATTTGAATTAATATAGGATTAATTCATGCTAGTAATAATTAATGAATTAAATTTGTATTTAAATATTCACCCCGAATAGATCTGTGTAACTCATTCCCCAACATGTTTACCTCCAGAAGTTTGTACCCTTTTGTACTAAATGGATAACCAAGTAAGACACATTTTGTTGCCCTTAGATGAAACTTGTTCCTGTTAGCAACTAGAGTATTTGCAAAGCATAAACAACCAAACACTCTCATATGATCATAATCAGGGAGTTTCTGAAACAAAATTTCAAAAGGACTTTTGTTTATTAAAATTTGAGTTGGAATTCTATTTATCAAGTGAGCAGCTGTAAGAACACACTCATTCCAAAATTTCAATGGTAAGCAAGATTGAAATAACAAGGCTCTTGCAACTTGTAAAAGGTGCTGGTGTTTCCTCTCAGTAATACCATTTTGCTGAGGGGTTTCCACACAGCTGGTTTGATGAATAATGCCCTTTTCAGTGTAAAAATCATTTAACAGGAACTCAGTCCCATTATCACTCCTTAAAATCTGAATTTTCTTATCAAACTGAGTATAAACCATCTTGTAAAATCTGTTTAAAGCTATCTTAACATCAAATTTTGCTTTTAACATGTGAATCCAAGTACATCTGCTGAAATCATCCACAATGGTTAGAAAATATTTGTGACCAGTGTGTGCCAAAGTGGAAAAAGGACCCCACACATCACAATGTATAAGAGAAAAGGGTGCATCAGTTACAGAAATACTACTATTAAAAGGTAACCTTTTCTGTTTAGCAAGAGGATAGACTTCACAAGGGGAATCACAATGTTTTCCTTTTACATTTAAAGACTTTATTTGAGCAATACATTTCTCAGAAGCATGGCCTAGTCTAGAATGCCACAAAAAGAAAATCAGCTTTGTTTTGAGCAGAGTTTACAAAAATGCCATTATTAGCAGAAAGTTTTAAATGATAGAGGCCTCCCTCTTGATCAGCAGTACCAATCACAATCTTCGTGAGATTGTCCTGCAAAACACAATGTGTAGATAGAAAAGTGACAACACATGATGAGTGCTTAGTAAGATGAGACACAGATAACAAGTTGAATGTAAAATCAGGGACATACAAAACATTGTATAGAACTAACTTGTCATGCAAAGTCACATTTCCCATTAAGGTGGCAATAGCAATCTTGTTATTACTGAGATTTATCTTAATGTTGACATGTGAAGGAATAGTAGTAAACATATTCTTATCACTAATCATGTGATCAGTTGCACCAGTGTCGAGTATCCATTTGAAACCAGTTAAATTGCTTGAATGGAAACAAGAATGCAAACCTGATCCATCTTGAGTATTATCAAGAATGGCAGTAGCAGCAGAATGCTTTGACTCTCCATCCTTTTTCATCTTAAAAACCTGCAAGAACTGTTCAAAAACTCTTGAGTAAAAAAGGGGTTAGTGTTGGAAAATAGAGGCACGTAAAACACGTAATCACATGCGCAGCGGAAATTAAAGTTCACCAACAACGAACAATTAATTGCATACATATTACAATAATCATAACGAGAAATCTTACAGTAACTCGAGAGTAGATTTCTCTACTACGGTATCCACGTAATTCCCAATTACGGACTTGTACGGATTTGCCAGCGTTGAATCTCGAGACAGATTTGCTAGGAAAATCCAAACTCTAGATCTTATGAAGAAAATATGAAGTAACGTTATTTGTGAATTCCCAAGAGCTTGTATATATAGGGAGGCCCAGCTTAAATCTTAAGCTAGCCCAATTAGGGAAATAAAACCCTAATCTTGAATTAAATTAATTCCTTTTAATTTAATTCCCTAAATATAAATCTCTACGGATTTAAATGCCTTATATGAAAATCTCTACGATTTATTTCCATATACATTATTTCAAATATAATTATTGGGAATTCTTATTTAATTAAATCCAATTTAATTAAATATTAATAATAATTAATTCTAAATTAATCTATTATTAATTACTTCTCCATAAATTAAATATTAAATCCAATTTAACATTTAATCAACCAACTATAATCCGTAAAAGGGAACTACTTGTTGTGTGACCCATAGGCCCTCATATACCGAGCGATTAGTCAAACTAACAGTCTTAATTGAACCCTAGTCAATAAATCAAACATTCTCAATATATGAGGTACGTTGCGAGAAACATGCAACTACCTATAACTGTAACGTGGGCTATTACGATTTCCTCCTTTCATTCACGAATACTCGATTAGTCTTGAACATGATGAAGTGTCTATTCAAATAACGTAATCACTTTATCTCCAATCACTAATTGATCACTTATGTCACACTTGGCCACAAAGTCCAAGTTGACGTGCATTGGCCAATGACTTTGATCCAATTATGATGAGAAGGTGAGTATTCTCTCTAAATCCACTTTGAGGAATGAATCTTTTTCTTGGCTCAACTACCACGCACATGCACTTCGTGATGACCGAATCCAAGCCATATCTACCCATGGAAGGGTGCAAGCATCGGTCATGGTCAAAGTTCATCACTCCACACATGTCGTGCTTATTGACCTCAAGTCAAAGGAGATTGCTCCCACTAACCGAGACACCCATAGACACATATAGTGGAACTACATCAAACGGTTTCTCGGATGGGTATACCAATACCCTCTAAGGTATTTGTGCATCCATCATGAGATACCTAGTATCTCGTAGCAAGTGAGATCTTACTACACTCTCTAAGAGTATGATGCAGATCGCACACCAATCTCCATTGCATCATCAATATCCCATTCTTGATGATCCTCGATTGGGGCTATTTGAGAATCATGCTTAAGTCATCTGAGTTCTCACACACTCAATGACAGCAATGACTCAAGGGAACACAGATAAGAATAGATGCAAACAATCAAACATAATATTCTAATTAGTGCAATGCCATATATATTTAATATTAAAAAAATAATAATATTAAACCAATATTGAATATTATCTGAGTATTATGTCCTTACAAAGGATTGTATCTAGGACACTAACACTAACAGTTAGAAGAAGAAACATCAGCAGAGTTTTCTTTGTTGGTGTTGGACACCAACACATTAGCAGCAGAATCAGGTTTTGGACCCTTTTGATCAACTGTTCTAGGTCCTCTAGGGCCTTTCCATCTTGGAGGGTACCCTATCAACTAAAAGAATCTGTCAATAGTGTGACCAGGACCCTCACAATAGCTGCACTTGAGAGACTTTTTCTTGTCTTTAGAGAATCTTGTGAAATTGATGTTTCTTGCAAGCATAGCCATAGAATCAGTATTGTCAGCCTGTGAGTGTAAGCACCTCTGAGACTCCTCTTGCAACAACAGTGAAAATACCTAGAGGAGGAAATGGTGAAGCCAAGAACAATTGGCTCCTTAATGCAGAGTAGGAATCATCTAAGCCAATTAGGAATTTCATCACAGAGTCTTGTTCTTGAGTTTGAGCCACATATTTCAATATTTCACAAGTGCAAAGATTCATAGCTCCACTAATACACCTCAGAACCGGCTTAAAACTCAAGTATTCATCCCATAAAGCCTTAAATTGATTATAATACTGCACTAGTGGTTGGTTACCCTTAGAGATATTAGCAATATCTTTCTCCAATTGAAAGACTCTAGCTAAATCAGACTTAGCGTACCTAATATGTAACTCATCCCATACATCTTTAGCAATAACAAAATATTCTAAAGTTTTCTTAATCTCAGGCTCAATGGAATTCAGAATCCACAATAACACAAGATCATTTGCCCTAACCCAAGCCGGATAGATAGCCCTATCATCAGATTCAATAGGTTTAGGAATAATACCATCAATGAGTGGAAGTTTATTTTTCACACTCAAGGCGCGTTTTACCGAATGGCTCCAGGATGTAAAATTCTTGTCGTTCAGTGCTTCAATAATGATCGACACCGCCGTGTTGTCGTTGTGATGTAGGAAAAGCGGCGATAGAGGATTCAACACCGGGTTGAGAGAATTTGGATCCAAAACCGGAGGATTCACAGCAGCCATAGAAGCCGAATAATCGATAGACAATCGTAATCGAGAAAGAAAAAACCAGGCGATCGAAAACGAAATTCGATCTGATAAGATGCGATAAACGCTCGGATCAGAAATGCGATAGACGTGGAAAATAGCGGACAACAGAATCTTCAAAGAAATCAAAACCTAAAACTGATACCATATGAAGCAGTAGAGATTGAAACATAAAGAATAACATTGATATTCATCATCAAATCAACATTCATGTTACAATCTAGAGCAATCTTGATGAAGAAGGAAGAAGTATTGAGAGAGAAGGAAGATGGAAGAAAAATGAAATGAAGAATGAAATTGGTTACAGGTTGTTAGCCAACGGGCTATATTAATAAAATCAGTCTAAGACTAAACTAATACTATTATGACTTGTGAGTGATATTGTTGGCTTGTGTGGTTGAGTCAATGACTTTTGTTGACTCTCCTTTATACAAAGACTTATATCAAAGGGGTGTTTGTATATGTATTTTTTTAATAACTCGGTATTCGGTTCAATAACCGACTAATTTGAGGAATCATAATGCATTATTTACTTGTGTGGGCCACTCATCAAATCAGGGTAAAGTTCTGTATAACCTAACACATCTCAGGAATTGATCGAACCTTGTGGGTTCTGAAGCTGAGACCTAAAAAATGAAGAGGATACTACACCACCAAACTAACTCCTATCGGTTTGTTTTTCTTTGTATTTGATTGGATTTGAAATTTGACACATGAATTTGATGAATAATAAAAGGTGTATTTGAATTTTGTATATATATATATGTTAGTGTTAGTGTCCTTGAGACAATCCTTTGTAAGGACATAATACTCAGATAATATTCAGTATTGGTTTAATATTATTATTTGTTTAATATTAAATGTATGGCGTTACACTCATTAGAATATTATGTTTGATTGTTTGCATTTATTCTTATATGTGTTCCCTTTAGTCACTGCTGTCATTGTGTGAGTGAGAACTCAGATGACTTAAGCATGATTCTTAAATAGCCCCAATCGAGGATCATCAAGAAAGGGATATTGATGATGCAATGTAGATTGGTGTGCGATCTGCATCATACTCTTAGAGAGTGTAGTAAGATCTCACTTACTACGAGATACTAGGTATCTCATGATGGATGCACAAATACCTTAGAGGGTATTGGTATAACCATCCGAGAAACAGTTTGATGTAGTTCCACTATATGTGTCTACAGGTGTCTCGGTTATTGGGAGAAATGTGACACTCCTTTGACTTGAGGTCAATGCGCACGACATGTGTGGAGTGATGAACTTTGACCATGACCAATGCTTGCACCCTTCCATGGGTAGATACGGCTTGGATTGAGTTCATCACGAAGTGCATGTGCGTGGTAGTTGAGCCAAGAAAATGATTCATTCCTCAAAGTGGATTTAGAGAGAATACTCATCTTCTCATCATAATTGGATCTAAGTCATTGGCCAATGCACGTCAACTTAGACTTTGTGACTAAGTGTGATACTAATGATCAATTTGTGATTTGAGATAAACTGATTAAGTTATTTGAATAGACACTTCATCATGTTCAAGACTAATCGAGTATTCGTGAATGAAAGGAGGAAATCGCAATTGCCCACGTTTCAGTTACAGGTAGTTGCATGTTTCTCGCAACGTACCTCATATATTGAGAATGTCTGATTTATTGACTAGGGTTCAATTAAGACCGTTAGTTTGACTAATTGCTCGGTATGTAAGGGCATATGGGTCACACAACAAGTAGTTCCCTTTTACGGATCATAGTTGGTTGATTAAATGTTAAATTAGATTTAATATTTAATTTATGGAGAAGTAATTAATAATAGATTAATTTGAAATTAATTATTATTAATATTTAATTAAATAAGAATTCCTAATAATTATATTTGGAATATAATTGTAGGATTTAATGTATATGGAAATAAATCGTAGAGATTTTCATATAAGGCATTTAAATCCGTAGAGATTTATATTTAGGGAATTAAATTAAAGGAATTAATTTAATTCAAGATTAGGGTTTTTGTTTCCCTAATTGGGCTAGCTTGGGAAATAAGCTAAGCCTCCCTATATATACAAGCTATTGAGATTCACAAATCGGATCACTTCATATTTTCTCCATAAGATCTAGAGTTTGGATTTTCCTAGCAAATCTGTCTCGGGATTCAACACTGGCAAATCCGTGCAAGTCTGTAATTGGGGATTACGTGGATACCGTAGTAGAGAAATCTACACTCGAGTTACTGTAAGATTTCTCGTTATGATTATTGTAATCTGTATGCAATTATTTGTTCGTTGTTGGTGAACTTTAATTTCCGCTGCGCATGTGATTACGTGTTTTACGTGCCTCTAAATTCCAACAGTGGTATCAAAGCTCCACTCTTGTTTAATTGCATTAAAGCTGATTTTGATTAAAAGATTTTTTTTTAAATTGGTTGGGGTACGGTATTAGATACCCCACCCCTTTTGGTTTCTTTTGTTGCGCTCGGTTATTTTGTTTTTTTTGCTTCATCCCCACCGATTTCTAGGGTTTCCCCTCGATGGGGATTCGTCGCCCACCTCACATGCGATTCAGGTCATTCTCGACCGGTGGCGCTACGCCGCGTCGCTGAAGGCCGATGCTAGGCACCGTGCCTCGCGTCGCGCGAGGTAGCCTGCAGTCCGACTCGCGCCTCCACCATCGTCTCCGACGCGACCGTCTTCGAGACGAACGCCTCCGCCTCATTTCTTAGTGGTTCGCCGCCGATTCTCTTCGATTTTGACTCTCGCCGCTTGCTATCACTCGGGACTTAGCCTGTGTGCCTGTCTCGATGCGATTCAAGGCGGCGCGTCGCCGGATTTGGGAAGAGTCAGTGGCGATGCGCCGCCATCTCGATTTCCTTGTCCCGTCGTTTTGCGATTTGGTTTTGAACCAGATTTTGCTCAAGGGGGTGCGGCTCCGCGCGACCCCCTTCCGCCGCCTTGTTGTCAACGACGAGCCGCCCGCACACTGGGCGTGACATTGGCGGCTCGCGTAGGCTCGATAATGCGCACCACCGCGTCACTGATGGCTGATTTTGTCAAACCTGTTGCCCTTTTCTTTGAATGACAAATCTGAATTTTTTTGGGTTCATGTTTCGAGAATATCGGGTTGATTAATTTGATTAATTATGATGAAATTGGATTCTGTAATTTTGGTTGAATTGGGTGTTTGGAAATTTCGGATTGGATTCAATTTGGGAGGGTGATGATGTTGGAGGGCTGTCTTGCAAATTTGATTTGAGACAGGCCCTCCCGTGCAAAATTTGGAATTTGCACCTGAGCCCCCGAAAACAAATGAAATTAAAACTTAAATTTTAGAATTTTATTTGATTTAATTCTGAAATTGAAATTGGTTGGACCAATAAATAATTAATTGGATTAATTATTTTCTTTAATAAAACTGATTTTTTTTAATTGAAATTAAAGCTCATTTTTTAAAAGGATTTATTAAAGCCCACTGTTAACTTGTTTAATCGCTTTAAATTAGTTAACCCGTTTTACAGTCCGCGTTATAACTGTTTGGGTAGGCAGCACCCAATAACTGTCGGACAGTATTTATTGTTTGGGTAGACGGCGCCCATATAAGTGTTAGTCCGTATAAAATCATGTTTGGGTAGGCGGCGCCCAATGATTGCTCAATTATGATATAGATTGACATGATGGATCTCGATTAAGCAATTAATACCCCACCTTTAAAATGTTCCTCACTAAAATATGGTTTTCTCATTAATTTGATAAGATGTCTTCCATCAAAATTAAAAGTAAACCGGAGATTTCGTTCCAATGAGTACTTAAAGACCCTCGTCTTTTGCTCTGATCTACATCTAATGGGACTTTTATAGGGACATGAAAATGTCGCCGCTTGATGGTTGTAAACCAACTTAACTTTGTTTCGCTAGCCCTCGCGGGGAACAAAGGGTAAGTGACATTAGTCGAACTAGGTTTGACAACTAGGAGTTGCTATCTGGCAATTGGTTTGGAGACCTACCAGTTATGATGTCATAATGATCAGCCATCGCTGGGATTATGATAGTAGTAATGTGGATCCTAGTCCGTTATGATTTATATTAGATATAAATTCGTACTTTTTCGATGAGGTCGTTAAGTATGTGAAAATAATGGAGACAAAATAAATTGAAAGGCCATGTTTATTTTGAATTGCTGAATATTGATCATAGGAATTATGTATTTTAATTCCCATTTTATTTTATTTCTCTAGGATTGTTGAAATGAATAACTTGTCATTGAGAAGCGTTTTGGAAACGAACAAGTTGGTTAGGGCCAAACTTTCTCGACTGGCATCGAAACGTTCATTTGGTGCTCAGGCAAGAGAAGATTGAGTACGTGTTGGACATGTCAATCCCTGCTACCCCGAGGGTTGGTAATCAAGAGGCGTTGCTCGACGCCGCAGAAATTTCGAAGAAGCATCAAGAGGATGCTTCCTGTGTTCAAGTGGTTATGCTACTCGGAATGACTCCCCGAGTTAGCAAAGGCAAAGATGAGAAGATGCTTCCTTCGAGATAATTAAGCATCCGGAGGATCTTTTTGATTCTGAATCTCGTTCTGAGATTTATGAAGTGATGAGAGATCTGTTTAGATGCCGATTGTCCGAGGGAGGGAAGGTTTCTCCTCATGTATTGAAGATGATAGGGCTAATCGAGAAACTTGGTCGTCTGGGCATTGAGCTCAAGACCAACATTGTTGTTTATGCCATTCTTCAGTCGCTTCCCGATTCATATTCAAGTTTTGTAGTAAACTTTAATATGAATAAGACGGAATCGACCATGCCCGAGCTGCATAACATGCTCAAGACTTTTGAGTCCTCCACTGCTAAAGAGAAGCCCGTACTCATGGTGAGTGCCTCTACTTCTTCTGGTCCGAAAGGAAAGAAGAAGCGGAGAGGCAAGGCAAAGAAAGGCTCTAAGCCTAGCTTCCTTAAGCCCAAAGGTGGAATTCAAAAGAAGGATAGGGTGGACAAGGATGTATGCCTCCACTGTAAGCAGAAGGGGCATTGGAAGAAGGACTGTAAGGTTCTAACAGCTGAAAAGAAGGCACAAGGTGCCTCAGCCACTGGAACAGGTATGTTTGTTATTGAGATAAACATGTCCACAAATGATACTAACTGCTGGGTATTGGATACCGGTTGTGGCTCACACATTTGTACTAATGTGCAGGGTCTCAAGCATAGCAGGGGCTTAGGCCGGGTGAAGTCGCCTCCACACGTTGGGAATGGAGCAAGAGTTGCTGCTGAACGTGTTGGTGTTTATGTTTTAGACTTACCTTCTGGTTTTAGACTTGAACTAAATAATTGTTATTTTGTTCCTTCTATTACCCGCAACATTATTTCTATTCCGATGTTGGATATTGAAGGTTTTTCCTTCCATTTTGCAAATAATAATTGTTATTTTTCGCTTAATGGTGATATGTATGGAATGCTCCTTTATCCAATGGTTTATATTTGTTGCATTGTGGACATAACATTCTTAATACACAAAACAAACGACTCAAACTTAGTAATCATGAAAATTCGACTTACTTGTGGCACTGTAGGCTTGGTCATTCAAATGAGAATAAGATAGCAAGGTTAAGAAAGTTAGACTACTTAACCGCATTTGACTTTGAGTCTTATGGTAATTGTAAATCCTATCTCAAGGGCAAGATGATCAACAAACCCTTTTTCTGGAAAAGGAGTTCGTGCCAAAGAAGTTCTAGAGTTGATCCACAGTGACGTCTGTGGACCACTGCCCGGCTACTTCATTACTTTTACTGACGATTTCTCTAGGTTCGGGTATGTGTATCTGATGAAACACAAGTCTGAATCGTTTGAGAAGTTCAAGGAGTACAAAGCTGAAGTAGAGAAATAGCTTGGTAAGAGTATTAAGACTCTTCGATTAGATTGAGGAGGAGAATATCTTAGCCATGAATTCATTGATTATCTGAAGTTGCATGGAATCTAATCACAGTGGACTCCTCCCGGTACACCCCAAATGAATGGAGTGTCCGAGAGGAGAAACCGAACCCTGTTAGACATGGTGAGGTCCATGATGAGTTTCTCCTCCCTTCCTACATTCTTATGGGGATACGTACTCCAAACCTCAATCTACATTCTGAATATGATTCCATCCAAATCAGTTGAGCATACGCAATACGAGTTATGGCATGGCAAGAAGCCAAATTTCTCTCACATTAGAACATGGGGTTGCCCCGCGTTGTGAAGAAAATGCTCACTGATAAGTTGGAAGCAAAAGGTGAAAAGGGTTATTTTGTGGGATATCATAAGGAAACTAGAGGATATTATTTCTATCTACCTCAGAAACAAACAGTGATTGTTTCAAGGCATGCTAAATTCCTTGAAGAAGACTACGTCTTCAAGGAACAAAGCCGTAAGACGATAGAACTTGAAGAAATTCAAGAACCACAACTGAACAAGGAGACTGATGTCTTGTCAAAGCAACATGACAAAGAATCAAAATGAGGCATTCAAAGAAATTACATGGTGGAAGTTTATCACTAAGTGATCCTCTTTCACCAAAAAATGAGCGTAATTAGAGTTGCATTGCCCGAGTAACGAACTCCAAGTGGGCTGATTGAGAACAACATAGTTCAAACTCTCGACCAAGAGGCATCTGAAAGTGCCCAAGGAGCATCCGGAAGTGTCGCTCTTGAGGCCTCCCCGGTCGACGATGAAATCGCTGCACCACAAAATTTTCACGATCAGAATGTGCAGTCTGAGCAACCACAACTCCGTAAGTCCACTAGAGTTCGTAATCCACCCACAAGATATTATGGCTTCCTCGTGAGGAGCATGATGACGGGAGATCCCGGATAAGGACGAACCTAGAACTTACATTGAGGCAACATTAGATGTTGACTCAAAGAAGTGGCATGAAGCCATGAAATCCGAGATGGACTCAATGTACGTCAATCAAGTTTGGGACTTGGTTGAATTGCCGAAAGGGGTTAGACCCATAGGTTGCAAGTGGGCCTTCAAACGGAAGACCGATGCAAATGGCAAAGTACAAACCTACAAGGCTAGGTTGGTGGCGAAAGGTTACAGTCAACGCGAAGGCATTGACTATGATGAAACTTTCTCACCCGGGCCACTAAGATCAAGTTCATTCAATTTTACTTTATATAGCGAAAGACATCTAGATTATGAGATTTGGCGAGATGGATGTCAAAACAACTTTCCTCAATGGCAACATTGATAAGGAAGTGTTTATGACTCAACCTGAAGGTTTCATATCAAAGCTCAAATCTAATCTCGTGTGCAAGCTTAAACGATCCATTTATGGATTGAAGCAAGCTTCTAGGAGTTGGAATATCCGATTTGATGAAGCTGTCAAATCATTTGACTTCGTCAGAAACTCGGAAGATCCGTGCGTCTATCGGAAATGCTGTGGGAAGAATATTGTGTTCATAGTTGTGTATGTCGATGACATACTTATTATGGGAAACAATATCCCGCCATGCAAATCCAAAAAAAGAATGGTTGTCAAGGACCTTCATGATGAAGGACCTTGGAGAAGCCTGCTACATCTTAGGGGACTGACACAGTCCACCTACGTAGACAAGGTGATGAGGCGGTTTGCGATGGAGAATTCTAAGAGAGGTTCTCTACCAACATGTCATGGGATAAAGTTGTCTAAGAAGGATTGTCCTTCTATAGAAGCTGACATCCAGCGCATGAAGGATATACCATATGCATCTGCAATTGGATCCATCATGTATGCCATGACTTGCACTAGGCCTCCAGATGTGGCCTTCGCTGTCAGCACTACTGGTAGATACCAACAGAATCCGGGTGAACCCCACTGGATTGTTGTCAAGAACATTCTTAAGTACCTTAGACGTACTAAAGATTGCTTTCTAGTCTACGGAGGTCAGTTAGAGCTAGTCGCGACCGGCTATGCTGACGTAAGTTTTCAATCCGATTGTGATGATTACAAGTTATAGTCGGGTTATGTCTTCGTTCTCAATGGTGGGGCAGTTAGTTGGAATAGTTCCAAACAAGATACTACCGCTGATTCAACAACCAAAGCCGAAAGTACATTGTCATGGGCGAAGTCGCCAAAGAAACCGCGGATAAAACAGTTCTTAAATGAACTAGGGATAGTTCCGAGTGCCAACAGTCCAATAAAGTTGTATTGTGACAATACTGGTGTGGTTGTGCAAGCTAAGGAACCGAGATCCAATAACAGAAACAAGCATGTACCGAGGCGTTATCACTTGATAAGAGAGATAATCGCTAGAGGAGAGATATAGTTAGAACGTGTCCCCACGGAGGATAACCTGGCTGATCCTTTCACCAAGGCTTTGAGTGATCATGTACACACTAGACATTTTAATGGTCTAGGGGTTAAACATGTAGGTGATTGGCTCTAGTTCAAGTGGCAGATTGTTAGTGTTAGTGTCCTAGAGACAATCCTTTGTAAGGACATAATACTCAGATAATATTCAGTATTGGTTTAATATTATTTTTTGTTTAATATTAAATGTATGGCGTTACATTCATTAGAATATTATGTTTGATTGTTTGCATTTATTCTTATATGTGTTCCCTTGAGTCACTGCTGTTATTGAGTGAGTGAGAACTCAGATGACTTAAGCGTGATTCTTAAATAGCCCCAATCGAGGATCATCAAGAAAGGGATATTGATGATGCAATGGAGATTGGTGTGCGATCTGCATCATACTCTTAGAGAGTGTAGTAATATCTCACTTACTACGAGATACTAGGTATCTCATGATAGATGCACAAATACCTTAGAGGGTATTGGTATACCCATCCGAGAAACTGTTTGATGTAGTTCCACTATATGTGTCTACGGGTGTCTTGGTTAGTGGGACTTGAGGTCAATGCGCACGACATGTGTGGAGTGATGAACTTTGACCATGACCAATGCTTGCACCCTTCCATGGGTGTATACGGCTTGGATTGGGTTCATCACGAAGTGCATGTGCGTGGTAGTTGAGCCAAGAAAATGATTCATTCCTCAAAGTGGATTTAGAGAGAATACTCATCTTCTCATCATAATTGGATCTAAGTCATTGGCCAATGCACGTCAACTTAGACTTTGTGACTAAGTGTGATACTAATGATCAATTGGTGATTTGAGATAAACTGATTAAGTTATTTGAATAGACACTTCATCATGTTCAAGACTAATCGAGTATTCTTGAATGAAAGGAGGAAATCGCAATTGCCCACGTTTGATTCTGGTAGTTGCATGTTTCTAAACGCACCTCATATATTGAGAATGTCTGATTTATTGACTAGGGTTCAATTAAGACCGTAAGTTTGACTAATCGCTCGGTATATGAGGGCCTATGGGTCACACAACAAGTAGTTCCCTTTTACGGATCATAGTTGGTTGATTAAATGTTAAATTGGATTTAATATTTAATTTATGGAGAAGTAATTAATAATAGATTAATTTGAAATTAATTATTATTAATATTTAATTAAATTGGATTTAATTAAATAAGAATTCCCAATAATTATATTTGGAATATAATTGTAGGATTTAATGTATATAGAAATAAATCGTAGAGATTTTCATATAAGGCATTTAAATCCGTAGAGATTTATATTTATGGAATTAAATTAAAGGAATTAATTTAGGGTTTTTGTTTCCCTAATTGGGCTAGCTTGGGAAATAATCTAAGCCTCCCTATATATACAAGCTATTGGGATTCACAAATTGGATCACTTCATATTTTCTCCATAAGTTCTAGAGTTTGGATTTTCCTAGCACATCTGTCTCGGGATTCAACACTGACAAATTCGTGCAAGTCTGTAATTGGGGATTACGTGGATACCGTATTAGAGAAATCTGCACTCGAGTTACTGTAAGATTTCTCGTTATGATTATTGTAATATGTATGCAATTAATTGTTCGTTGTTGGTGAACTTTAATTTCCGCTGCGCATGTGATTACGTGTTTTACGTGCCTCTAAATTCCAACAATATATATATATATATATATATATATATATATATATATATATATATATGTTTGATTTGTGTAATTAAGTTGTGCGTAACGTAGGGGTGAGAATGTGTGTTGGGAGATGAATTTAATAAAGATTTTGATTAGATCCCAAAACCCCTGAGTATGACATGTTTCAGGACAATCTTGATAATATAGGATCACGTTTCAAATTGTTGTTAAGATTCAGGATTATCTGCACCATGTATAGTCAGCAGATATAGTTCAGGATTAGAATAGATCTTAGAGTTTGTCTGAATATCTCAGAAGATCCCTGAAGACTAAAACATACTGAAGATCTAAATCATACTGAAGGATCAGTAGAGCCTGAAGACTGGAAGAACCTGAAGACTAAAAGATCCTGAAGACACAGAAGATCCTGAAGAATCGTAGAAGACCACAAGACTCTTGTGTACTGAACCAAAAGACCCCGAACAAGACACTTCAAATTAAATAGTGTTTGTTTATTCTTAGTACATGCAAAGAGAATGTTATACGCTCGTGGACACTAAGAAAAATATCAACTCAGTGTTGGTTGACTAAAAGAGCCGTTTTATTGTCTCGCTCAAAGGAAGATGTCGACCCAAATGAGGAGGCGACAACAAATAGATTTTATCGACATTTGAAAGCGACATTTCTCTGAAGAATGTCAGCATAGATATTTGTCTTGTTCACAGAAATTGGTGATTGGATACTTGTCTGGATATTTCCTAAGACATGCAAGGGCTCGTTCAAAACCTAACAAAGTCGTTCATCAATTACTCAAAGAAGAAACCCTAGATGCTATCTCTCCAACGGATAGTTTTTCAAAGAAAGACTTCTTGAGAGTTGCCTATAAATACCAGAGGCCTTGAACACTTCAAGGTTACGGGAAATCAAAGCAACTCACAGAGCTCATTCATATTCAAGCATTCTTGTGAAGCACTCGAAACCCTTAGAATTCCCAAGTGTTTCATCATTGAAGAGAGCTCATTTACTAAGCCTAGATTCAAGATATTATCCAAAGCTTAGTTCGAGATATCCTAGCCTTGTTACTTGTGTTTGATTGTAAAAGGATATCTCAGCCTAGTTGGAAACCAACCAAAACTCAAACCCTTTGATTAGGTAGTTTGTGTGTGTAGTAGTTGGAAGTGAGAGTTGTGAAGAGTAAGTAAGTTGTTGTGTTCAGTCTGAAAACTCTAGAGAAGAAGTTAGTAAGCTGATTGTTCAGTCTGAACGCTTGTGTGTGTGTTGAGTTAGTAAGCTGGAGTAGTTCAGCCTGAAAACTCGTAGTAGAAAGTTAGTAAGTTGCTGAGTTCAGTCTGAAAGCTTGAGGTAGTCGAAATAGTGAGTTAAGGAATTTCTCTGAGGATCAGAGAGAGTGGACGTAGGAGCTTGAGCCTCTGAACCACTATAACTTGCTGTGTTATTTGCTTTCTGCTTTGCATTATTACTTGTTGCATATTTCACTGAAAGCATTTCTGATATTCAGTTGGAATCAATCTACTGAACTTGCATTAAACTGATCACAGCCTTAACCACTGTTTCATTAAGAAAAGATTTTCAACAAAGTAAAACGAGTATAAACTTAGGGCCTACACTTTCCGCACTCTAGATAAGCTAGTATAGATAGTTATCAAACTGATAAACTCTCCTGAGTAGTCAGTAAGATTGTTATCTACTCCAAGCTTATTTAGACTCTGTTGTAGAAATTCAGAATCAGTTGAGCTAATCTGAAGTCTCTGAAAGCCGCTCAGTGTTATTGTCTCAGTAGACTCTGACTCAGGGCAATTTGTCCTTATCAGGACTGAAACTCAGGATAACCTGACTAGCTAATTTCAGTAAAAGTTTTAAAAGTTGAAAAATCACTATACACGTATGAGACTCATTTACACCGGGACCAACAAGTGGTATCAGAGCAGTGGTTCTAACTGACCACTTGCTTTGGTAGCCATAGTCTTGTTTACTTAGAGACTTTGGTGGTCTACTGAATAGATCTTACTGCTGATATCTTACAAGGAGATTTCATCATGCCTTCTAAGAAACTACCTATGTTCTCAGTTGAGAATTATGATCTATGGAGATTTAGAATGCAGACACACTTGTACTCTAAACATGAAAGAATGTGGAGAGTTGTGTCTCAAGGACCTTTTGAGTATAAGGTTGTTAATCCTAGATCCACTGATGCTGAAAAAGATGATCCAATGGATGAATTTCCCAAAACTGATGACCAACTTACTCCTGAGGAGAGAAAATTGGTTAACTTGGATTACATTGCTAAAGATACTCTATATAGCACTATTGATGATGGTGTTATGGGAATTATTTCTCACTGTGAAACTGCCAAAGATATATGGGACACACTTGCTGTAATGTGTCAAGGCACTGATCATGTCAAAGAAAACAAACTATTTGTGGCTATTGCCAAATTTGATGGTTTTGAAATGGAAGATGGTGGATCTATTGAAAGACTTGAAGTCAGATTCACTAGCATTATGAATGATCTAAGTGCTCTTGGGAAAAGATATCCTAAAAGAGAAATTGCTCTGAAAATTCTTAGAGGATTATCAAAAAAATGGGATATTCATGCTGTTGTGATTGAAAACACAAAAAATATTGCCTCTATGTCATATCAACAGGTTTTCTCTGAGTTGAAAGCATATGCGTTTGTGATTGATAAGAAAACTGAGAAAACTGACAGCAAAGATGATACTTCATCTAACAAAAATATGGCTTTCAAAGCACAAGGTAAAATCTGTAATTCTAAAGAACCTGAGATCTCATCTAACAAAATACAGGATGAAAAGGATGAGACAATTGCCCTGATGGCAAGAAGGTTTGAGAAAATGAACCACAAATTTGGTAAGTACAAAAGGTATTATAAAGATACCAGGTACAGGAACAGGAACAACTCAGAAGCTGAAGACAAGTCCAATGAGAAGAAGAGAGACTACAAAGCTGAAGGATCTTCATCCAAAAAGAAGGACTACAAATCCAAAGAGGACAATGATCAGGATGATGATACCAACAGATGCTACAACTGCAAAAAGAAAGGACATTTCCAGTATGACTGTCCTGAGTTGAGTTCCAAAGAAAGAAAGGATCGGCAAGCCAAAAGAGACAAGAAGTATTCCATCAAGAAGGCAATGGTTGTTGAATAAGAACATTCTGAGGAAGGATCCAGCTCTTCAGAAGAGATGTTCTCAGACAGTGATAGTGATGATGTCTGCCTTGTTGCTATTGAGGAGGTAAATTCTTCTATCTCTGTTGCTGCTCCTACACAAGCACCTGAGTTATCAAGTTCATCTGTAACCAGTAATTTTGACCTGATGGGTTCTTTTGAGAATCTGATGAAGGACTATTCTGTGTTACAAGAACTGTTCATAGAAACTCAAGAGCAGAATGAAGTGCTGACTGCTGAGAATCTAAAGTGGAAAAACTCTAATGCTGCTGAGATCACTTCTCAATTCATGGGAGTAACTGATGAACTTGATGTTCTGAAAGTACAACTCTCAGAGAAAGAGAAGGTGGTAGAGGCCCTGAAAGGAAAGTTAGAGAAATCCACTGAAGAAAATCATCTTATCAGAACTAAGTTCAATTACCTCTTTGAGAAACATGAAACTCTAAAGAAAAGTGAGGATAGTTTGCAGAGAAAGTTAGCTCTATTGAATTCTGCATCTAATGCAATAGACGAAATTCAGAGTTATCAAAGACCTGCGACTATAAAAGTTGGATTAGGATATATTCCAGGGGGAACCTCACATGATCTTCTGAATGCTGCTTCTACAAGTGGCACTAAGACTGTCTTTGTTAAAGCAGTGGTTCACATTGATCTTCTTATTGAAGAACAACCCCGTGTTTTGGACAATGTTAAAGGACCTACGGTTTCAGAGAACCTGAAAATTTAGGAAAGAAATCCTAAACCTCAGGAAAAGGCTAGAAAACCTGAACAATCAGTAGGAAATTCTCAAAGCCAAGATTTGAAGCCTCGAATTAAGAATACTAACCTCAAGAAATCATACTGAACCATCATAGGAATCCTCGGAGAAAAACTTTCAGAGAAAATTCTCGGATGAAGAGACCAAGTCCTCAGGATACTGAAAGACCATAATTTCAGTACAGGCAACCTAAACCTTATTTGCCTAAGGGTAAAGGTTTCCTGAACCCAAGTCAGCAAAGACAGAGATCAGCTGCACCAAAGCCAAAGCAATGGAACAAAAGGCCTGAACCCAAGAAGAACTCAAAGGCTCATGTTCATGCTAAGGCTGGCACTCATACACAGGATACTTCCAAGGCACCTAGGGTGGTGAATGTGTATGTAGATGTTTATGAAAGACAAATCAGCCACTCTAAAATCATTAGAGTTGTCAGGCAGATTTGGGTTCCAAAAGGTACAGCTAACCTAGTATGACCCTACACCAAATGGGTACCTAAGACCTAATTTGTTTTGTAGGAGAAGGAGAAGGGCACTAAGCTGAATGAAGACAACATAGTCCTGATGAGTGGAACTGAAGTTGCACCTGTTGCATGGTACTTGGACAGTGGATGCTCAAGACACATGACAGGATACAAATATTTACTCACTAACTATGTTGAACAGAAAGACCCTCAGATAACATTTGGAGATAATTCCAAAGGACAGATAGAAGGATATGGAACTCTTGAAATTGATATTGTTCATATCCATGGTGTCTCATATGTGTCTTGTTTAAAGCATAACTTATTTTCTATCAGTCAATTCTGTGATAAAGGATTCAGTGTTGAATTCTCAAAGAACGTGTGCTATGTGAAAGATAATGTTTCACAACAAGTATTACTAACTGGTACTAGAAAAGGAAATGTGTACCTTGCTGACTGGAGACTTACTCATATGGGTACATGCTTAATGGCCAAGAAGGCTACTGAAACCAGTTGGTTATGGCACAAAAGTCTGAACCATTTGAACTTTAAAACCCTGAATAAACTTGCAAGATTAGCACTTGTAAGGGGGTTACCTAATGAAGTGTTCAATAAAGATCATGTTTGTGATGCCTGTCATAAAGGCAAACATATTAGAGCATCGTTTAAAAGCAAAGTGGAAGTTTCTACTGATAGAATACTTCAATTATTACATATAGATCTCTTTGGTCCAATAACACCTGTGAGTACTAATGGCAGGAAATATACACTGGTAGTAGTTGATGACTACTCAAGATATACATGGGTAATTTTCTTACTTAGTAAGAAAGAAACTCAAACCAAACTGCCAGAGTTACTGAAAAGACTCAAGATCTTGAAAGAATCACTGAAAGTGTGGTCAAAAATCGATCGAGATAAAAGGCAATCAATTTATCAACCATATTATATCCGATTATTGTGCAAAGAAATGGAATAACTCATGAAACATCACCGCAAGGACTCCACAATGTAAATGGTGTTCTTTGAAAGGAGAAATATGACTCAAAAAAGAAGGCTGCAAGGACAAGGATTGCTGAAGCTAACATTCCTAAGAGATTTTGGGCTGAGGCAGTCAACACTACATGCTACTCTCAGAACAGATCCATGCTGACAAAGAATCAAGGAAAAACTCCATATGAACTGTGGAATGAAAGGAAGCCTCTTGTTTCTTTCTTTTTAGTGTTTTGGTTGTAAGTGTTTCATACACAATAATGGTAAAGATCGGTTGAAAACTTTTTGATAGCAAAAGGCGATGAAGGATATTCTTAGGATATTCTCGAATTAGTAAAAAACTTCTTGAGTTTACAAACCAGAAACTCTTATTGTGGAGGAAACACCTCATGTTGTTTTTGATGAATCTACTTGTATTCATAAGAAACATGAAGTTGATTCAGAGACTTGACAAAGAAGATCACCAGACTTAGCTCAAGAAGAATGTCAAAACATTATTTGAGCTCTAAAAGAAGAAGTCAATCACTTACTATGAATGGAGTGAAACTGACTCAGAAGAAGAAGAAACTCAGGATGAAAATACTCAGGCTGGTGGTACTCAGGATGAAAGTTCTCCACTGAAGGAAAGACAACACACTGAAGTTGACCAATCTGAACAAACACCAGTTCAGACTCAGGTATGTAATTTCGATGAGGATGTGGTCACAGCTGAGGCAAACTCCGAATCCATCAACCAAGGGGGAACAAATGTCACTGACAATGTTCAAAATGAAATATCCCCTGAGGAACATGATTCACTCTTTCCTTTCTTGTTGTTCCCTGAGTTTAATGAATTGCATGAACCTAACATTTCTGATGTTGAGGATAATACTGAAGGGGAAACATCCAGGAGAACATGGTTAGATAGTCACCCTACAAGTCAGATTGTGGGAGAACTATCTGAAGGAGTTAAAACAAGAAGGTTCCATGGAGAAAGTGTTTTGTTCTGCTGCTTCCTATCTGAGAAAGAACCTATTGAGATTGAAGAAGCTCTTCAAGATTCCTTCTGGATTATTGTTATGCAAGAGGAGCTGAATCAGTTTACTAGGAATGAAGTTTGGGAGTTAGTAGATAGACCTAAGAAGCACAATGTGATTGGAACTAAGTGGGTATTCAAGAATAAGAGAGATGAGAATAATGTCATTGTAAGAAACAAGGCAAGGCTAGTTGCACAAGGTTATTCCCAAGAAGAAGGCTTGGATTATGATGAAACCTTTGCACCAGTTACAAGACTAGAAGCCATTAGATTGTTTCTTGCATATGCTGCTCACATGAAATTTAAGGTATATCAGATGGATGTGAAGAGTGCATTTCTGAATGGTGTGCTTAAAGAAGAGGTTTATGTGGAACAACCTCCTGGCTTCTGTAAAAATGACCAAGTTTACAGACTCAGGAAAGCCTTGTATGGTTTGAAGCAAGCACCCAGAGCATGGTATGATACTCTATCTCAATTTCTTACAGACCATGGTTTACCAAAGGGACTGTTGATAGAACCCTGTTCAGGATAGAAGATGGGAAAGATATCTTGCTTGTTCAGATATGTGTGGATGATATTATCTTTGGATCCCCAAATCATCAGTTGTGTGAGAAGTTTTCTACACTGATGAAAGGTAAGTTTGAGATGTCAATGATGGGGGAGATGAATTTCTTTCTAGGACTTCAGGTGAAACAGTTTAAAGAAGGAATTTTCATCAATCAAGCAAAATATACCAGAGATCTGATTGCCAAGTATGGTATTCAGAATTGTAATGCAGTTAGAAACCCCATGAATACTAACTACAAGATGGATCCTGATCCTGAAGGTAAGTCAGTTAACCATACTGATTATAGAGGGATCATTGGATCATTGCTCTATCTCACAGCAAGTAGGCCTGCCATTACTTTTGTTGTTGGGATATGTGCAAGATACCAAGCTAATCCTAAGTCTAGTCACATGGAAGCTGCCAAAAAGATACTGAGATATCTAAAGGGCACAGTGAATAGAGGATTATGGTATCCAACTGATGATAACCTTGAATTAACTGGTTATTCAAATGCTGATTATGGTGGTTGCAGAATTGACAGGAAGTCCACTTCAGGAACTTGTCAATTTCTTGGAAGCAAACTGATATCCTGGTTTTCTAAGAAGCAGACCTCAGTAGCAACTAGTACTACTGAAGCTGAGTACATGGCTGCAGAAAGTTGTTGTGCACAGATTCTTTGGCTAAAGCAACAATTGAGAGATTATAAGATTATAACCAAAGAAGTACCTATATTTTCTGACAATAACAGTGTTATTGCTATTTCACAAAATCCGGTATTGCACACCAGATGCAAGCATGTGGATATCAGGCACCATTTCATTAGAGACCATGTAGAGAAGAAAGACATCAGGATGGAGAAAATTCATACTGATAAACAAAGAGCTGATATTCTTACTAAGCCTTTGGATGAGTCAAGATTTCAGGAACTATCAGTTGAATTAGGGATGTTGGATCCAGGTGAGTAATTTATCCTGAAGAGAGAAGTTCTTCAGATGCATGAAGTTTTTAAGCAAGAAAAACTCAGGACAAAAACCTCTCAGGATGGAAACTGAGAATCAGGATGGTTTATGTCACGGTCAGTGTTCAGTAAGGTTAAAAATTCAATTAATCCTGAAACACACTTGGCACATGCATTTACTCACAAGCATTTATTTCAGTCAGTAATCATTTGAAATAAATACAAAAGACCTGAACTTTTAGCGGGAATGTTTGAAGAATTCTTATTGGCTAAAATTATGGCAGAATGCCAAGGGTTTTACCTCGATTAGAGTGAAACATCATTTTGTCACCCTAATTGCTGCCATAAAAACTGCTCGTCTGCTTATTTTGCCAATAATAGCAAATAAATCTTGAGATTATTTCAAACCTAGATTAAATCTCAACCGTTCTTTCAGATTTAATCTTAGCCATTGATCAAATTCATCCGATCATATATAAACCACAGAGTACCGCATTTGCAAACACATTACACTCTGTTTTACTCAAACACCCCAGATTTTCAAAACCTCCATTTTCTTCAAAACCAAAACCTACCAATGGAGTTTCCAAGCTATGCTGATTAAAAATCTTGCAGAAACTGAGAAACCGTACTTCGAGCACGTCGTTGCTATGGTGGAAAATAAAACGACACTGATAGAAGAAGAAGCTCTCAACATGCTTCGGATGGTCCGATTGGATAAACTGGTAAGCAACACACCGGAGTTAGAGTTGCCACAAGAAGTTCTACAGTTTGTGGTGAATCTTAGAGAAGGAGACAACGGCTCCCTGGCCTCACAACTGTGTTTCGGCACACATGCCAAGTCCAAAGCCGAAGAGGTTATTACCAGAGAGGTACAATTATCGCTTCAAAACATTAACACTATTTTTGAACTAAATGATAGGGGTGATGACCCTGCTACTTATATGATTGGGCATGAGCAAGAAATTCTTGATAGATTTGCAACATCCAGAGTAGAGTTGAAAGGAGCATTAAACAAAAAGTGTCTAAAACCTGTCTATAAGGTGTTGATAGCTATTGTAGCCAAGTGCTTAATGAGCACCTCTGGAAGTCTAGAACAAGTGAGTCGGAACAAGTTGAGACTCATGGCTGCAATAGAGGACTCACCATCCAGGGATTTCAATTGGCTGAAGTTTTTAGTTGATTGTATTCTAAGTCAAAGCCCAAAATTGACGTATGCAAATAGGGCGTTTACAAAGTCTGGAAGGGTGTTGTTCGGAACTAAGATAAGTTTCCTGATAGAAACATTGTCAAGGAATAAAATGTTCTTGTTGTCTGGGACTGTATTTTCCAGGAAAAAGATCATGTGCAGGAAACCGAAGTCACAGAAAAGAGCACTGACGACTTCAGAGAGCAGGAGCTCAACAGCTCAGGATGAGCCTGAAGAGCAGGTTGTCCAAAGTGAGCCTGAAGAACAAATAGAACAAGTTGAAATCGAAAGCTCAGAATCTGATCAGGATAGGTTAACTATTGCTGATATCACCAGAACCAAGGGCAAGAAGGTGATTGAAAAGACTATGGAGGAACCCGAGGGGAGAAAGAAGGCTCTTGAGCACTTAAGAGTCAAGAGAGAGGTTGGTGAACAGAAGAAGACTCAGGAAGAGCAGAAGAGGAAGAAGCGCCTGAGAAAAGCCAGTGAAATGGCTTCAGGAGAGAAATCTCCTTTGGATACACTTGTGAAGGCCGTTTCACAAGCTGCTGAGACTGAGGTTGCAAATCTCGCTGAGATTGAGAGGGAAGAAGATGTATTCACTGAGATCCTCTCCACCAGCATTGGGGATGATAGAATTACCAGAGAGATCTTCACAGGTTCTCAAAAACCTATTGAAGAAAGCCAAATACAGATCCTAACCACTCACCCCTCAGAGCCAAAAATTCCTACACCTTCAGAGGCACTTTCTAGCTCTGAAGAGGAGTCACCTGTTCCTGGACTCAGGAAAGGTGAGGCTGAAGAGAAAGAATGGATATTGAAAGCTGGTAGATTTGTCTTGGACAAATTTCCTGAACTTACCAACTATCCTGACCTTCAGGATATGTTCATTAGACTGAAAACGAAAATGCTGATGGTAAATCAATCTTTTGCCATGATGCTGAGAATAGGAAACTTCAGGGGCGAAGATTTCTGGGCAGAAGAAGTTGCTGAACTAGATGCCTTTTCAGGTATTGGCAGGAAAAGACTCAGGATTAAATCTACTGAGTTTGAAGAGTTGGTTAATAAGAAGATTGCTGAAAGGAAGGATAAGGATGAACCTGAGAAAGTTGTTGAAACTCAGGACAAAGACAAGACTGGTCAGGACCCTGCTGAGGGTAGTCAAACATCTGCTGAGGCTGGAGCATCTTCTTAGGGGGAACAAGCTCAGGACGTTCCTGAACTTCGGATGATTACAGTAGAAGAAACCCCTCAGGAGCTAGCAGAGAAGCCTACTGAGTCTGTTGAAGTAGGTCTTCAGACTGAAGAAGAGGAAGAGATCCCTATCCCTCCGCAACCAACTGTTGACTTCACACCCATTGTGGAGAAATTAGCCAAGTTCGAGCCAATGATTGATCAGATGGCAAAGCTTGAACCTCTGGTTGGTGAAGTGTCTAAACTTGCTGAGGCACAAATTTCTCAGGGTGAATCCATCAAGGCATTCAGCACATCTATGATCTCCTCAAATCAGGTAAATTTACTATCTACCTCAATTGATAGCTAATTTACTTCATTCAATGCAAAAATAGATGATGTTGCTAAGAAGATGAAGGAGGAAATGGAGAGACAGTTTGACTTGAGATCAAAAGCTCTTGAGGATTTCCTGAAATCCAAGACTGATGAAATGATCAAGTTTGCTGTTGAGGAAATGAGCACCTCACTGATGGAAAAGATGAAGGCAACATATGGTGGTCTTGCTGAAGACATTAGCACTGGTCTGAATGTGCTGCAGAGGATTCAGGATGAGCACTTCCACATGGCGGCATAGATCAATTGGTAGAGAACAACTTCATATGGACAGAACCCTCTCTGAACTGATTGCCAATTATGATGCCAAAAAGGGGGAAAGTTATGACAAGCTTGCTCCCCTACCACCTCTGGAAAAGCAATTAGAGCAATTTCCTGCTGAGATCCATAGAGGAAAGAGGAAAGAGGCTGAAGTTCTGATTCATCCTGAGGCTGCCATGGAAGTTATAGAGCAAAGGACAAAGAGGCAGAGGATGCAAGAAACCAGTAAGCAAGGAGAGGCTTATGGAATCTTGAACCCTCAGAAGAAAACTACTGTTGTATTTGTTGAGAAGCCACTGAAGACCAAGCAGTTGGCTAAAACTGCAAGTAGGAAGCCCACTCAAAGGAAATTGGTTGTTGATTTTGAAGAGGATGTGGAAGAGGTTGCTCAGGAAGTTACTGAAAAGGATGAAGAGTCAGAAATTGATGATCTCTTCAAAGAAGAATTTGGTGAATATGATGTATCCACCAAGAGACTGAACTGGGATTGGCACAATGCTGTGAAGGCAATTGAGGCTGAGAAAAAGAGGAAAGCTGCCACCTCAGTGTCAGGATCAGAGATGACAAGGAAAGAAAGGGAGGAAGCTAAGAGAAAGCTTGGAGGCTTTCAAAGAATGATCAAGAGGAGGAGTGGCACCAAACCAAGGAAAAGGCAGTGGCCACACATAGACAAGTGGATGCCAATAGAAATGAATGATAGATGGGAGACAGCCAAGAGTGAGTTTGTGTTCAACAATGATATACTGCTGAACTGGTCTGAACCCAATACTGATATAGATGAAGCATTCATTGCCTACCTGCTGCAAAATTACACTGACATTTGCCAGAAGTGGTTTGATATATTTGACACCTTGGGATATCAGCCTAAAGCTCCAGGACAGATCAAGTATCCTCCACCAAGATACAAAAATGGGATGATCAACTATGATTTTATTCATGCTGACTTTTTAGATCAGGCTGAGTATCTGGGACTGACATGAAATGATGCTGAGACTCTACAGAAGAGAGAAGAGCTGAAGATCATATACTATGAACTTTTCAACCTGAAGCCACCAGCTGATGAAGTTGATTCTGATGAAGACTGATGTATCTTGTTTCCTTTGTTTTGTTTCAGTAGATAAAACTCTGTAATCTTGTACTGATGGTTTTTGGACATTAATGAAAAATCTACTGATTTGCTGTTGATCAAAAGATAATATCTCATTATCTTACTGATTTCTTGATGGTTGCCTTACTTATTTTTACTTGCTTTATGAATTGAAACCTGAATAGATGTTAGGTTTATTTTTGTTTGCAAGCTTGTAACAAGATGGTTTTGACATCATCAAAAAGGGGGAAATTGTTGGGAGATGAATTTAATAAAGATTTTGATTAGATCCCAAAACCCCTGAGTATGACATGTTTCAGGATAATCTTGATAATATAGGATCAGGTTTCAAATTGTTGTTAAGATTCAGGATTATCTGCACCATGTATAATCAGCAGATATAGTTCAGGATTAGAATAGATCTTAGAGTTTGTCTGAATATCTCAGAAGATCCCTGAAGACCTAAATCATACTGAAGGATCAGTAGAGCCTGAAGACTGGAAGAACCTGAAGACTAAAACATCCTGAAGACACAGAAGATCCTGAAGAATCAGAAGACCCTGAAGACTCTTGTGTACTGAACCAAAAGACCCTGAACAAGACACTTCGAATTAAATAGTGTTTGTTTATTCTTAGTACATGCAAAGAGAATGTTATACGCTCATGGACACTAAGAAAAATATCAACTCAGTGTTGGTTGACTAAAAGAGCCGTTTTTGTTGTCTCTGTTCAAAGGAAGATGTCAACCAATGAGGAGGCGACAACAACATACTTTTATCGACATTTGAAAGCGACATTTCTCCTCAAGAATGTCAAATATAGATATTTGTCTTGTTCACAGAAATTGGTGATTGGCTGCTTGTCTGGATATTTCCTAAGACATGCAAGGGCTCGTTTAAAACCTAACAAAGTAGTTCATCAATTACTCAAAGAAGAAACCCTAGATGTTATCTCTCCAACGGATAGTTTTTCAAAGAAAGACTTCTTGAGAGTTGCCTATAAATACCAGAGGCCTTGAACACTTCAAGGTTACGGAAATCAAAAGCAACTCACGAGCTCATTCATATTCAAGCATTCTTGTGAAGTACTTTCGAAACCCTTAGAATTTCCCAAGTGTTTCATCATTGAAGAGAGCTTATTTACTAAGCCTAGATTCAATATCTTATCCAAAGCTTAGTTCGAGATATCCTAGCCTTGTTACTTGTGTTTGATTGTAAAAGGATATCTCACCCTAGTTGGAAACCAACCAAAACCCAAACCCTTTGATTAGGTAGTTTGTGTATGTAGTAGTTGGAAGTGAGAGTTGTAAAGAGTAAGTAAGCTGTTGTGTTCAGTCTGAAAACTCTAGAGAAGAAGTTAGTGGTTGATTGTTCAAATCGAGCGGCTTGTGTGTGTGTTGAGTTAGTAAAGTCGGAGTAGTTCAAATGAAAACTTCGTAGTAGAAAGTTAGTAAGTTGTTGAGTTCACCCCGAAGCTTGAGGTAGTCGATAGTGAGTTAAAGGAATTTCTCGAGGATCGAGAGAGAGTTGACGAGGAGCTTGAGCTTCGAACCACTATAACTTGTTGTGTTATTTGCTTTTTGCTTTGCATTATTACTTGTTGCATATTTCACTCGAAAGCATTTTCGATATTCAGGTTGGAATCAATCTCACCGAATAACTTGCATTAAACCGATCCACGATCTTAACCCTTTGTTTCATTAAGAAAAGATTTTCAGCAAAGTAAAACGAGTATAAACTTAGGGGCCTACACTTTCAGCACTCTAGATGAGCTAGTATAGATAGTTATCAAACTGATAAACTCTCATGAGTAGTCAGTAAGATTGTTATCTACTCCAAGCTTATTTGGACTCTGCTGTAGAAACTCAGAATCAGTTGAGCTAATCTGAAGTCTCTGAAAGCCCAAAAATGTTGTTATTGTCTCGATGAGACTCGACTCGGGGCGCAATTTGTGCTTATCGGGGGTGAAACTCGGATAACGACTCACCGATTTGAAAGAAAAGTTTTAAAAGTTGAAAAATCACTATACACGTGTATTCCCCCCCCCCATACACGTGTGAGACTCGTTTACACCGGGACCAACAATGTGTATTGTAAGAAAAGAGGAGAGAGAATGTTGAGTTAGGTTGATAAAAACAAGCATTTAAATTTTTCGTAGTCCAGTAACTTTGCATCGTTTTGAAATTGGTCCTCATTATTCTAACTTTTTGATTTTGGAACTGTAAAGTTTCCAAAAAAAATTAAATTGGTCCATTAACCTTCTGCAGGTAACCAAATAATTAAATGTCACATTTGTAGTTTTTTTATTTCCCTTTTAATGTCGAAGCGCCGCTTAAACTTTAATCCTAATAATTTTGGGTCGGGTTTAAAGACATTTTGGATATTAAAAAAGAAAGCGAATTGGATCAATTTACTAGGTTTAAACTGACCCGAATATCCAAAAATAAATATAAATACGTAGAAACCACTATTTCTCTCTAAGAAAATGCGCATAAAATTTTTGACCAAAAATTATTAGGACCTCTAGGTGGCATTTCGAAAATAAAAAATAAAATAAAATAATTACACATATGACGTTTACCTGTTTGGTGACCTGTTGCAGCAAGTTAAATTACCAATTTCAAAATTTTTTAAAATTTATAAGATCAAAATAAAAAAGTCAAAATAATCTGGACCAATTTCAAAATGAAGCAAAGTTACTGGACTACAAAAAAATTAATCCCTAAGAATAATTAAAGAGTGGGAGATAGATGATTCATAGTGTAGAAAAAGTTTGTCCATAAAAAAAAGTAAATTCATTGATGTATTATATGATATGTTGATGCGGGTAATTTGTTGTACAATATGTTCAACAACATTTCTGACAACGTTTGAATTTGTCCTTTCTCCTAACACTAACTCTTTTTTATATGTTGTTTCTAATGTTTTTGAATGCAGAATGAAGACCTAGAAGGAGGGACAAAAATAAGAACTTTGCACAAGATTTTATAGTGAATACTTTCGTCTTGAGACACACGTAAACTAATTTAGTTTATGTAAAGTTTTGAAATCATTTCACGTGTTTTTCAGTCTTCTGTTGTACTGTCGTGTCACATATATTACAACATTTTACACAAAATTTCTAAAAAGTCATTCACCCACACTTTCATGATATAATTTTAAAGGATTTAAATCTTATACCAAAATCCACTTTAACAAACGAAGATTTGGAAGCAGACTTAATGGTGTGCTTATTCAACAACCAATTGAGAAAGAAAATAAGGATCATTTTCCCAAGCGCGAATACACTGTCCATGTAATTAAATTGCAGTAGTATCTCATCATATAAATTTTATACTTGGCCACGTTGTTCAACAGTTTTTCGCGCCACCAACACCGCAAATACAACACTAGAATATAATATGCAGTTAGAAATTTTTAGAGACACATTTGAATGAGACGAACTCATGGTGAGACGGGCATAAGTTGGGCATTGACGCTTTAACACTTTATTTTCACCTAAAACTTTGATAAACATGCATTCTCATATTGTTGCCTCTACTCGAGAACCAGGTCATGTATTTAAAATAATATTTAGCCAAAAAAAATAAAATTAAGTAACAACTGCCATTATACACAAAAATCAAGGAATTAATGACTCTCCACTACAAAGTTTCTAACAAAAAGACTCTAAGGTACAAAGTATCTTTAAAGTGACTATAAGATACAATTTGTACCAAAAATACCCCTTATCTCATTTTTGCATGTATTTATAATTTTATTTTTTTGTTTTAACCAAGTACACATTTTGGGAAAGTACATATTATTTTGAGAAAGTGCAGATTCGAAATACAAATTTTATAAATCTGAAATTTAAATTAAATTATATAAAATATTGCAACTAATAAAAAGTGGAATAAAATAGATGAAAGTGCAGAAAATTAAAAAAAATATGCACTCCAAAATTGGACTAGAAGTGCAGAAAATAAAAAAAAACTGCACTCCAAAATGTGTCGAAGTCACGAAAAATGTGTCGGGAAGTCTTTAAACAGACGAGAGAGGACAACTTGGACTTTTTAACCATATTTTTGTACCTTAGAGTCACAATAAAGTTACTTTGTACCTTATAGTCTTGGGGGAGTGACTTTGTACCTTAAAGTCACTCCCCCAAAATCAAGCATATGCCTAAGGTAAATTTGTAAGAGAAAGTCTTGTGTGGAATATTGCACACTAGTGTTATGTGCAATACAATATAAATAAGGTAAAAATTGCTTAAAATTCGTGGGTCCAGGGCGCTGGCCGGTCAGAAAGCAGGTCTTGGCGGAGACCTTGAGCGTGGGTTCGAGGTTGTCATGCGGACGATATGTATTTATAGTAGGATATTTTTATCAAATATGTATTGTAGCCTAGTGGTTCAGGTTTGTTGCTAATAAATTTGGTTGAAGGTTCGATTCCCACTGTACGCATAATTTTTTTTTCCTCAATTTTTTGTGTGTTACTACATCTATGTATAAGTGTTACTACATTATTATATTACGTGTTACCTCATGAACAAAATCAGTACAAGCGCGAAAAGAAATCACGGTCAAGAATTACAGATTTAAAGAATAATTTGATGTGTTACTACATGAACAAAAACAGTGTTACCATATGAGAAAAAGGGTGTTACTACATGAACAACATAAATTTTTTTTTTCTCAATTTTTTGTGTGTTACTACATCTATGTATAAGTGTTACTACATTATTATATTACGTGTTACCACATGAACAAAATCAGTACAAGCGCGAAAAGAAATCACAGTCCAGAATTACATATTTAAAGAACAATTTGATGTGTTACTACATGAACAAAAAGAGTGTTACCATATGAGAAAAAGAGTGTTACTACATGAACAAAAATCAGTACAAACGCGAAAAAAAATCTTAAGTCCAAAATTACAGATTTTTTATTTTTTTTTTCTCAAATTTTTGTGTGTTACTACATCTATGTATAAGTGTTACTACATTATTATATTACGTGTTACCACATGAACAAAATCAGTACAAGCGCGAAAAGAAATCACAGTCCAGAATTACAGATTTAAAGAACAATTTGATACATGAACAAAAAGAGTGTTACCATATGAGAAAAAGAGTGTTACTACATGAACAAAAATCAGTACAAACGCGAAAAAAATCTTCAGTCCAAAATTACAGATTTACAAAACAGCGTGAAAAAAAGTGCAGAATGATCTGAATTTCATCACACACTTTGTGTTGATGGGTAATTCAAACATCACACACATATTCTCTCTTCTTCTCGTAGAATCCACATCGAAATCCAAATTGAATGACCTAGTTTCATCCAATAATCGGAGCGAAAAAAGAAAATTAGGGCACAAACGAGGAAGAAGAATGCCCATGAAATTCACCAGAAGAGAAGAGGAAGAAGAGAAAATCTGACCGCGTCGGCTGCGCGCGCGAGGAAGAAGATGAAGAAGCCCATTGGCCCACCAACAATCTGCCCTAAAATCCATTCCCCTGACCGTGAGAAAAAAAAGACTCAATTGCACATATCACTTGTTTGCAATATTGCATACAAATTTTTGTCAATTTGTAATTAAAGGCATGAATCAATGCAAGGTGTCGTGAAGGAAAATCATCCAATTAATGGAAAAAGAGGCACATCTCCCCTCCATTGATCATTCCAAATATAAACTTATATACTTGGGACATCTATAAAATGAAAACAAGACTATATAATTGGGACGGAGGAAGTAATTATATTTTTACCTGAAATATGTGCGAGATATCTAGTATCTATATATATATATAAAAGTAGAAACCGCCCCAAATTTGGAAACCACTGGATTTTCCGGCCAAAAATAATTGCTAAATTGGGAAACGAATATTTGGAAAATATATTAACAAATAATAATAGAATAGATTAAGAAAATCTTTGAGAATATTTGGAAAAAATATTAACAAATATTTTAGTATTATAATATATTCCAAATAAAATTATGATCAAATCTATATATCTCAAATAAAAAATTATGATCAAATCTATATATCTCAAATAAAAAGTCATGATCAAATCTATATCTATATATCGGGAAAAATCTTTGGAAATATTAAGAAATTATAATGAATTGAGAAAAAATTTTGAAAAAAATATGTAAAATATTTCCATAACACTAATGTTAAATTGGGACAAACTCTAATGTTAAATTGCAATCTATGAAAAAAATATATAATATATTTCCACAAACTCTAATTAATGTTAAATTGTAATATTAACAAATTATAATGGATTGAGAAAAATCTTTGAAAAAAATATGTAGAATATTTTCACAACACTAATATTAAATTGGGACAAAGTCCAATGTTAAATTGCGATCTTTGGAAAAAATATATAATATATTTTCACAAACTCTAATGTTAAATTGAGAAACAAAAATTTAAATAAATATTAATAAATTATAATCAATTGGATTTTTTTTTAAATAAATATGTATGGAATAAATATTAATAAATTATAATGGAATCTTTGCAATAAATATTAACAAATTATAATAGATTGAGAAAAATCTTTGAAGAAAATAGGTAGAATATTTGCACAACACTAATGTTAAATTGGGACAAAATCTAATGTTAAATTGCAATATTTGGAAAAAAATATATAATATATTTTTACAAACTCTAATGTTAAATTAAGAAACAAAAATTTTAAATAAATATTAGTAAATTATAATCAATTGAAAAAATTCTTAAGAATAAATATGTATTGAATAAATAATAACAAATTATAATGGATTGAGAAAAATCTTTGAAAAAAATATGTAGAATATTTTCACAAACACTAATGTTATATTGGGAACAAATCTTTGGAATATGAAAAAAAAACTTGTGAATAGATATATATGGAATAAATATTAACAAATTATAACGGATTAGGAAATTTTTTTGAAAAAAAATATGTAGAATAAATTTAATCTCAACCCTACATCTAATTATTTTTTTTTTTTTTTAAAAAGAATCTCAATCTTGTATGTTAAATTCTAAGTCCCATAAATTTGAATTTATAAACATTATTTTTGCGAAAGAAAAATTTGTCTCAAATTTCAATAATGATATAGAAAGTTCAAATTCAAAAAAACATAAATTGATCAAAGTCAAGATTGAGAAAGATTAGTTGAATATAGATTTATTTCTCTCATCTCTTTTTTCTACAAGCCTAAATTTTTATTTGAATTTTTCAGCAACAATAAATGTTTTCATTTTATATTAACTTTAAAAATTTTGAGAGATTAATATTTCATAACCGTACATCGCACGAGTTCAAATACTAGTTAATATAAGAGTTTAAAGAAGAATGTTAAAAATGGGTGAATGTACTAATTTTGTGTGTGTTTTTACTCATTATGGATACAAATAACCTGACCCAGATGCATATGGCCCAATGGACTAAAGTTTTTAAACTGGGCCGTTATTTCCATCATTGGGCTGCTGAATGATACTCCAAAGAATCCTTTAGTTAATTAACGCAAACTCATTAATTAATTTAACATTTATTAATTTCTACATCAACCCAAGCCACAAATAAAATTGATTATACATAATAAATCCAAAATGTTATGCATTTTTTTTATCCAACATGTTATATTTAATTTGATATCAAGCTGGTCTAAGATTTATTAAAAATAATAAACTAATATTATTTCACATTTCTAAATAATACTCTCTCTAACCCCATCTTATTTTATACATTTACTGTTTGGACGAATTTTATATATAAATAATTTATTAGTATTAAAAAAAGATAAAAATAAATTTCGATAAAAATTGATTGACAAAATAGTGATATTTGTATAAATTTAAAAAAAAAAAAGTTGATTCGAAAAAAGTAATGTCATATTAATATTAAGATGTTTGAAAGAGCTTCGAAAAAAAAATGTTATTTAAAGAAATATTCAATTAAATAAGGAGCATACTTTTTAATTAAATGTTCAAATAAAAAGAGAACGTGGACTGAGGGAGACCCTTCTTTTTTTTTAAACTTGGTATCCGGCTGAAGGACGGACCAATTCGGGCGATCAAAACCCACCGTCTACTAACGGGAGCCTCACTCCAAGTCAGAACTGGGCTTTATATAGACTAACTCTTCTCAAGAACTCGATCGTGACCTAGGGGTTTGGACCAGACTCCAGTGAGGAAGACACTTCTTCTAAGTCAGGAGTCTACATCACTGCAATCAATCCTGGGGTTAATTACTTTCATTGTTGACTTTTCACAAAGATTAATAAATTGTATTTAAATGTAAATTAGGCAAATAAAATTTATATTATAATTTTATTTAATACGTGTTATATTATCCAATGTAATTAATACATGAAATAAACTCCCAAGGGTTGGCCAAGTGATATAAGCTTGAAATTTAGAAGTATGTTCCTCTCTAGATCTCAAGTTCAAACCCCTGAAGTTCGATCAACTCTTGAGATGGACGATTGACCCGTCCATACAGAGCTTTGCTTTGGCTTGAATTGGCTAAAAGATCTGAAAAAAAAAACGCACATATATTTTCATTATTTTGTTAACGTCCTTAAATTCAGGAATTACTCAAATTACCTTAAGCTCGTTCAAATTTCAACTCACTCGTACACGATATTTTATTTATGAACAATTATTTATTATTTATGTTGCTTTATTCAATATAAAGAAAAAAAAACTCATTTTCCTTACATATTAATTTAAATATTTATTAATAATTTACTAACATATGTTTATCTCTCATCACATTGTAATTGTATGATGGTAAGAACATTCGAAATTTTCTATAAACAAATATAAATAATTAATTAACATAAAAATATAAATGGAGTAAAATTGCAGGAAAGTCCAAGAAACGGAACAATATTAACAAACCAACCCTCACTAAATTCACACACAAAAACCAAGAATTCATCAATTTCCAACTGATAATTATCCCTAAATCATCATGTCTTCAAACGGAGCTTCACATGTCAGTATCCCCATGCCTAATACATTTTCCTGATTCGTCTTGTTTGTTCTTGATTAGTATGTAAAATTCGTTGATGTGTAGAGTTTTTTTGGGGGTTAATTGTTTGATTGTTAGGGTTTTGAATTGTACAGGGAGATGGTGATACGAAGACTAGCTTGGAGAAGATCAAAAGACAGCTGGCGTCGAGCTCAGGTAGAAATCTTCTGCAAGGACCTCTCCTCAAGCGATCCGAAACGGTAATTTTTTCACTTTTTTTTTTTAGTGTAGCTTTGTAATTTTCGCTTCAGCTGCACTTTTTTGTATATCTGTTTTGAAATAGTGAGTGATCGCTGTAGTTTAGCTCGAGAATTATATAAAATCATCTAAGTTGAAACCACTGTTAAATGCCTGTATATGGCTGTAATTTTTGCTGAACACTGATTACATAAAGGACGTTATAGCGTCATGATGGGTGGTGGAATTCTGTCGACTAGCCTATTTCGTTGTGCCTAATAACATATTGTAATAAAATAATTTCTATAATTTGGGAACAGAAGTTTATTGAATGGAGGGGTGATTGCCATACTGGGCGTCGGGGTAAAGGAAATCTTAATCGATATTTTGCCTGAATTTGGAGAGATGGGAATGCTTAAATGAATTTGTTTAGATACAAAATGAGAAGTGTTCTATAATCTAATCATAGGCGATGGAAGAGTTTTTCCATAGAGGTAAGAATTCTTATGCATCAATTTAATATGGATGATAGATGCTTAAAGGAAGAATTCCATGGCCTCGCTTGACTATCCATTTTTGGCCTTTTATTGTCCTCAAACCTGGCATAGAAGTTATATGTCGGGAAGATTGATAGGCAAACTTCCATTTGGTTGAGTGAAAGATATGAGCAAACTTCAGTTTGATGAGCTTTTGCCATTTCAATTGTTATGGAGTTTTTTGAAAACCTTATGAGGATCCATGAACCCAAACATATGAAATGCCTTCAATATCTCGTTCATTGAGTATATTTGAAAGAATTTGTTTCCATAAATATCATTTATATAGCTTGCGAAAGATTAGCTCTTACCTACTTAATTTAATTTAGTTACTAAAATAGAAGGATGGAGTCTAAGAATTATACGCCTGTGTGGTTGACTGTTATTTTGCAGTGGTCTATGCTTTGTACTTCCATTTTTTTTATGAAAGTGAGGGTTAACTGGGTTTTCCATCAACTTCCCTTCTGTTCCTGTGTTCCCCCCAAAAGGGAAAGACTTTGGTTTGCAATTCATCATGGTACATGTTAGCTGAAGTTTTTGGGTATTGGTACCGATTTAGTAGGAGCTTTAGCCAACTCTGCCAAAGAAGATGAATTGTGCTTACTTTAAATCTTTTTACAGCTGAGGAAGTGGAATGAGAGGTGGGTGATTTTAGACCCCACAACGGGGAAGATGGAGTACAAGTAAGAAGCTGAATATGACCTTTTCCTTATAAAAAAATAATAACATTTTCCCGTCGTTGCTCTTTTTTCATTGGCAAAATGTGCTGCCTTTACAATGGTGTTTGTTGATTTGCATCAACAGGGTCAGAAGAAATGAGCCAACTGTTAAAGGAACCATGTCATTTGATGCAAATAGCACTATAACAATATCTCCTGTGAATTTCCAGTAAGAATTTTAATTTATGTTTCATTCTTGTTTATGGTATAAGGATATATATTGTTCATATCTTGGCGCATACATCCATTGTAGGTTTAATTATGTTTACATCCTTTTCTTCCTTCTCTTGATTCAGGGGACTGCCAAAGTATGATGGCTGCTGTTTTTGTATCCACATTAACACTTTAATGTATATTCTCCTCTTGATTTTTTTCTATCTTTCTTACTGCTATTTGGATGATGAAAATGTAAAAGGAATCTGGCTGTCATTGGTTGTTGTAAGCTGGGATTTGGCTGAATACAACCATATATATTATTGTCTATTTTGCTTTCATTTTCTTTATTAATTTTTTTTAACTCAACAATGCTTGATCCGTTCAATTCTTAACTCGATTCTAAGATATTGGGACACCACAGAAAAAAGATTATTTCCTTTGTGCAGAAACACCTGCTGCTGCCAGAGCCTGGGTATCTACTCTACAGTGAGTGGTCAATTTTATCAATCATGTTGCATGCTATTGCAACTTATTTTGTTTGTTTGTTTCTTTCTTTCTATCCTAACTGTTTTAATATAAGAACACACATTTTTTATATTTATAATTATATCTTCATCTTGTGTTCAAATGTAGAGCTACACAACTGGTTCTCAAAGCTCATAAAGAGGCAGTGAATACCTTAAGCGGAAATGGGTCCACAAAGTTAGGAACAGTTGCCACTGTTGTTGCTGCTGCTAATTCAACAGCCCTGGAAGCTTCTAAAGAAATCGAAGCTGCCATGCAAATTTCTATGAAGAATGCTTTGGGGGCTATGTTGAACAAGACACCTGATCTTCCCATGGATGATTTATCAATTATGAAGGTTAGAAAAACATTATCAGAAACTATTTTGAACATACAACCACCTTTCTATGTTCGCATGTGCTCTTTTTCTGCTGTAGCAAAATTATGAAAAGGCCAATATTAAGTCTAAAACCATCACCAATATTGCCTCATTCTTAAATCATCAGTTCCCTTCTATATACTGACTGTTTCTTAATTGATCTGTTTTCCAGGAAACCTTAAGGGTGAAGGATGAAGAGCTGCAAAATTTGGCTAGGGATGTTCGTGCTCGGGATTCAACAATAAAGGAAATAGCAGAGAAGCTATCTGAAACCGCTGAAGCCGCTGAAGCTGCTGCATCTGCCGCTCACACCATGGATGAGCAAAGGAGAATTGCATGTGCAGAAGTTGAACGCCTAAAAAGAGATTCAGAGAAACTTATCGAGTCATCTAACCTGAAGGTAACTATAGATTTTCATCAGCTCTAAAGTTCCATTTCGAGATTTAGTCATTATTACTATTAATATTCATACTATTCATACTGTACTTGATAGATAAGACAATTGGAAGAAAATGTTGTGAATCTGAGCAAAGAAAATGGCCAGCTGATAAAACAAAGGGACTCAGCCATTCAGGAGGCACATTTGTGGCGTTCAGAGCTTGGAAAAGCTAGAGAACGTGCTGTGATATTAGAAGGAGCAGTTGTTCGAGCCGAAGAGAAGGTCAGAGTTATAGAGGCTGATGCAGAAGCTAGAATAAAGGAAGCAACAGAAAAAGAGTCGAAGGAGAAACACGAATTACTTTCATATGTGAATGCATTACAGGAGCAACTGAAAAGGTTGATATCCTTATCATTACTCTTTGAATAAATTGCAAAAGTGGTCCTATATCTATTGGGTGTTGGCGATTTTTGTCCCGCATAAATCATTTTTCTCAATTAAGTCCCGTAACTTTTAAAATTATGCAATTTTTGTCCTACATTGACAATTTTTTGCATAAGGATGATATTTTCGAATTGAAATTAATATATTGGTGTCTCATTATGGCCTCGAAAGCAATGTCAAGTCATTAATTCGGTTGTTACATTGAATTCCGGCAGCTCACATGAGCGACACGTGCCAAAACTCTTCAACCTCGAGGATAAAATTGCATTCTTAAAAAAGTTATGGGACTTGATTGAGGAACTTAATTGGTGTATGACAATATCGCTCACACCCAATAAATACGAGACCAGTTTTACTGTTTACTCTTATTCTTTTGATAAAAGAAACTTACTAATATATGATCTTTGGAGTATTTTCTGAAAACCCTTGTGGAATATTTGTAGTCCACTTACTCTTATAGGTGTTTTAACAGGCAGCAGATTGAAACCCGGGAAGTGTTTGCAGAAAAGACTGATTCTTGCTCTAATATAGATGGGGACTTACCATTAACAAAGCATGTGGATCCATCACAAGAGAATGTGGATAAAGCTTGTTTAAGTGTATCAAAGACTACAATACCTGAACAACCGGATCTCCATTCTATCAGAGAGAGCGAATGGAGTGATATTCAGACAACCGAAGCTAGAATAGCTGATGTTAGAGAGGTGGGACCCGATGCAGAAGGGACGAGCCTTGATATTCCTGTTGACAATTTCCCTGTCAATTCTCACCAGGAGCACGGGTCTTCCGATCAGCCTTAGAAACTTCATCGTATAAAAGGATCAAGAGCTTCGAAGAAAACACCAATTTTCTTGACATAGGTTTTTACTAATGTGGTGCATCTTTGTTTCTGTTGATACATAATTTATGTGTTGCATGCTTCCTAGTTCTAGGGACTTTTGATGAGCTCTTTCTTTATATCCAATATTCACGATAAAGTTGTGTAATTTACATTCAATTTCACTGTATATGTAACATTTTGATTTCTGGGATGAACTTGAAGATGACTACAAAGCAATTGTTCCACAAGCCCCTCCATCACTGTGTTACCATTTCATACATTGATTTGTTTTAAGTGTTTGCTTTGATAAGCATATATGTGTGAATTATTTATATTTTTATATACATGAGAACTTTCAGTGGGCCTTTGCTATATAATCATTATGCGTGCCGAAATCGCAAGAGACGTATTTGATTTATTCTACTGGAAAGCTCTGTACCACTATTTAAAAACATCGTTTTGTTACTGACTTATCAATAAAAAAATTAATGTATTACACCTCAATATAACTCATGCTTTCTGTACCCCTATTTAAAAACATCGTTTAATACACCTCAATATAACTCATTAATGCATTCAAGAAATACTTATCTTTTAAAAAAGATGAATCTCACCAACTTTAAAAAAAGTGCTACTATAGCTATAGTGGTTCAAAACATGCACTTAGTTGCAGCAGGTGTTTACATCATGTGTTTCTGGAAAAGACAAAAATGGCCTCCAAAATAATAACCCTACTGCACATTTGGAATGAAATAAGCCAGACTTCAAACAGGCAACACTCAAACTGCACGTCAGCTTCTTTTATGGAGTATATCTTCGCTACACAATAACAAGACCACACAAATATTTGCACCCACCTTTATTATAAGTACACTTTTCTTAGTGGGTGTATTCATCATTTTATGTATTTAAGGGGTGAACGTATTCATCATTTTCTTTTGAATGATGAGAAGTGTATTTAAGGTGGGTGTATTTAACAAAAAGAATGGGTGCAAATATCTGTGGCACAAGAAAAATGTAGTTTTTAGAAGCCATCGAGCAGGCATCTGCTTTTCAGGTTATACACAGTATAACATTTTTTACCCACAAACAACAAACTGCGGATATTCTTTTGAATAGAATACACAAACTATCATTTACTATATGCATTTTCTCTGTTTGGCATAGATGTGACCTACACATTTTACTCCCGAAATACTTCTTTAAGAGCTTCCGGCATGCTCAACACAATCTCCGCAAAAGCTGAAACGGAAAAGGTATTTGTGTTAGAAAGATGAGCATAATACGCGCGCATTAGAGACGAATGTTTACTGTGTGTAGGTTTGATAATGAGGTTATTTCTAGCAAAATTAGAAACAAAAACAAGCAAATAGATAAAAATCCAAATCCAATCTGAGGTAAACTCATTGATAATTTTTGCCACGTGTGCAGCTGTGTTTCTGTGCATGTGTGGTTTGTGTGCAACTCTGTGGAGTATAAAATTGGTCCCGTATCTATTGGTTGTTTGTGATTTTAGTCTCATACGACCTAATATTCCCAATTAAGTCCTATAACTTTTAAAATGATGCAATTTTAGTCCTATATTGGCAAAGGTTGCAGGATTTTTGGACGTGAGCTGCCAGAATTCCATGCAGCAACCCCATTGATGTGCTTACATAATATACCAAGACCCCAACATATTAATTTCAATTAAGAAAACCACATATTAATTATCATCCCAAAACAAAAAATTGTCAATATAGGACCATTATTGCCTCATTTTAAAAGTAATACGACTTAATTGAGACAATTAAGTCATATATGACTATGATCGCAAACAACCAATAGATATGAGACCAAATGTGTAACTGACCCCAACTTCGCGTGTGTGTTATGATGTGTGGATAGGTTAAACAACCAATGTAAATTCCATATTCCACTCCTACCTTGGGGTAAACTCAAGGTTCTCAATGCATCCTCAGCATTAAATAACCGAGCTGGGACGAGTTGATGCCTGGTGATTGGTGCTATACCAGTTCGAAGTCTCTTTGGTTGGTGCAGCGGCCACGCAAGCACACTGATTTCAGATGGAAGTGTGGACACCAGATTCGTATATCCAAGACTCACTGTTACCTTGCTGTTAGAAAAGAATGAACAAGTGTATTTAGAAGACACGCAAGCATCAACTATATTTTGAGTTTAACTCTGAAAGAAAAAGAAGAAAAAAAGATGTATGTCAAGCACTAAGTGTAAAGTCCGTTGCTCAATAAATACATCAAATTAAAATAAGCTCGAGGCAAGGCTTCACTCACCACTCAAAATCTGCAAGCACAAATTCAACCATATGATATGTAAGACTACAGTAGAGTTCTCCCATTTGATTTCCGTACAACTCCTTTATAAGACGGACCTGGAGAAGAATAAAGAAAGCAGTAAACAACAGATGCCACCTAGACAAATTTGGACTGCTTCATTTACTTGATGAGAAACAACTATTCACATTAACTTAACAAATAAAAACTATTACACATGGTCCATTGGTACTAATGGCATTTCTAGTTGAAAGAAATAACTATATAATCAGAGCACGGGATTCATCAAGAAAGCTTTCCGAAGAACAGGTTAGGCATCTTTAAGATGCATGCCAAAATAAGACATGGCAATGATGATCCTAGTAAGGAAAATAGATCTCTACCTAATTTAATTAGTTGCTACAGCAAACTAAAAATGATACTGATCCCCACATAGTTTTTGTCATGATGTCATTGCGTCCCTTGATTGAGAGGATTGTTCTATGTTCAAAGATTACTGCCTTTTCGTCTAATCTAGGATGCATGGCTAACTATCACTAGGAAGGATCACTAAAATCAATAATATGAGTCATGAATCATGATCTCAAAAGGTACAAGAGAAAAGGGAGCCAGTGTCCTATAAGAAACTTCTTTCGAGTACCTGCTCTCGTCTATCAACATAGGCCTGCAGCAGGTCTCCCACATGGTCTATGAACTTCTGCACCCAATGAAAAAATGATACACTTAAGTGCTGATATCTTATATGGAATATGATATAAATGCAACCACACTAACCATTGCATTTAAAGAGAGGTAATCATTTTCCGCCTCACGTATTGGCAAGAAAAACGGAATTGTATGCTCAATAACTGTCATTTTCTCAAGAAACGACTTGCTTTTTAGAATACAATGGAACAGCTCACATGGTTCTCCTGTAAAAGTCCAAAACTTTAATTTTACTATTTGTATCTCATTTAATAAACACAAAGGGCAAAGACTTGAAAATTTTCAATCCATCAATAAAAGCACCAGACATTTTTTTTCAGTTTCATCATTTTTTTCAGTTTCATCATTTTTTTGACACAAAATTCTGCCCGAATACTATGATCTTGATCTGTCTATAAAACCCATTACTGATGATGAGGGTCAAAATTTATACATGCACACACATATAGATAATGAATGACATACTCCACAAAGCCAAAGAATACCTGCGAGAGATTTGGGGGGTGGGGGGGGGGTAAAAGAAATTTTTGTAAATGACAAAAACATTCTGGTTCCTCTTTTTTACCAATCATGGCACTAAAGCTCCTAAGATTCAGGACAAAACTAGTCTGTCAAACCAAAAACTCTGCTAAAAGGTATACATAAACAGATAGTCGTCATTATTTAGGCTCCAGTAATAATAGGTTATACCAAGTGACTCATGTTATAGTTCTTCATTCAACATAACAGAATCAGCTAAATATTATTATATTACTGGCAAGGAAATGTTTTTTTAGCAAATTACCTAGACCCAACTCTTTCCCCCGAAACAGTAACAAACACATAAACATCTTTCAATATGTTCTCCACCTAATACATGGCATATTTCAATACAGAAAATTCACAAGCACGAGACCTAAAATTAATGGTAATTTCAATGTAATTCAGTAATTACCAGCATATGAGGTCTCATACTGAATGCCAATCCTTGCTCCATCCAAACAGCAGATCATCTGCTCATTCAAGATATTAGTGTTAGAAGCCAAAGATTGTGTTCAACTTATAATTAAAGCTGCTGACAACAAGAAAGAAAAACGGAAGTTGACTATGGCTATCAAGGACCACAAAGAAAGGGTGTTATGTGCTACCAGTTGCAGTAATCAGGTCAATAAACAAGTAGTGGATAAATAAAATTTTGTACGAATTGATTAACTTCGCTGCATCATATTAAGGGTTAAGAGAGAGTATTAATCAAATACACAGCTACATTATTCAGTTGTTCTAGCCACCCTAAAAGAAAAAACAGTTCATTAAATACTAATTTAATGCAAAATCATATCCCCATGTTCACAAATTCATATGCCACTGAATGAATATCACTCATAGAAAATTATGTATTCTGCCCCTGAAGCCCCTCCCTCCTCAAAATAACAAGAAAATAAAAGGAAGACAAGAAGAAGGAACATATTGATCAGACTAAGATGGACATAATACAATTAGATAATTATGAAACCACATACAGAGTAAGTGAAATCATGCACAGCTAGAGCAGAGGACCTATAACAGAACATTAATAGTTAAATATTTATAGAGATGAAGAGCATTTACAACACAATGTTATTCTTCAATAAAATCAGGTAAAATATAAGAGTCACCGGCTAGAGATCATATTTACTTGCACTAAACCTCAGAGTTCTACGCATAAATAGCAATTGAGATGAGTAATTGTCCATCGTGAAACAACAGTTACTCAAAAATGACGGAAATATATCCAAGAGAGAATGATGCTAAATGTGAAATGACTGGAGCACAAATTAATTGTGAATCATATCTTACTTTATTTCCAACTCTGTATGTTATTTTGTCATAAAAAGGTAAATTTGGCACTGCACTGGAATCACCTTGCAGTTGCATTGCTTTTCTTTCAGCCTCCATGTGAACCTGAAACAAATAACAAACCATTATTGCAATTGAAGGTACAAACTAATACCTATGAAAGGTATTCTTCCATCACTGAAGTAGCAGGGTGAAGGAAGGATAGAAGGTAAATCAGGATATATTAATTACAATATAACATGGTAAAGAAAATTCAATTAGCTTCTCATGCATATAGCTTCATTTATACTGGAAAGAGAACAAATTATAACCAATGCATTAACAAAACTAGTTAATAAAAACCATACCCGCTCTCTTATTGTAGCTAATAGCCCATCATTCCATTGCTCACCATCTAAACATACTTCTACAAGATGAACCGGTAAATTAGCCCATATGAGTATAGTGGGGACGAGGAGAGAAGATAGAGAGTACACTAACACAAGAATGTTTCATAAATATGCAAGGAATAATAATTACTGCTAGAGAAGATTCTCTTCTACTGAAGTTCCAACTCGAAATCTCACCATCCGATGCAATTCTTAAACATTCTTTTTCTATGGGGCATTAATTGTTTTAGATCCGCATAAGTGGGATCAGGCACATTCAAGATGTGCTTGTTTAAAATAAAAACCTTCTACATAAAAAATAATGTTTTTTCTCTCATCTCCAAGAGAGGTATTTATTTGGCATAATTCAATTTACAATAGCATTTATTCTTTTACTGACTGGCAAAAGTTCAATTTACACCTAGAATGATTTATTTCATTCTTCATAACTAATGACAAGTGTACCCTAACAATTAAGAATTACACACCATTAAACATTTACAAAACAGATGAGCCAAAACTCCAAGAATATACATCAACATCAAGCAATAAAGCTGGGAACTTCCTATGTAAAAGTACCTTGAGTTTGAGAAGCATGCGCAGCTTCAAATTCTCTTTGCAAACGCTCAAAAACCGATTTATCAGAATCCCTAAGAAATTTGACAATGTTTAAAGATCACTAATTATATATTGTAGCCAAATAACCATTCACTTTAGGAAGACAAGTATACAAGCATCACAATAAAAGTATGTTAATTAGACTTTAATTTAGTCAACACACCATCATATTTCTAATAACAGAGGGATTTCAATAATTGTTTTCATGTTTTTAGCTCATTACTGGAGGAGTCTTAAAACGCAGTTAGACAAGCTAACCTGGTGTAATACTGTGTGTTTTGCAATATGATCGACAAGCAAACACAATCTATCAAATTATCTCGTATTGCACGCAGAGCAGCATCATAGTTTATCGCATACTCTTCTCAACTAAAACCCATATACATGGTCAAAATAAAACCCCATATCATGAAGTTAGTTTCTGCTGATGAAAATTGATGACAGATATTAATTTGAAGGCAAACTGCTGCTATATATTGTTCTTGCATCAGAGGCATCTTGAAATTACCAAAAAGAAAAATAAAAGATCATTGATTATTTAAAGTCATAACATAAGAGGAAGTCACAGTGTTCAATCATAATTAGCCCAAAAAAGAGTTTTAAAAATGAAGTACAATATGAAATGGAATTAAAAGAAATGACGAGGAACTCAAGCAGGGACATTGATAGGGTGCAAACATTAACACGTCATATCAAAGCGAACCACCCGGTCTACATTAACCAAACAAAACCAAAACCCAGAAATTCATTTTGTTTCCTTTCAATAATTTTCAAAAACTTTCCCAAATTGCCGCCGTAAAAATGTGACCTCCAAAATCACTAGTTTGGTCATTTCTGTGTCTGATACCAAGTGGAAATTAATGACCCCCAAAAATGACAATATGCATTTGGCATTTCTCACATATGATTTCAAAAGCTGTAATTTCAATATCTCATATACCTAACATAACGCTGACATGCACATACACTCTCAATCAATGAGATAGGTTCCCTAATTTCTAAACGGCAATTCAAGTATATAAGCATTCAAATAGAGTCATCACCCACGTGCAAAAACAAGTTAGCTGCAATGACAACATCCATATTCATTATGATGGTGAGGCTTCACATCTAAGGAATCCAACCAACTTATCATATAAATCAAGCACAAAAACAAAAGAAATATACAATTTATACCTAAAAAGTCGCTCAGTTAAATCTCCATGCCTTTTAAGGATATTTGAAACTGCCCCAAAAAAAGAAAAAAAGACAGCTTTCATCACTCAAGATAATTGAAGATGCAAGGTATATGTTTGAGATAACAGGAACAGGCTGAAAAGACAATACATCTCGCACGGGTAGTCTCCAATCGCACATCTTCAGCTTGGGAGAAGTTCTGATAGTGAGAAATGAAAAATGTTAAAAGTCCATTCTCCAAAGTATGAATTTGGAGATAAAAGTAGCTTTTAGGAAAAATATTCCAGACCGTCTACTCACATGACTCCATAAACTGATTCATTGATAATAAAAATAAAAAATAAAATAAACTTCAAAATCACACCAGAAATTATCAACGAAATAATAACAGTCCAGGATTGAAGACAGTTACCACTTCTCCCATATTCAGAGGTGCAGGCCTTTCCTGCAGTTGATCAACTTGCTGCATTTTTCTACTCCAATTCACCTACTAGTCATTTCATAAACATTAATTCGTATATGAATCTCAAAGACAGATGGATTACACGCAAACATAAAACAGAAAAAAAAAAAAAAACATTCATATAATACATTAAGGGATAATTAAACCAAATTAGAATAAGAAACAATTTATTCCAAACCGTTCTTACAAGGTACAACACCACCCCCAGTAATTGCTAAAGCAGAACCAAAGAAAAGCTCTGGAATAGGAAGTTGGCCAAAATTACGATGGCGAAAACCCTAATTCAATCAAATTAGGGATTTTATTTTGATTCCCGCTCTTTTAACTCTTAATGGGCCTGTAGCAAATGCGTACTGGGCCTGTAGCAAATGCGTACTGGGCCTTAATCATAGGCTAAATTAAGATATATTCAATGAACCCTCGATCCATTCTCGAAAAATAGGAAAAAAAGAAAACATAGTCTCCTCTTAATTTTCTAATTTTAAGATTCATTTACGATTTATTTGGAAATCGGAATATTTTAGTTTCTCTGCAAAACTGTTGTTGGCCTCACACTATGGCCCAAATAACCCATTTAATAATTAATATATGAGAACTTTTTTTAAAAGAAATAAGGCTTAATTGGTCTCTTCTTCATTTCTATTTTTAACATTTAAATTTGAATTATTTCGACATCAATTTTCTTAATAGACCCGTAGCAAAACTATGTTATGGGCCTTTCATTTACATTGTATGGATAAAAATAGAAAATCACTATTTCGCGATACCTCAAAAATGAAAATTTTCAAGAGCAAGCAGCTTTAGGGTGTGTTTTGAAACTCTACAAAACAGCTTTTGGAATCACTTTTTCTCAAAAGCTGTGAGAAAGAGCTTTGAAAATAAGTGATTCCAGAAGTTGTTTTTAGAGTTTCAAAACACACACTTAGTAATACATTCTCATTTCACAGCAAACATTCCTCTTGCAATGAGTTGCCACTCCAAGCTGAAAAATAATAATTCAAGAACAACAACGATGAAATATCTTGGAGACTGATAAAAGAAGCTAATGATCTTATGAACTGACTAGCAAATACATCAGGGAAACCAACCTTTTAGCTGTTCTGAAAATCGAGGAATAAAGATACCTCTTTAGATGTACAAAAGGTTTTCTGTTTGTATTGAACACTAGTAGCAAGATCTCAGATGAAACTAATGAAATTTCGGAACCAACTTTTGAACCAAAAATGTGGTCTTTGAGATGCCATCTAGCTGACATCCTTTTTTACAGATATACACACAACTAATATCACAGTTTACAAAATAATTTCTTGCCATGAAAAAGAAAGGGATAACGCACAAACAAACATCAATAATGTGATCCAAGAAAGATTGAAATGGATATTAACTCCATAATAGTAAACATTCTATTTAACCAAGTATAATCCTTGACTATGTGCATTCTCTTTGGCGGGGAAAAGATGGGAACTAGACATTCTGATCTGGAAATATTTTCTCGAGTGCTTGAGGAAGGGTCAACACGATCTCTGCAAAAGCTGAAGGCAAAAGGAAAACATTAGTGGCTAAATTGTGTGTAGAGAGAGATAGATACACATAAGGCAAGTGCATTTGAGATGGAGGTATATATAAAATGTGACCTTTTGGCCCGCCTTTGGCCTTGGATCCTTTTTAAAAGAAGATATTGCAAAAGTACCCTTTTATGAGTGTGCGCATGCAATTTGTGTGTGTAATCTGTGTGCATTTTGTACATATGTGTGACCGCAATTTGTGTGTGCATGTGTGTGTGGGTGGTTTAGCTTTTATACGACTCAGTCTTGTATAAGGGTTTCAGGTAACTCAATCTTCTACAATTGGGTTACGTAATCTTTAATGTATAAAAGAAGACATAAATTTCTTTTTGAATAAGGTCAGCCTGAAAAGTATATGATCCATAGTCTAACTTGGCCTTTTCTGGAAATTACAGATAATATGAATGTGGTGGGTGGGTTAGGAATGCGGGTGATATCTGGAAAAACAGAACGCAAGAAGCTAAAACAGAAAGCACAAGACTTCATAAATCTCAGACCAACCTTCTGGTAGACTAACTGCTTGTAATAAATCCTCAGCATGTGCCAAATGAGTTGGAACATTACGATGTCCCAGCGCTTTCCTCTTAGAGAGAGGTTTATCGGTCGGCCATGCTAAGACATCGACCTCAGATGGGAGTGTGGATAAAAGATCAGCATATCGAAGACTCGCCACTACCTTGCTGTTACAAAAGAATGAACAAAAGTGTAATTGCAAAATTATAATTAAAAGGCATCCAAAGAGCAAAACTTTTATTTTAACTGCTATCTGACTGCTTCATTGTGCAACATAGACAGCAGAGACAAATGTACCTAGATGATTTATATTATTCAAAATCTCATTTCACTTCGAACCATTTACAGATGGTATGCTTCTGTTTTGTGGTTTGGTTAAGTAGGGCCTTTATAATTTAAGGGATTAGGTGTGGGAGTCTTACTTATATTGCTTTATTTTTCTTCGATAGGTTACCTTTTGAGATCATTGAAGTTCTAGTCGGCAGTTTGATTGTGCAGGATTCGCTCTATAGAAATCTTTCGTATACGATTCTATATTGATATTCCTGTAATCACACTATAGGCTTGTTTTCAAACCCATTTGTAATAGTTGGAATCACTTTTTTTAAAAGTTGGTATGACCCAACTTTTCAAAAAAATAAGTGATTCTTGTGCCCAACTAGTGGTTGAAAACACCACCTATATATACAAATAAGAAAGGCAAAACAATTGTGCTAGCAGAAAATTATCTCAGCCTCACATTTCCCAATATCCTCACTGTTTTCCCTTACTTCTAATTTTTCATGTGGTTTGCTATATATTAACATGTAGGATACCATAGCAGGAAAATATAATGCATTCAGCACAACTATAATTTTAGTCTATTTTCAAAAGAAAGATAAGAAAAACAAAGGTGTGTGCCTTCACCTACCGATCAAAACCAGCAAACAGAAATTCAATCATATGAAATGGACGAGTACAATAGAGTTCTCCTATTCGATTTCTGTACAGCTCCTTTATAATATGAACCTGGAAGAGAAAAAAGAAGGCTGTAGAGAAAAGATGTTCATTTTCAAAATCTTAGTCAGAAAAGTTTATGGAATGAGAACCTATTCTTCCCTCACCAACGTTAGTGCTACGTTCTATTTTACATCAATACAATAGTCCCATGCTTAAAAATCAATCATTTTTTACCAATATAAAACTTCAGGGATTAAATGTTTACAGTAAGAAAGCTATAAATATAGAATTGGAGTACAGGTTTGAACAAGAAAGCTTTTACTTGATCGAGAAGATTATTTTATGATGCAGCATGGCTAACTTGCACTAAGAAGGACTACTGAAATAAAGAATGCGTCATGATTGCAAATGTTGGTTTAAGGAAAAAAAAAAAAAAAAGTAACAATAATCCGAATTTCTTCAAGAAACTTTTATAAAGGCAATTGCGTACCTGCTCTCGTCTATCAACGTAGGCCTGCAGCAAGGCTCCCACATGGTCTATGAACTTCTGCACCCAAACAAAAAAATGATACACCTATGCATTAATTTAATACTAAGAAATAAGATATTAATGCAACCATCCTACTAACCGTTGCATTTGTAGAGAGATAATCATTTTCCGCCTCACGTATTGGCAAGAAAAGAGGAATTGTATGCTCAAGAACTGTCATTTTCTCAAGAAACGACTTGCTTTCAAGGATACAATGGAACAGCCCACAGGTTTCTCCTGTAAATCAAACATAAATTTACAACTAGTTCTCATTTAATTAACATAATTGTCACACTATTTAAGTTGCAATAAGTATTCCATGTAATTCATTAAGCACCAGCCAATGAGATCTCATATCGAATGCCAATCCTTGCTCCATCCAAACAGCATATCATCTGCGCATTCAAAAATATTAATAATATAAGCCAATTATTATCTTCAACTTATAATTAAAGCTATTGTCAACATTACATAAATAAGATGATTTTGACAAATAAAGGGCCTCAACGAAAGTGATGTAAATATAACATATAAATAATAAAATAAAAGGACGAAAAGAGGAAGCAACAAATTAATAAGAGTAAGATGGATATATTACGGTTGGAATTGCTTCGTAACAACAAATAGACTAAGTGAAATCACATGCAGCTAATACTGAGGTCGTATACCAGTATATTAGTTATATATGTATAGAGATGGAATTAACATTCTAATGTTGTTCGTCGATAAAATTAGGCTAAAATAAGAGTCATTGGACAGTGGAAACTAATGGCCATAATTACTATCCCTTCAAAAAAATGGCCATAATTACTCCAATGCGTATATAACTGTTTATATTTTTGCCACGTACATGGTTACATCAATTGATTGCATAATTATGAGGCAGATCCTAGAGCACTATGCATAAATTAAAATCAAGATGAGCAATAGTGTTATCACGAACATTGATTCGAGTTACTCTTGAACTGTCTTTCATAATTAAACAATACTTAAAAATGAGAAAAAAATAATCCAGAGAGTATGATGCTAAATGTGAAATGACAGGAGTGCGCATTAAGTTTTAAACAATAACTCACTTTATTACCAGTTCTGTGAGTTATTTTTTCATATACGGGAAAATTTTCCATTGCAGCAGACTCGCCTTGCAATTGCAATGCTTTTCTTTCAGCCTCATAGTGAACCTGAATCAAATAGCAAGCCAATGTAGGTAGGTATTAATACCTAAGAAAAGGTAGTCTCATACTTCTAAGTCAAATTATACTAGAAAGAGAAAGAATTATTAACAATGTATAGACAAACTTAGTTAATAAAACAATACCCGTTCTCTTATTGTAGCGAATAACCCATCATTCCATTGATCACCATGTGGACAGATTTCTACAAGATTACAAACATGTAAACTAACAAATACCAAGAGAAGAGTGTGGATGACGAGAGAAGGTAGAGTACACCAAACTCATACAAAAAATTTCATATGCATGCAAGGAACAATAGTAAGTGTTCGAGAAGATTCTCTAGTACAAAAGTTCTAGGTCGAGTACAATTCTCAAATATTCTTTTTCTTTGGGGCGTTAAATTCCGGGATAGACATAGGAGTTGGATTAGGCATATTCAGGATTTTAAAATAAAATATTCTACATTTAAAGACCTCAATTTTATCTCTAAAAGGAGAAAGATGGGATATATTCACTTATCTAGCATGTGATTCTATTTGCAAATACAGTTATTCAGTTACTTCCTAGATTAGAATGGTTAGTTTCCTTCTTCATATCTAACAACAAGTTTTCTCTAACACTTTACAAATTATACACAACTAAACATGTCCTACAGAACAGATGACTAAAACTCAATGGATACACATCAAGAATAACCAAGAAGATAGAAGCATCCCACATTACCTTTAGTACGAGAAGCATGCGCAGCTTCAAATTCTCTTTGCAAACGCTCAAAAACAGACTTGTCGGAATCCCTAAGAAATTAACAACTTTTAGGAGGATAACTTAGCAATAGTAAAAAATCATTAACTTTATGTAGAAAGAAAAGTATGCAAGCATCATATGGAAAAAATATGTTTTCTAAATTAGTAAACACCACCACCACCCCCAAAAAGATCACTTAATTCAATTCGTAAAACAAGAGAAAATCACACCGTGGGAACCCAATTCAGTAACTAGGCGAATTAAACCGAAACTGAACTGACTGATCTCGGCTAACCAATAAAAGCTGAAAACCGGAAATTCATTAGGTTTGTCCTTTTCTATTAACACTTTTCGCTCTCCCTCTCTGCTTTAAAAATGCTCAAAAATCACTATTTTGGTAATTCCCTTATCTGATACCAAGTGGCAATTTGATATTCCCCACCCAAAATCGCAATTCATATTTGTCAATTTGTATTTATATATACATTCCAAAATTGTAAGTTCAACATCTCCTAACCTAGCGGCCGATCTCTCAGTTACTGAGACAGAAACCCTAATTTTCAAATCGCAATCCCCACAAAATTCAAGCCTGCAGGCTGTCCATCTTTGTTCTAAAGATCGTGCATCTTTTACATATAGTTTCAGAAACTGTATTTCCAGGTACTACATATTCTGAGAAAGGTAATCTTGACAGGAGACTTAAAGTTTTTGGTTATCAACCGTGAATCTGCATTTCTGTCAGCAGTTTTGTTCAATTTTCATTATTATTTTGATTTACCCCACCCCCACATCCCCAAAAATTTGTTTTAACCAATGTTAGCTTCCTTCTGGTTTTTGGTTCAATTTTTGGTAACCCATTTTTCAGGCTGTCGGATTAACCTGATGTGCACCCTTGTCATTCAAGCAAAACTTTAAGAATTTCAGAAAACAAGATTCATCTCCCTTTCTCTTTAAATTTGGATATGTTCGTTATAATTGCAGCACATAATTTACTTATATTCTTCAGATGGTTATGCATACCGATGTAAGAGCATCATAACCAATATGCCATGCAATAATGTATCAGATAAGAGTAACATAATGAGAGCCAGAAAACTCCCTTTAAGAAACACAGCCAAACGGTGATTTAAGTAAAAAAGCATTCAAAATTCAAATACGGTCATTGCCCACATGCAGAAATTAGTTAGCAGTATTAACAAATGAATAGTCAACATGATGGTGAGCTTCGTTTTTAGAAATATAACCGAAAAATAAAGCAAGTTTACAGTTTATACCTCGAAAGTCGCACCAATAAATCCCCGTGCCTTTTAAGAAGATTTGAAACTGGTAAGAAAGACAGCATTCATTACTCAAGATATTCAAGGATAGCAGTTAATTAGTAATATAATTGAGATAACATGAATAGATTGCAAGGACAAAGTGGACATTACATCTAGCACGGGTAGTTTCCACCAGTCCATCCTCAGTTTGACAAAAATTCTGATAGAGAGAAATGAAAAATGTAAAAATGCATATGATCAAAGCATGAATTTGGAGATTAATAAGCTAGTTACAAACACACTCCAGACCCTCAACTCAAGTAAACTTAACAAGTAGATTATTTCATCAAATAAAACTCATTAAAAGAAATTCCACCAAAAAAAAGCAACAAATTACCACTTCTCCCATATTCAGAGGTACATGACTTTCCTTTACTTGATCAACTTGCTGCATTTTACTCCAATAAACCTACTTGCCGTTTTCACAGAAAGGAATTCGCATAGGGATTACACAAACCGATGCATTACATGCAAACAAAAACCACAAAAAAAAAAGATCATTGAAATTATACATATAAAAGGTGAATTCAAATACAATTTTGAAAAGAAACATTTGATTCCTACTGAACTTACAATGCCACTCCCGGAAATTCCTAAAGCAGAGTAAAAGAAAAGCTTGGGAATAGAAAGTTGGCTCAATTTTTCTATGGTGAAAACCCTAATTCAATCAAATTAGGAAATTGGGAATTTATTTGGATTCCCATTTCCCTCTCATATAATCCTTAATGGGCCTGTTAAAGAAATGTTGCGGTACTTAATAATATTTTTTTATTATTTTCCAAAAGGATGGGCCTCAATAATAACAAACCCATTTTTATATGAGTCGTTTTATATTAAATGGGCCCATTTGTCATAGTGTTTAGAAAAATACTACTCCATCCATCTCAAACTCTTTTGTACAATTACTGCGGTATTTAATATAGAGTTATTTATTAATATTTAAAGTGATAAAGTTATAAAGTGCTGGGAGTATAATAGACAATTATACTTTATTGTAAAATAGAATAATATTTATTAGAGGTGATAAAGTGATAAAGTGTTGAGTAAGTCTCCCATGAACCAGGTTCATGACATGAACTTGGATTATTTGACTCATTAAACTCATTTTCAACACATTTTTCTAAATCACTAAACTTGACATGTATTATACTCTGGGTGGGATCAAATGTCATGAATTAAAAATCAAGTTTATAGCATGAACAAAGTTCATACAAGTTTTTGTCTAAAGTGTTGAGGATATGAGTTTCATTTATGGTAAATAAAATGTGTTCGAAGGGTTTGAATTAAAATAAATTTTGCTATTTAAGAAAATGTATAAAAGAGTTTGTGACGGATCAAAACGGAAATTGTTTAAATAAGTTTGGGACAGGGATTATGATTTTGTCACAAAAATATAGTTTGGCTATCTTCTAATGTTTTAAGAAGTTTATAAAGTTAAACAAGTAGCTGATTCCTCAAAAATTCAACAATTTTAACAAATGAGGACTGGAGTGAAGAATGATTGAATCCAGAGACTTTCTCATATAAAAACAAGTAAGATACCAATTCTCATTTCTCTTTTCAATAAAATAATAAGAGATTAAATAATGACATTTTAATTCTATCCTGCGATAGATAAGTGAATGTGTATGACTACAAATATGAATGTGTAAATAAAAGGATGATAAGATCTTTTTATCATATGTTCATTATTAATTCGTATGAAATGACTTTGAAATGGAATGAAGATATTACATTTTTTTCCAGCACATAAGCCAGCCCAAATTTTAAGTCCAAGCCATATGGGTTGGAAATGGGCTTCACAGTCTACAAACAGACTTGTAGCGAGATGTTATAAAAGATTTTTTACTGAAATGTGATATTAATTCTCAAGAAATGAATAGAGTTTTAAAACAGTAGTATTATTAAAAAAAACAGTGATTTGTAAAGAGAAAAGTGAGTTAATAATAAGGGGGTGGTAACAAAAAATTACAAATGATTATAGTCACCTAAAATTGTGTGCAAAAATAATATAAAGTATTTTATTTCTCTTTTAATAGATTAAATAATCTCTCAAAAATAATAATCTAAAAGTGGAAGGGAAGGTAATTTTGGTAGCTTATGAACATTTTTTTTAAGTATTATTGACTTTTTTTGCAAGCGCTATCAATTTTTCTTCGAATTTTCTTGCAAACACCATCAACGTCTATTATTAATCAATTTTTTCATATTTCACTAATTTTAATCACTTCTTCAAAAGAATAAACAACACCCTCTAAGTATTGATTGAGATTGTATAATCCAAGTATTTAAGCCTGAAACGAACATACATGGGCATTTCAAATATTTTTTGTAATAAGAAATCTCAAGAAAGACGTACTAGAAAACTCAAAAACATCTAAAATAATGAATAAACATAATCCCAAAAACCAATGAAAATTTTCGAAGGCACAAACACCTCTGTTTATATACACTCACAACAAACATTCTTCTTGCAATGAGTTGTCACTCCAAATCTTCTCAACATTTTGTACTAAAAATCACTCAACAACAATTCAAGAACAATGATGATGAAATATATTTGACAACATACAGAACAATGAACTCACAACCACGTGAAACATTGTTTTAGCCTTGATCAGAATGTAACAACAGATTTGAGGTTAGCTGAAGATCGCATATGCGATATAGCAGTATCCGACTCTTCCGTTTCATCTAAATTGAATGGAGGTGCCCCGTTGGTAGGCTTCCTGCATAATGAATAGTTTGGAATTAGAACTACTGTAAAAAATTACGATATTAGGGGATAAGAAACTCGCTCAACTTAATGAATAGACTGAAAATGCATCAGAGAAATCAACGTTTTGGTTGTATCGAGCAAACGTAACGTACTTCTGAGATAGAAAAGATTCTTCAGACAATGCCTTTTCAAGTCTTTCCTCGAACGGTGTGGCATGCCAACTAACCTTCTGATCCTGTGAAGAGATAGAAACGAGTTTGAATTTGGTAGTCAAAGGAAGTAATAATAACGGAGAGGAAGCGGCTAAGAAGAAGGGAATCAAGATACCTCTTTGTACTTGTTGGTAGAATTTGGAATTCCATTCCCATCCCACCATTTACATTTAGGTGATATAAGAGAAGTCTCATCATCATCGACATCATTCCAATGGGCTGCCACCATCCCCAGAATAGGCCTATCCACAGGAACTTTCCTCCGATGAACATTTTCACTAGTGATGGAACTAAATCGTTTATTGTTGTCATCTTGCTTGGTTGAAATTGGTTTAAACCAAGAAGAAAGGCCTTCATCAACCTTCGTCTCTTCTTTTCCAACTGAAAGATCCAAAACTGGAGACGGTACATAGTTATCTTCATCATTTAGCTTAACTGATTCACTTAGAAACTTTGAATCAGAACTTTCATCCTTCAATTCGTTTCTGGGAAGGTCCATTCCAGTTGGTCCTAATTGTTTTGATTGTGGACTCACACATTCAGATGAGCCATTTGATGAAAGGGCAGAACTATCTGGCGCATAGTTAAACCGAACAGATTTCTTTTTGCATTGTACACTAACTGAAATGGCCTCGGTTGAAACTGATGAAATTTCAGAATGAGTTTGATTACCACATACGGTCATTGGTGTGTCAACATTCTGAACACCCCTAATTTTGGTGGAGCTGCTAGGGGATCTTTGGGTATTTTGTCCATCAGTCATGCAACTAATAAGCAGATAACACAATTTTATTAAACTGAAGTTCTTGGAGATGTCATTAAAAATAAAGGAAGAATTGGATAAAACCATAGGGCCAGCATCTATGAAACTTATTATAGTAAAACAAAGAAATCATAATTTTGAGATGCTGTTGTTACTTATGTATGTGCTACTAGCAAGCAAAGCCACACAAACATTTAACTCAGCTAAAGATACATTGCAAACAAAAGCTTAATATATCAATGGGAATATCAGCTGCAAAATTATTTCAGAGCCATAAAAAAAGGTAGAGCTATTTACCTGCTCGGAGAGTCCATGAAAGAACCTGATGCAGGCATTGGCGATCTGGCTTCATTTGGAGCTGTTATGTCCTCCCATTTCCCCAACGCATTTTGAAGTTTAACAGGAGTCTTGGGTAAAGTTCCACAAGCTTTGAGAAACTTGGCCTGTATGAATAACGATGGATTTTTACGCATACTTAAGAAGCAAATAGCAAAAAAGCAGTATTAAGACCAAAATCAAAACAAGAATTTATGGATTCATCATCAACAAGTAGTGAAAACCAGTGAAATAAAACAATGTCAAACAATCAAAGTAATCTTTCAGATTTGTTTTATGAATTTTACCAAAGTTAACAAGACAGATGAGATCAATGCTGGTCAGTAGTCAAGGTGAAGTATACAAAGGAAGCACACGCAATACTGTCTAATAAACTAGAGAAGATCAATTGAACGCACATTATGTTTCCGATCTTAATTAAAATACAGATTACGCTTTCCCGTTTCCTATCATTGAAAACAAATATCAAGTGCATATTAAAGCTAACATTTATTTCAAAATTTTAACGAAATACAGACCTGTTCCTCGAGCTGATTCTGAACTTCCTCCCCCATTCCAAGCGACTCGTCTTTTTATTCATAAGCAACACAAATTCAAAAATAACTTAATCAATAAAAAAAATCCACAAAATCAACTAAGGTAATTTCGACCAAAATAACGAAAGGAATTACCATCAGTGACGAACAACGATGACAGTGCATTCTTACTGCGAGGAGGAGCTACAGGCTCCTAAAACAACAACAAAACAGTTACTCCTAAATCGATTCAAATGAAATATCGATGAAATTTTCTCTGAATTCAAATTTCAACATCACAACAAGAGGAAAAATTAGACAAAAATTCAAATCTCACCGAAGGAGGAACGAGATTAGCGCGAGAGTCTTTGACACGAAAACAACCGAAAAAACATCCCATCGTTCTCCGCACAAACCCTACCACCGCCACTGAGCTCGCCTCCCTTCTTCTCAGGGGAAAACCAGAGCCATAAACGATAACGCTTACGCTATATGCATACTGTGTGTATCGCCATAAATGGAATGCCAATTATTGGATTGATTTATCGGAATTTCAATTAATCATTCCAGAGAGAGAAAGAAGCTGAGAGATAGAATGAGGTGGAATGTCACTGTGGGGATGCCTCCATTGCGTTTTGAAATTCGAATACTGTGCGAGGGGGAAACAAATTAAATGCACTATTTGCATCTTCATTTCAAATGTTGCATTCATATATAAATTAAATTTAATAAATGAAAAATATATACGACATGACAAAAAATGAAAAAGATGTTGCATTCAAAATATACAAACAAATCTTAATAGTAGTACATATGTATACATGGATTTTATTACTATTATATATTAAAATATTTATTTAAATTGTGATAATTTTTATTAATGATAATAATAATTTTTATATATAATAATGATATTAAAAAAATAAAGTTCACCGTATAATCAGGTTTACATCGGATTACATGCTATTTTAATATTTTGTGTTTATTTAATAAATAAACAATAGACCTGTATTTTAAAAAATAATAACACATCTATCTCAACGCTATGTAGTTTTAAGGTTATGATAATAGTGTCAATTGTTTATGTGTCAATGTCAAAACTCAAAATATAGGGGTGGAGTATTTTAATGAGGTATAATATTTTATTCAATTGACATAACTCTTTTCATATGTTACTGGACATATTATTTTTTTCCCATCAACGAACACTACATTATAATCCCATATTATATTGATAAAAATTTCAATAGATCTAGTTCATACTATAAATTTTATTTTTTATTTATGAATATTTAAATATATTCAGAGTATGATACGTATCAAGTTTAATGGAATAGAAAAAAATATTGAAATAAGTCAAATAATTCAAGTTTAAAATATAAAATTGGTTCGTGAGAGATCAATCCTATTATGCTTATATTTTTATTTAAAATATAATTGGATTGAAGTTTCATAAATAAATGAAATATTTAGAGCCTATTTTAAAATTCTAAAAAATATTTTAAAAGCACTTATTTTTAAAGCACAACTTTTCAAAAAAAAAAAAGTGATTTTACTTTTTAGTTGAGTTTCAAAACAACGTTTTACAGTACCAATATTTATAACAGATAAGTATTTTTATATTTGGCAAATTTTCATATAAATTATTGCACGAATTTAGAGTTCGTGAAATATGACTCGCGGGTCGATAGGAGAAGCGCATGAATACAAAGAAGATTATTCGTGAATCGTGTATGGGTCGAATTGAGTCACACAAGCTTTTCTATAAAATTAATGCAAGGACAAAACATCAAAACTCGCTTCCAGTTTTGAATTACGATAAGGACGAACATTTGTTACCGTAAGTACAACTATATAGTATTACGTAAGGACAAATAACACATACTTATTTTTTGCAATACACAAATTTGTCTAATGTATTAAAAATTGTGTGACTAAATACACACAAATGTGTTATCGTAAGGAGAAAAGTATGTTACTGTATGAACAAAATAACACTTCCTCAATTTTTATCGGTTTTCCTTCTATTTTTTATCTGTTTCTTCTACTAACATGTGAAGAATTGTCATAAAGTAAACATACAAGTCACCAGATTACATCATGGAATTAATGAAAGTATTTTTTTTCCACTGAGACATATTTACACATAATTGTCCTTACAATTACAAATATTTATCTTATAGTAATACAGACTAGGGACGAGCTTTTTTGTTCTATCTTTGTGCCGGAAAAAAAAATTTGACCCGCAGATTCGATTTGCACAGAAATCATGAATTTTTAATTTATTTCCATTTAAACTAATATTCTATGAAATATTCAAAAAAAAATCCTCTTTTAATTTTGTGTATTAATTACTCACCTACTTAAATTGACAAAGTATAGGGTGAATAAGTTTCACGGTGAAATTGGTTAAGGAGTGTGACTAATATTATTAAAGAGTGTGACTTTTTACTATAAAAGGTGTAACTTTTTACTATAGAGGGTGTTACTCATAAAAGTGAAGAGTGACTAATATTATAGTAGGGAGTAGTGTTGTGATAATTGAAGTGTGTGACTTATATTACTAAAGGGTGTGACTTATATTACTAAAGAGTATGTCTGTAAAAAAAATAAAAATTCATAATGAACAAATTTCACAGCATACCAAGTCACTGAAATTTAATTTTGAAAGTATAGATACGTTGTGATTATCTACTCCGAATGAGTATCAATCTTATAACGTTAATTTTACAAAAAATGAATAATAGACTCCTAATTAATTAGTAAAAAACAAATGGTCAATATTTACAAAAATTCGTATGAGACGATCTCATGCATAAGATGGAGTGCAAATTAGCATAACTAACACTCAACCCTCTCAAAGAAGCGTCAATGTTCATATGACGCTCCATTGTACTGTAAAACTATCTCATGCAAGAGGCACAGTTGCATGAAACTGTCTCACGGTGAAACAGGGCATAAATTAAGTATTGACTCTTTAATATTTAAAGAGAAATTGTGTGTTTTGTACTTAATTGTACTTTATTTCATATATAAGACCGTCTTACATAAGTATTTATTCATGTTTCAAACTATATATATAGGGGGAATAATAATGTTATGGCAGGCCGCGGGATAATGAATTTATAGATAGTAACCAGCGGTATATAATACTCCATAATTGGATGGATAATAAACATGGTGAGTCTCATGTACATGCAATCCCATCGTATATTCATAATGCATTAATACATATTTGGGCTTGGACAGCTGTGAAAAATAACCTTGGAGAGTTGTTATAACCACTCTCCAAGTAACAGCTGTCCAAGCTTGGACAGCTGATAAAAAATCGATGTCCAAGAAATCGCGATAACAGACGGCGGTTTTTAACCAGCATTCAAAGTCACTTGGAAGCGGTTTTCAAATTTGTCAAAAACTATCTACCAGACGGCGGTTTTTAAACGTTCTCCAACACTTTTTTTTTTTAAAAAAAAATTGATTTTTAGGCACGGACCTACGCCAAGCATCTCATATATAAGTCACCAAGTCTACCAATTAATTGAGGCAATTATTCGCTCCCATGGGGGACCGAACACGGGACCTTCGGCGCCTGAACGGGGATCAATTCCGCTCGGGCACTAGCTTTCTTGCGTTTACTATTTAATGAAATTAATTATATATGTCCTAGAATTCGGTTTTTTTACAATTTTTTTTAAATTCTTTATTCCAATTATCTTATTTATTAATTAAATCACATTTTTTTATATAATAATAATTTTTTATATAAATTTAAATTAAATTATATTAAAATTATATTTTTTACTTGTTTTTTTTTAAAGTACACTACGTACCTTTCTTTTAAACTTGTAATATTTTTCCTTCTAAACAAGTAATATACTTTTTTTTATCTTAATAAGTAATATTTTTCTTTAAACAAGTAATACTTTTTTTCTAAACAAGTAATATATATTTTTTTAAACAAGTTATATCTTTCTATTTAGACAAGCTAGTAATACTTTTCTATTTAAATAAGTAATTCTTTTCTTTAAATAAGTAATACTTTTTCATCTAAACAAGTAATACTTTTCTTGCATTTATTTAATGAAATTAATTCTATATGTTCTAAAAATCGTTTTTTCTTACAATTTTTTTTAAAATTCTTTATTTCAATTATCTTATTTATTAATTCAATTACATTTTTATATAATAAATTTTTTTATATAAATTTAAATTAAATTATATTAAAATTATATTTTTTACTTGTACTTTTTTAAAAAAAAGTACTACCTTTCTTTTAAACTTGTAATAATTTTCCTTCTAAACAATTAATACTTTTCTATCTAAATAAGTAATATTTTCCTTTAAACAAGTAATACTTTTTCATCTAAACAAGTAATACTTTTCTTTAAACAATTTATACATTTATATCTAAACAAGTAATACTTTTCTATTTAAACAAGTAATATTATGAACAAATTTTACATAAGAGTTTGTGTTAATCTCATTATATACGACGAATATATATTAAAAAGAAATAACACGAGAATTTAAAGAATAAAATATTTGAACTGTACCTAAAAAGAATTTGCAAATTAAAACAAAAAATAAAAGTTTTACAAAATAAATAAATTAATTAATTCACTTGGAGAGCGGTTATGAACCACTGTCCAAGTTTTACCTTGGACAGCGGTTCAAAACTGCTCTCCAATTACCCTTGCACAGCAGTTATGAACCGCTGTCTAAGCTTTGATCTTGGACAGTGGTTTTTAACCGCTGTGTTTTTTTTTTGTTTTTTTTTTAATAGAACCGCTCTCCAAGGAACCACTTGGAGAGTTGTTCGAAAAAAGGGTTGTCCAAGTGGAGCTCTCCAAGCTCAGATGTGTAGTAGTGATTTTAAAATTGCATGACTTGTTATGTTGAAAAGTGCAACTTATTTTCATTGAATCGTGCAACTATCTTTCCATGTTAATAGTTGCACGATTCAATGAAAATAAGTTGCACTTTTCAATATAGCAAATCGCACGATTTTAAAATGCACTATGAGTGCACTGTGCACCTGAGTGCATACAAGACCTAGCATAATAAAAAAATATTAGTTTAACTAGCTGTCAAACATGGATTTGGAACATGTACAATATCGAGTTGTGCATTAGATTCACACGGATTTATAGTGTATTTAAATTTCATACAACACAGGACTGTATTTTAAATTTAGTACAACACAATAATATGTTATTTAATTAAAAAATACACTATAATACCTGCAAAAATCTACTATTTAATATAATGTTGTACATCACATTATCCAAATCCGGCAAACACTTCCAATGAAAACTCATAAAGTATATATTAATCCAAACGGATGAAAATGATATTTCAATAATTAATAGTGTAAAACTTAATTAGTTGAACTTGCAAGTAGCAGTCAAACTTTTCCATGGTCAACATTTTAGTTTCACTTGAAAAGGCATTGAGTAATATTATCATCTATTCCACAACTGTCAATTGATATTTCACTTTATGTTGCATAATATAAATGAATGATTCACAAAAATTTCAAAAAAGAAATTTCAAGAAACAACCCTATCCTAATTTCATGCATATCCTAATTTCATGTGTTCTAACAAGATGGAACACCAAGTAAAGTATAAAAAGTGAAACATATGAATGTATGTTGTGATTTATTTTTAGTAATTGTCAATATATGTAAGAACCAAATTTTGACTAGAAATATAATTTTCCTACTTCCTTTATCTCATACTCACGATAAATGGTGATTCGAACTCATAAACTCACATCATAAAAGGTTGTACTCCTTAAGCTATTCTATTTCATCATTTTATCCTCTCAATTACTAATATATGATTCTTACATTAACTATCATGCAGATAGTAAATGAGAAATTGTGTATGAGACGGAGAAAATATTTTTTTCCCTAAAATAATTCTTCAACGCCGAGCAGGTCACGATATAAAAATTTCAGACCAATACACACACTTAAGGATTCGGGGCACAAATGCTTAGCCGCGGATTCAACATTTCATCACAAAAGGTAGATTTTTTTTGTAAAATTAAAGGAGACAAAATTTTATAATCCAAAAAAACAAAATGACAAAAAATTTATAAATTTAATTCATAAATATTTAGTAGTAAAATAAATTAAATCTTAAGAGGTTGTAATTAAATTAAATATTAAGAAGGGCGATTGTCCCCACATCACCCTAATTTCATATTTGTATACACTTCAAGCAGAAGAGCTATAAAAATTTACGTAAATCATAAGGTGAAAAAATTTCACATAAAAATCCGTGAAATTGGTAGAGGTGATTTATATTATCATGAATTATTAGTTCTAATAATTGAAAAATATAATTTATATGATAAAAAAATATTAGTCCTGATAACTGAAAGGTAACGTCTGTAAGTATGAAATCAATTTCCCGAGAGACTTAATGTTTATCGTACGATTAGTTTGTCTGGCGTAATAAAGGAAATTCTGCGAATAATTAACACTAAACCTGTAGTATATTCTTATAGTAGCTGCTGCAGATTATAGAGTGGCCATCGTACTTAAAATTAATCAAAGCCCAAATAGAAATTCTAGGGGGCCACTACATTTAATTTCCTTAAAAAATTAAGTTTACAAGTTACCGGAATTATATTTCAAGAAAGCAATGTTCGTAGAATAAAAGATCACTGCAGAATGAGAATGGGTCCAAAATTAGGCACTGTCTTTTATTGACATGACTATTGACTGCACTCATTGAAAGGCAATTTTTTTAACGTTTTATATATTCACACACGAAATGTAAACATAATATAATACTACATATAGAAAAAATTAACTTCTTAAGTAAATTCATATATATATATATATATGATGGTTTAAAATTTAATATATCCAATTATCTATAACAAAATTTGTTGGGTTTCTACGTAAATTCTACGTGTTCCATCGTTAATTCTAAAACATAACAACTTATTAATTTTCTTTACATATATATACACACACATGTTTTGATATAAAATTTATCAATAACCACAAAATAATGTGTACATGGCTTAGCAAAACATATGAAAGGTGAATATTTTATTGATTTGCAATATTTCAACCCGTTGATATTATTTTGACTTCTCATGTATTTTGCCATATAAGTGGAGATTTTCATAACCTTGTTAAAGATCTTAATCTATGAGACGAGATTAATTTCATTTTAATTATCACCCTTTATACTAATAAGTAGTTTAGAATGTGCATCGTCATCTAATTAATTTTGCTTATGTATCGATTTTTTTTTTAATTTAACCCTTGTGTGTGTCATCATTATATTAGGTTTGAAGATTTTTTTGGGGAGTGACTCTAAGGTATAAAGTCACTCCCCAAGTGACTCTGAGATACAAAGTAATTTTATTTTGATTCTAAGGTGCAAAAATATGGTTAAAAAGTCTAAGTTGTCCTTCTGTTCGTTTTCTACACTTCTGACACGTTTTCTGCACTTCTGACGCATTTTGGAGTTCCGTTTTTTTATTTTTATGCACTATCATGCCCATTTTGGAGTGCAGTTTTTTTAATTTTCTGCATTTTCGTATTTTTTATTCCACTTTTTATTAGTTGCAATTTTTTATATAATTTAATTTAAATTTCAGATTTTATAAAATTTGTATTTCGAATCTGCACTTTCCCAAAATAATATGTACTTTCCTAAAATGTGTACTTGGTCAAAACAAAAAAAATAAAATTATGAATACATACGAAAAATGAAATAAGGAATTTTTTTGTACAAATTGTATCTTAGAGTCACTTTAAAGATACTTTGTACCTTAGAGTCTTTTTGTTAGAAACTTTGTAGTGGAGAGTCATTAATTCGATTTTTTAATGTTGAGATGTCATTTTTATGACAAAAATTGTGTGAACTCGAGTTCATGATGAATTATATTTTTTTAATATTATTGTTATGTAAAAAAAAATTATCACTATTATGCACAAAATTATTATTATTTAAAAAAAATATTTTTTAAATAATTATAGTTTTTATATATAACATTAGTAGAGTTCATTTATAAACTATACAACTGATGTACAAAAATATTATGTATAATAGTGATAAAGTTCATTGCACTGTATGATTAATACAAAAATATTACTCTTTATAAGTTGCTCCCTCATGCCTCCACGTCACAAATGTTTAAATTAACCCAAATGAAAAACATTTTTTTTCGAACCCACAAATGAAAAACATTTTATAAAATGCCTATTATACTCTTTAATGATAAATTGAGGAAATGCACCAATGTAATTGCGTTGCACTTACGCATGTAATTAAATTAATGATTTAAAGGTAATGCGGGAAAAGAACTTAATAATCAGTTTGAAATATACAAACTATCAAGTACTACTAATTAATTAACATCAACCACTTTGAATGCGTGTAATTCTTTGGAATAAACAAAATTCCACATTGATACCTAATAATATTTCGAAATTAATAACTCATTCTCATAGATTATTCCAAATGTACATACATGTTAAACACCCATTAAAGTCGTTATATCCAATATACACCAATGCCGAAAGTCGAAAACATGCATCGTACTAGTTATTATTATTAATTCAGATTTTTGAATTACGTACAGTGACAATTCAAAGATTACAATAGCAAAAAAAAAAAAAAAACACCAAACAAAATAAACATTCGATCCGTACAATTAAAAAGAATATAAATGAGACAGGATATTAACCGACACAAATCAATACCCAACCACTTTAAATCGCGTCATACCCAAATTATATTTATTCTGAGATTGTTTTATGTAAGTGTGTCTTTTTTTTAATTAAAAATAATAACTTTAAAAATAGTAAATGTGCGATCTTCACTTGTTTAATTATTTTCTATTATTTAATTTGTAAATTAAATTTAATTTTTATTTACCACGAAAACACATTTCAGGGACAGTCTCATGCTCATTTTGAGTATTAATTCCAATGGGTAAATTCAAATAAAAGCCCCAGACGAATTTTTCGAAAATAATTCTGTGTATGCTGAGTAACATTATCAGGTTCAGCAATAACAGCTGAAGAAGAAGAGAGAAAGGATTGAGGCTTAAGTTTGACAGCCTTAGACCTTGTGGTCATAGAATGAGTGGGAAGAATGGGAGGAGGGGGAGCTTGAGCAGAGGGCTGACTATCAGTAGTGTCAGACTCATGAAGCAGAGAATAGGATGATGGAAACTGATGCACTGAATCACTACCAGAAGCAGATGAAGTGGTAGTATCAGAAGCATGCACTGGAGAGTATTGTGAAGGAAAATTATGTGGAGAAGGAGGATTAGAGGGAAAACTGATTCATTAAAATCCACAGTCTGTTAAACATAAACTCTACCAGAGGGATGTAGACACCTATAGCCATTATGAGTAGGGTTGTATCGCAGAAAGATGCATTGAGAGGACCTGAATTGAAGTTTAGATGAGTTGTAGGGTCTGAGAAAAGGATAGCATGAGCAGCCAAATACTCTGAAAAGAGAGTAATCTGGTGCATGATGAAAAAGCTTCTGAAGTGGAGAAATGTGTTTGAGAACAGGAGTGGGAAGCTTATTAATAAGGTACACAGCAGTGTGGAAAGCATCCCACCAAAAACTCATAGGAAGCTTGGCCCGAGCAAGCATGGTCACACCAATTTCAACAATATGTTGATGTTTCCTCTCAACAAGACCATTTTATTGATGAGTATGGGGACATAAATGTCTGAAATCAACTCCAAGAGGCCTTAGAAATTTGTGAACAGCCATGAATTCACCACCCATATCAGACTGAAAAGCTCTGACTTTCACAGAGAATTTCCTCTCAACCATGTTTGTAAACTGAACTAGCAGAGCAGCAAGCTCAGACTTGGTCTTAAGAGGATAGATCCAAGTAAAACGAGTGCATTCATCAACAACAGATAGATAATATCTGAATCCCTCTATAGAAATGACAGATGCAGGACCCCACACATCAACATACACCACAGCAAAAGGACTAGATGCATGATGAGCAACAGAAGGAAAGGTATTTTGATGCATTTTGCCACATTTACAAGCATCACAAAACAACTTATCACCAGAGAAAGGCTCATTCATATGTTTAAGCAGTGTATTCAGTGTAGATAGACAAGGATGTCCCAATCTCAAATGCCACAATGCAGAGTTATTTAACAACGGAAATGAAACAACATTACTAATGAGGTTTGTGTGTGTTTTCTAACAACAGTACTAACAACAGTATGAGGTTTCTTTCCAATAGCAGCAACATCCAACTGATAGAGACCATCCTTAAGAGCACCTTTCAAAAGGATTGTGTGTGTTTTCTGGTCCTTAACAAAACAAGAGTTGGCATGAAATTCCATAATAGCATCATTGTCTCTCAGAAATTTAGATATACTAATGAGGTTTTTAGTAATATCTGGAACATGGAGAACATCATTCAAAGCAACAGATCTACCATGCTGCAAACTGTTTAGAGACAAAGATCCAACATGCATAATTGGAGCAGTAGTGCCATTACCAACCAAGAGAGCAGAAGTACCTTTATAAGGAGATTGCATCTGTAAATTTCCAAGGGATGAAGTGATGTGATGTGTTGCACCACTATCAGCAAACCACTCAGAACCTGTAGAGCTCTGAGATGCATTATCATAAGATGAATCAGTAGTATGATAAGAGTAAGGGAGAGAGTGAGGAGAGTGGGAAGAAGGAGCCTGAGTAAGATGAGCTTGATAGCCACTATGAGAAGTGTGACCAGATGAGTAACCACCAGGATGAGAAGAGGCCTGGGAAGGACCATGACCAGGTTGAGAAGGTGGATGAGAGTTCTCAAGCCCTGGAAACTGCTGATCAAACCTTTTGTAACATTTAGCAGCAGTATGATTTGGTTTACCACAGATTTGGCAAATAATCTTCTGTTTACCATAGAATTTGTTTTTCCCCTTGGATTTGCCAGTGGAACCACCTTTAGAATCCTTCATTGCAACATTTGCAGCTGGATTCGAGGAAGCAGGTTGCAAAGGCATGATTTTTTGACTTGCTGAGCACTGAAGCAATCTCATCTCATGAGTATGAAGGATAGATTGAACTTCAGTAAGAGACAACATTTCAGAACGAGTGGTCAGGTTCACAACCACAACATCATAGTCATATCCCAAACCTCTAAGCAAATACATAACCAGATCATCATCAGTGAGATCCTGACCCGCAGCATGCAGAGCATCAGCAATAGTATGAAGCTGAAGAACATATTCATCAATAGATGAATTTCCTTTCTTAAGCGTTTGCAGCTGAAAACTCAGATTCATGACTTTCGCACGAGATTTTGACCTGAACAAATCATCGAACACCTTCCAGACCTGAAATGAGTGAATGCATCAGTGAACATAACTGAGCATAGACTCAGAAATCGAACTCAGCATCCAGCTGAGAATGAACTGATCCTTGCGATGCCAAAGCTGAGCATCAGGATCCAGCGTTTTGACGCCACAATCATCCACAGAGAACAACGAAGGAACATCTGCAGAAGTACAAATGAGAAATTGCTCAAATTCATGAGCTCTCACCGTAGCAAGGATCTGTGATCGCCAGAACGTGAAGTTATTCCGATCAAGACGAATGTGAAGAGCTAATAAAGTAGGAAGTTTCACAGGAGTCATGATATAGCAGAAATGAAGAACAAATCGGTAAAACAAAGCGGAAAAACAGAGAAACGATTGAAAACGAGAGAAGAATCGACAAGAAAATAGAAATTTAGATCGAAATCGAGAGGAAAACGATCGGAGAAACAATGAAAGATGAAGGATAACCAACCAGAACCACTTGGATGAACGTAACCGACTCCATTGATACCATGTTGAAACCTAACATCTAATTTAAAATGTGTTTATTTCTCAAATGAAATGAGTGAGGGTTACACGGTATAAATAGAGGTTTTGTGACCATAGTCATGTGCATGAGAGTATGCATTCGGTTCATAACCGTCTAACAACCTAACCGTCTAACAAACTAAGCTAATGAGTTTGTATAAGTGTTTCAACCAGTCGCAGTATTAGTGAGTCTTCAGAAAGGTATTAATGCCAACTAGAAACAGTATTACTGAAGTACTCTAACATGTTAGAAGGTGGTCATTTTTATTGCGATTTTTTTCCCAATTGCTGATTATTTGACAGAATCTATTAATTGACCAGAATATATACCAAATTCATATGGATCAAAATTGATACTCCCTCCGTCCCAAATAAACGAGCACGTTTACTGTTTTCACGTATTTTTGCGAGCGAGTTTTTTATTAATATTTGAAATGATAAAATAATTTTTAAAGATGCATGCAATAGATGAGAGATAGATCTATAATACCCCTCTTTAAAAATTACTTTATCATTTGAAATACTAATAAACAACCCACTCACAAAAACTCGATAATAAAGTAGGTGTGCACGTTTTTCCAGGACGGAGGTAGTATAAAATTACCAGTTTCCTAAAATTCCTAAGGTGGTGTTTGTTTTCAGCCGGGGAGGTCCGGATGGGGGATGGGCCTCCCCCGTCCCGTCCACTTTTCGAATTTTCACATCCCATCCTCCATCTAAATACACATCCACCCCTATTATACATTTATATCCTAAAACTATTGTTGGGGAATGAGTTGCACGATCTATTCGGGATGAATATTTAAAATACAAATTTAATTCTTTAATTATTACTAGCATGAATTAATCCTATATTAATTCAAATAATAATTGCAACAACATATCATGCATATAATAAGCCACGTAAAACCTACGCATGCGGAATCTACGGGTTTACGTGAACGTACCTCTCGGGATGACAGTGAATTCGGTTGGACGGACTAACCAAAAGGACTTCCCAAGTATTCCCTTAGCCCTTGCTCAACTATCCGGTGGAAGGACACTTGTCGAACAATTAACAAAAGGAAAAAATAAACTTTGTTGCACCACTTATATGGATTTGCTAATTTTTTCAGCACATGAAATTGTACTTGAGAATTAAACAATCATCCCCTATTTATATGAGAGGAGTGGTCGAAATTTCTAGTAGAAAATCAATGTGGGAAAATACTTTTCTTGATCACCAAGAAATCTTGAATATATCTCCTATATTCTTTTTCCCATAATTAAAATATTCCACAAAAATCCCACCTCCTCTAATTATGGATTTTTCGAAATTAATGATGCAAGATTTCAAGATTTGGATCTTCTTGAATTTATGAGATATTCTTGTATTTCAAGAAATACATATCTTCCATAATATCTTTTCATGAAAATCAAGAAAATCTTTCTTGCCCATTATCTTCAAATTTTCGAAAATTCTATATAGATAATCAAGTGAGAGATTTCTTGAATTTAATGAGATAATCTTGTATTCCAAGAATACATATCTTCATTCCATAACAAAATTCAAAGAAAATATTTCTCCCTACTATATCTATAATTTCGAAATATTTAGGAAAAATTAAGCAACAATATTTATTTTATTTTAATCACCTTTTCAGTTAATGGACTATATGTTGGGCTACTCAGGGGGCCTTTAGGAGAATTAAGATTGGACATTCTAATGGACCTTGAATATCTAATATTGAGCCACAATATAATTCAAGCCCATAAATATTAATTAATCTCACTACATAATTAATATTGCACTATCCATCTTAATCCATATTACAGTCAATATGGTTCCCGGTCATTATTTCCCGTGTTTAAGATTATCTAGCCCATTAATTAATTCAAGCCACTGAAATAGCTTTCCGTTAATTAACATCTTTTATCCTTGGTAGAGAACGGTTCAACATTATTATCCATCTGGGAAACTAATTCAACTTGCAAGATTTGGTATGATAAAACTTATGAACCTCCCAAGAGGGCAACCGTCGAACAAAGCGTGCTTGCACCACGATTCTTCGTATTAAATCTTAGCAATCACATGTGACTAATAATATTACCCAAGATAAAAAGTATTGAATCTCTTTGATTATTTACCCATGATAAGTCAAAGCAATAGTTACCAATCCCACGTGATCATATTTAAGGAAACGAAGATTAAGACAACGAACCACTGAGGTCTAATTCTTCCTTGTTCAGTTCTGAAGAATTTATCCTCCTGTAGGTCCTATTCAGTGCATCAGTCATGCACTAGTGTAATCTCTTGGTCAAGACAAACCAATTTGAACCTTACACCTCAACCTTTTCGCGATGGGTTGTTCATTTCCATCTAGGTAAATGAATGGCGTACTTTTTAGTTACAAAAGAGGCATTAATTTAATCTTACGTGATGCGGTATCACTAAATTAACTACAATGTAACACGTACGAATTATTGAACAGTTATGCAGTAAATATATGTAACATTCAATCATATTTAAAGCATCGGTGATAAACAATTTATTTCAGTAAATAAGTCTGAAAATTCAGTTTCGATTATACAAAGTAAAAAGCATACTTTTCAGTATAATCCCAACAATCTCCCACTTATACTCAAAGTCTGCTTTTAAGTATACTACAACATGTCTCGCGTAGTCCGTGACATCTAATGTCACCTACACGAACCTAATAATTTCTCCCTTATACTCAAAGCGAGTTGACAACGGTCTTGACACTCATTCCTTCCACATGTCTCTCGAATGTATTCAGAGGCAGACTCTTTGTGAATGGATCTGCTAGGTTGTCCTCAGACGCTATCTTTGCCACATCTATATCTCCTCTCTTAACGATATCTCGTATAAGATGGTATTTCCTTTCTATGTGTTTGCTGGCTTTGTGGGCTCTTGGTTCCCTTGAATTTGCAAATCGCTCAGAACATTGTCACAATAAAAAAATGATTCTGCCGGGCAAATTCGAACCACATCTAAGCCCACTAGGAAGTGCTTGAGCCAAACCGCTTTTTTTTGCCTCATTACTTGTTACATATTCGGCTTCCATGGTAGAATCTGCGACGCATTTCTGCTTGACGCTTCTCCATGTCACGGCTCCTTCCCCCATGCAAAACACACTACCGGAGGTAGATTTTCTGGAGTTTACGTCTGATTGGAAATCCGAGCCCGTGTAACCGATGGGGATTGGACTACCTGACTGATAAATCAACATTCTATCCCGAGTTCTTTTCAGATACTTCAGAATGTTTTTAACTGCCGTCCAATGCTCTTTCCCGGGGTTACTTTGATATCTTGCCACCATGCCTACGGCAAAGCAAATATCCAGTCTCGTACACAGCATTGCATACATAAGGCTTCTAACAGCCGAAGCATAAGGAATACCTTTCATGTCATCTATCTCCTCTTGCGTCTTAGGGGACATTTTCTTGGATAGATGGATTCCATGCCTGAAAGGTACGAATCCTTTCTTGGAATCTTGCATGCTGAAGCGTTTCAAGACAGTGTCTATGTATGAAGCTTGCGATAAGCCTATCATCATTTTCTTGCGATTTCGAGTGATCTTGATCCCAAGGATGTGTCCGGCTTCCCCTAAGTCCTTCATATCAAACTGTTTTGAAAGCCATGCCCTTACGTCTGACAACACCTTCACATCGTTCCCGATGATCAGAATGTAGTCTACGTATAGTACTAAGAATACCAATGCAGTTCTGACATGCTTTTTGTACACACAACTTTTAAACTCATTTTGATCAAACCCATAACACTTTATAACATGATCAAAACATTGGTTCCAAGCTCTGGATGCCTGTTTGAGTCCGTAAATGGACCTCTTGAGCTTACAAACAAGATGTTCTTGGCATGTTTCAATGAACCTTGGGGTTGTTGCATATAGATCTCTTCATCAAGACTTAGTTAAGGAAAAGGCGCCTTGACATCCATTTGCCAGATTTCAAAGTCGAAATCGTGAGCAATCGATAAGAGAATCTGGATGGACTTAAGCATGGCTACTGGCGAAAAAGTTTCCTCATAATCGATCCTTCTTTTTTACGAGTATAACCTTTCGCCCTAGTCTTGCTTTAAAGGTTTCAACCTTCTGTCCTTTTCCTCTTTTCCTCTTATATACCCACTTGCATCCAATGGGTTTGAGACCCCATTAAGTGGTTCGACTAGCTCCCACACTCTATTATGAAACATAGAACCCATTTAAACTTTCATTGTTGTTTGCCAAGATCATCCTTATCTCGGGAAAATCTTGTCAAATCATATGTCCTGTCCATGAATCTCTCAACGATTAAAGTCTTTGTCCGAATCAAGTCCGAGGACTCTCCTATTCCCATGAATCTCTCGGTTTTCTTTGGTTCATATAGTCTTCTTCCAAAAAAAAATCTAAAGTGGGTAACAACCCTCCCTTGACCATAGAACATACACCCCTTTTGTTCCCTCTCCTAAATGCGGTTGTGGGATCGATTTAATCTTCCTTGTCCATCGTTTGGTATATCACCTAAATTCTTTGGGAGTTTTGGGATTTGGATGACACCAAGTTGAGGTTTGCCCTCTAAGCTCATTTAAGGTAATCTTGATCTAACCATTTTTCAAAGGTTTCTTTGGTTCATATAGTCTTCTTCCAAAAATCTAAAAGTGGGTGCTTATGACCACCTTTTGATCTTCGTAGACCATAGAACATACACCCTTTTTGTTTTTCAAGGTCTCGGTATCTTCTAAGGAAAATGCTTAGCGGCCTTAATTACTCCCTGATCGATCGGGATCGATTTAATCATCTCCAATCTTAACACTTCTTTGGCCTATTCCTTGTCCAACTATTAGGCGGAATACCCCAAATTCTCATGTGTCTCATGAATTAATCTATATTAATTCAAATAATAATTGCTATCATGCATATAAAAGCCACGTAAAACCTCCACAATTCTTTGGGAGTTTTGGGATGAACCGATTTGGATGGCACCAAGTTCGAAATGTAAGGATACTTTGAACAATTAACAAGGCATTTGCTACCCACATGGCGACTTGAGAAGATCCGCATCCACTCATCATTTTTGATCTAACCATTTTCAAAAGAGTTCTTGAATTTCTTAACTTTCCATAATTAAAATATTCATTTTGTTGAGGGATTCGAAAAATATTAAGTGTGCGGTCCAATTTGGATCTTCTTGAATTTATGGATATATCCCTTCATATCTTCCATAAATAGTTCAAAAAATCATCAAAATCTTTCTTGAGGTATTTTCCTCCTCCATTTCGAATGAATCGGATCGTTTAGAGACTTGATTCGTTTTTCCATAAAAATGATTCTCCTCTATCCATAATTTTAGAAAATAATTAGCCTTAAATTCTTTGAATTTTTCAAACTATATGGTCTCAGTTATGCTTCATAAGGAAAATGTAATATTGAGCCGTAATATAATTCAAGTAATCATCAATAAAAGTGACAAAATACTCATAACCTCCTCTTTATTTGGTTGACATTGGACCATTAATACATACTTTGTGAGCGATCTAATTAACATCTTTTGTCCTTTGGCCCTATTCCCCATTGGCTCCAAATGCCCTCTTGGGTCATTTTACCCTCCAAACATGATTCGCGAGGTTGGAATTCGGTTCAACTTGGACCAAGCCCTAGTGAAAAGCTCTCTACGACCAACCTTTGGATCCTCTTTGGATTTATATGACCCAATCTTAGATGCCAAATAAGTGTCCTCCTGTTCACGTCGATGAAACGTTTTTCTTTTCAAGACAAACCAATCGAGCCTTAAATAGTTTGATGTGTTATAGGATGCATTTACAAGGGAAAATCTGGTGTGCCGCAGAAATTAATTGTATAGAGATTATTATTGAACAGTTATGCGGTAAATATATATAACGTTCCATATTTAAAGATAAAATTTATCATAAAGAAAATGGTAACAACTTTATTAAAAATTGTAACCCTCTTGAATATCCATCATGAAAAAAGTTTAGAAACCTTTGAAATCAAATTTCTTTCTAAAACTTGGAACGTCTGAACATCTCTTAAAATTAAAACTTTATTAAAAGAAACTTCAAAAAAAGTTTAGTGCAAATTCTTCTCCCTCTTAAAATTAAAACTTTTTCAAAAAAGCCACTCTCGTAGCATCGCCCCACTCTGATGTGATGAGGATCTCACTTCCACTTAGTTGTCGGGGTCCGTTTGAACCCCTGTAACGTGAAACAAACATGATAAGTGGATCCGTATCCACCACCCATAAATGGGAGGCATCTGTGCATTAAACAAGTTTCAACAACTAGTGAGTGATGATTACCTTTCTTTCCTTTCCTTTTGGGATTTGAACAAGCTAACCTCCAATGTCCTTTCTCCCCGCAATTAAAACATATTCCTTTTGGTTCTTTCTTGACACCCAACCAGCTAACCGTCTTTTTCTCACTTTTCTTAGTGATGAGTTTGCTTTGGTTCTGACCGCTTTCCTTTTCTTGAGACTTGCCTTCCACTGGCCTAGATCTCGAGAAAAGACTTTTGGTCACCAATGCTTCGTCTTTCTTTCCTAAATGCTTCTCCACTTTCTCCAAGGCTTCTTAGATTATCCATAGTAAACATGTGATCACTCATCACAAAACCACAGTAAAATCCATCGAAGCTCCTTGGCAGAGTAAGCAACAGAAATTCGATTTGGGCCTCATCACAATACTTAGTTCCGAGATAAGCCAGTTTTAGAAAATGGTGTTTGAATCTGAGAACATGCTCCCTTACAGGTGTTCCCTCAGCCATTTTCAGCCTAGCTACGTCGTCGTTTTTAAACTGATCGATCATGTGGTCTTTTGTTGAAAACATTTCTTCAAGACTTTGCATAATTTCCGCAGCGGACTCAACACCTTCATGAATGTGTTTCAAATCATCAGACAGTGAAGTCAAGATTACACGTTTCATGGGTTCATTGGCCTGCTCCCAAAAATTATACTCATGTCTTGCCGCATCAGTTGATTCATCAGTAGGCTTACGTGGCTTGGGTACATCAAGAATCCAATAATGTTTTTGTGCAGGTAGGACAAAGTTCATATTTCATTTCCAAACATTATAGTTTTCTCCAGTTAATTGGTGTTCTTTGAGTGTATATAACAGTGGATTAAAAGGTTGCGACATGATGAACTGAAATAAATAATAATATGCATAAGCACAAAAATATCACAAGGTTTGATCACATGCATCATATTAAAATCTAAAAAAAATATGAACATGCATCAACCAACATCTCAAAACAATTTAAATAAGCCACGTTGGGTGGGTCATTATTTAAACACATTCAAGCAGGTTACAAACAAGAACAATTACAAACCTTTAATATCCAGATTAATAGTTGGCTCCCACTTGACCAATATAAAATTGACAGGGACTTCGGGGAAGTATATGTATATCAATTTTATACCTAAGTAATAACCATGATTAAATCTGAGGATTATTATTTAAACTTTTAATCGAGCCTCGTTGGGAGGGTCATAAATTAAGCCACTAGTAATAACCCACAATCATCCGTTTGTAATTCATTCATGTGAAAGTTATCTTTTGACCGTCCCGTTGGGGGAATTTCTCCAAAAGAATTCACAAATAAATAAATCATGGAGGTTAAAATTAATTCAATTTTATTATCCGGAATAAAATTGTCAATTAATTATTTAAACATACTTAGTAATTTTGAAGGTGAGATTTTTCCATTTGGCAACCCTCATGCAAACACATTTAAACAAATTAAATAAAACATAAGATAACACAAATAAATCAAGCAAAAAATGTAAAAATAAACATATTGGGCACAAATTATCCAATTGTCATGGTTTGATTTTTCTTGACTTGATCTTGAAGAAACACGTCTCGAATTTCTCCCACTCGTTCGTCTTGAAAAAATACTTCATCTCGAAACGCCACGCCAAGCAGCTCGCAGTCGGGATGCATGCCCGCATTCGGCCGACCACTTGGCCTAGAAACGACCTCGGCCTTGCCCGCCGGCCCCGCGCCCGCCGGTCATGCCTCGGCTTGCCGTCGGTAAGCGTCGGCGGCTCTTGGCGGCGACACGCGCATCGTCGCCTCTCGCTCGCCCTCCATGATCGCCACCGACCATGACCCGCGTCCGCGTCCCTTGCCCGCCCAGCTGCGTCTTGACGGCTCGCCTCCGGTTAACGATCTTGCGCCGCGATGCTTTGATCGCGCCTTTGCGCCCGCCCGTCTTGCGCAGCCACATTCCTCGTCTTGGCCACTTTCAGTACCCGTGACCTTGCCCTTAAAGCGTCTTGCGTGCCAGTAGCAGCGCCCGCCGCCCCTCGCCGGTTCTAGATTTTGTCCTTTAATTCTTTGTCTCTTAGTTCTCATCCGGTTACAATTTATTTACAAAAAATAAATAAATCTAGATCTAGACTAGTCTATTACATTGATCAAATCAAACAAATCCTAGTCTACTCGTGGATTTTCTCACGAGGCAAAACAAACCCGAACGAATCGAATTAAAACCACAATTTATATGCATGCATAAATAAACACATTAAAATCCATGACAATTGGATACCGCAAAAAACAAATCTAACAGTTCTACTATCCAATTTCAAATTTAATGTCCACGAATTAAATTACAATTTAAAAATTGAGCAAAACCGTGGCTCGATACAATGTTGGGGAATGAGTTGCCTGATCTATTAGGGATGAATATTTAAAATATAAATTTAATTCTTTAATTATTACTAGCATGAATTAATCCTATATCAATTCAAATAATAATTGCAACAACATATCATGCATATAATAAGCCACGTAAAACCTACGCATGCGGAATCTACGGGTTTACGTGAACGCACCTCTCGGGATGGCGGTGAATTGATTTGGACGGACTAACCAAAAGGACTTCCCAAGTATTCCATTAGCCCTTGCTCAACTATCCGGTGGAAGGACACTTGTCGAACAATTAACAAAAGGAAAAAAATAAACTTTGTTGCACCAACATGTGGATTTGCTAATTTTTCGGCCATGGAATTGTACTTGGGAATGAAACAATCATCCCCTATTTATAGGAGAGGAGTGGTCGAAATTTCTAGTAGAAAATCAATGTGGGAAAAGACTTTTCTTGATCACCAAGAAATCTTGAATATATCTCCTATATTCTTTTTTCCCATAATTAAAATATTCCACAAAAATCCCACCTCACTCTAATTATGGATTTTTTGAAATTAATGATGCAAAATTCCAAGATTTGGATCTTCTTGAATTTATGAGATATTCTTGTATTTCAAGAAATACATATCTTCCATAATATCTTTTCAAGAAAATCAAGAAAATCTTTCTTGCCCATTATCTTCAAATTTTCGAAAATTCTATATAGATAACCAAGTGGGAGATTTCTTGAATTTAATGAGATAATCTTGTATTCCAAGAATACATATCTTCATTCCATAACAAAATTCAAAGGAAAATATTTCTCCCTACTATATCTTAAATTCGAAATATTTAGGAAAAATTAAGCAACAATATTTATTTTATTTTAATCACCTTTTCAGTTAATGAACTATATGTTGGGGCTACTCAGGGGACCTTTAGGAGAATTAAGATTGGACCTTCTAATGGACCTTGAATATCTAATATTGAGCCACAATATAATTCAAGCCCATAAATATTAATTAATCCCACTACATAATTAATATTGCACTATTCATCTTAACCCATATTACAATCAATATGGCTCCGGTCATTATTTCCGTGTTTAAGATTATCTAGCCCATTAATTAATTCAAGCCACTAAAAATAACTTTCCGTTAATTAACATCTTTTATCCTTGGTTAGGAACGGTTCAACATTATTATCCATACCGGAAACTAATTCCACTTGCAAGATTTGGTATGATAAAACTTATGAACCTCCCAAGAGGGCAAATCGAACAAGCGTACTTGCACACAATTATTCGTATTAAATCTTAGCAATCACATGTAACTAATAATATTGTCCAAGATAAAAAGTATTGAATCTCTTTGATTCGCTACCCATGATAAGTCAAAGCAATAGTTACCAATCCCACGTGATCCTATTTAAGGAACGAAGATTAAGAAACAACGAACCACTGAGGTCTAATTCTTCCTTGTTCAGTTCTGAAGAATTTATCCTCCTGTAGGTCCTATTCAGTGCATCAGTCATGCACTAGTGTAATCTCTTGGTCAAGACAAACCAATTTGAACCTTACACCTCAACCTTTCGCGATGGGTTGTTCATTTCCATCTAGGTTAAGTGAATAGCGTACTTTTTTAGTTACAAGGAATTTTTAATTTAATCTTACGTGATGCGGTATCACTAAATTAACTACAATGTAACACGCGTCTGAATTATTGAAACAGTTATCTGATAAATATATGTAACATTCAATCATATTTAAAGCATCGATGATAAACAATTTATTTAAGTAAATAAGTCTGAAAATTCAGTTTCGATTATACAAAGTAAAAAACATATTTTTCAGTATAATCCCAACAACTATCACATCACTACTTTTCTTACACCAACTCATTCTCTCTAATAATTTTCTTACAACATTTCATTATCTCTCCTACTTTTCTTACACTTTTCTTTCATACAATAATTATCATACTAACTAATTAACAATAATAAAATAATACATCATTATAATTAAAAAGTATTGATTTGACATAAAACTCCATTCATCCCTACTACATCCAACCCAAAACAAACAAGAAATTAATATTCATAAGATTTTCCCCATCCACCTTTTTTCTCCATCCGGATTTGCCCCATCTACCTTAAGCTCAAAACAAACATACCCTAACTGCCTGTGTATCTCACGCATCAGCGTACGTTAGTTTTGGAAAGAAAATTTCCACGGGACTAATTAAAACTAGTGAAAATAAAACAAAATCGTGAGGCTAAAGTGCAATTAACCCTAATATATTGGAAGCTGTCATCTACATGCATGATTTCCAAAGTCTACATCGAAGCTCACAAAAGTCCACATCCTCCAACCATATAAGCACCCATTTTCCTCGGCCGCATTTCTATTCAACACATATATACACACATACATATGGTATAAAAAAGACATACATTTATATCTCATCATTTAGTACTGCTATATATATATATATATTATTCCAAACCTAATCATTATAATTGTTCCAATTGTTGGTGTGTATACTTCTACAGTAGAAATTAAAATGGATAACTCAGAGAAAGGTAGGGCAATCAGACAGTACAGAAAGTCGTCTCTTCCACGCCTGCGATGGACTGCCGAGCTTCATCATGGCTTTGTTGAAGCAGTTCGCTGCCTTGGTGGCAAACACCGTAAGTATATATATCTTCGTTTTTTCGACTTCTCTCTGATGCATCATACTGATACTTGCCCATTGTGTTGCTGATACTCTTTGATAACTAGAAAACAATTTCATTGAGTTTGGCATGGAAATAGTCGTTTTTTTTTCTAGAAAAAAAGAACTCTGAGAGGGTTTTTCTTTGCCAGATGACCATGTTTTTTTTTTTTAATATTCATAATTTGGCAAATTATTGTATACATCACTTGTACTGGTGTATTTCGTTTAACAATATTAATTCAGATTTTGCATCGATTGGTCAACCGATTAGACCGACGGTCCAACCGTTAAAATAATTCTTATCTATTTTAAAAAAATATTATATATATATATATATATTAAAAATAAAATAAATATACTCTTATAAAACTTTAATGTTACGATTGGATATGAAGGATTTGAAATGAATGAATGAGTTGTCAATAGATGAGAGGTAAGAGAAGGGAGGAGAAATTTCAAATGACATGGTTATAATGAGGATTTGAGATCACTTCATCTTAAATTAGACTCAAAGTATTTGTAAATTCATTTAATTCAAACGGAGACTCTTGATTTATGTGTGAAATTCACAGACTTCAAATCCATTCATCCAAATGGAGCCTAAAATGATAGTAATTTATAAGTTTCATATTCGAAATAAACATAATAGTATCATAGACAATATCATACAATACAATTTAAAATACTAACATTGAAAATAGGAATAATAGAAATTAGGATTAAATTTTAATTTATTTATTTAAAAAAAAATGGTTCAACTCGGTTCAATCGGTTTCCCGGTTCTGATCGATTTTCTCCAGTTCAACCATAAAAACGATTTTATAGCCGGTTCCTTGTTGAAACGGCCGATTCGGTTCAACCTGGTTCTGAAAACACTGACTAATTGTATATACACTGAAAAACGTCGACAAATGTTTTATTTACATAATATTATAAGTTGTTTTTACTTTTACTAAATAATATTAATTATTTGTTGTAAATAATAATACCTATTATTATTGAACAGTATCATATTCTTGGTCATTATTGATTGTTTTAATTCAAAATATTATTTTATTTTATTAACAATATTAGTTGAGCACCAAATTCCATCTTGTAACGGGTGGTGTGATTTTTATGAAAGAAAATTTTGAACCATTAATTTTACAAGAAGGAGGAGATCTAGAGATTCAATATTGGAATTCATGTGAAAATCTAGTACAAATCGTTTTTCATGGATCCACGTTATGATTAATTATTTTTCAACAGAAGCAACTCCAAAGAAGATTATGCAAATGATAGGTGTGACTGGGCTGAAGATTTCTCACATCAAGAGTCATCTACAGGTAATATATACTCCACTTTAAGTGATTCATTTTTAGAAAAAGTTCATCTTTTCAGAGTTCAAAATATTGGGTTAGGCATTCTATAATTATGATATGATTATAATAATTTATTTAATTATATATATGTGTGTCGATGTGATGTGTCTTATCTCTCTCTTCCTATGTATAATAATAGGCAAAAATTTAGTTGACATGGTCTCACAAAAATAGTTTACAAATTAACATCAATCCCTTCAAAAGTGATAAAATGTCAAATTTAAATTATGTTCCGTCTCTTGAGACGGTGTCACGCAGACGTACTCATATATAATTTGTTTAAAGCCCACAATATAAACCTTAATCAGTAGACAATTTTAATTGGATCACCTTATAATTATGTTATGTATATATATACTTGTTCTATCATTACTTCTCAGGAAAATATTATTTTTCTAAATAAACTCATTTGAAATTAATATCAACCAACTCAAGCTAGCTAGCTAGCGGATTTAGGGTTATATATAAGATATAATCACTTTAAATATAAATTCTCAAGGGCCCACATATATATATGCACACATATATATGGTGGTTATCTTAAAGATAATTAAAGTACACAATTTAGGTTAGGCAATTGCTAAACCTAGTTGTACTCGAAAAGATTGTATATATAAATAAAAAGCTCGATATGGTCAACTTGATGTAATTAAGAGCTAGGTATTTAGATTCTACGTAGTTTTTGTTTAGTCATTTTCTACAAAGCAAATGGGTGGTTTTGCATTAATATTTTACCTAAATATTGTCCATCTTAAATGTACAAAGTGAACGATTTTTTTGTGGCGTGATAAAGTGAACGAATTAATTAATTAGCTGGTAATGGCTTAAATTTGACCAAACAAATATATATAATTAATATGTAATTTATGGTTAACCAATATTTTTTCCATCCAGTTATATTTTAAAAAGTTTTTTTTTATCAATGATTTTAATTTTATTTTTTTCTAGCCAAGAGATTTTTTTTTACCAACTATACCCTCATCACTCTTTTTTAAAAAGATCAGTTCTTAATGGTGGTACGTGCTTAAATAAAATGTTGTACGTGGTGAATTAATGGTGTTACGAGCTTTATTAAAGTATGGTACGAGTGAAAAAATGGTGGTATGAGGTGAATTAATGGTGGTACGGACTTAAATAAAATGTGGTACATGAATTAATGGTGGTACAAGCTTAAATAAAGCGTGGTACGGGTGAAACAATGGTGGTACGAGCTTAAGTAAAATGTGGTATGAGGTGAATTAATCGTGGTACGAGCTTAAATAAAATGTGGTACGAGGTGAATTAATGGTGGTACGATCTCAATAGTGTGTGGTACAGGGTAAATTAATGATGATACACCCTTAATAAAGTGTGGTACGAGGTGAATTAATGATAGTACGAGTTTAATAAAATATGGTAGAAGATGAATTAATGTTTAAATATACTGTAGTATAAGAGTGTTGACCGGATGAGGGAGAGAGAAAGTTGTTCAAATTTTCAGGAGAAAAATTCGCTATTTTTTTTAAGTAGTCATCTGGTTTTTTTTTTCCTATTTTATTTAATTTTTTTAATTAATTAAATAGAGGTATAAGTGTCTAAATAATAGTTCTCTTGGGTAGAAAAGAACAAATTAAAATTTAATGACATAAAAGAATATTTTCTTTTACATTGGGCTATTTATAACTCTACCCCTTTTCATTTTTATAATCAATATTTTTTATTTAATTTTTAACTTCTTAACTATTCATTTATGAACAAAGGAATAAAAAGAATATCATTATTTTTTCTTGTGTGACCTTGCCCCCCACCCCCCCCCACAGGTCCCACACCCAAAAAAAATAAAATAAAAGTCACGTATCATTTAATTATATATATATATATTATATCCCTTTATTTCTTTGTTGATTTAACTCATACACACATTTCGCTCTTAATATTTTTTTTTTCAATAAGAGCATTATAAAAAGCGCGAGTCCTTAATTAACTTTATATCTTGAAATAGAATAATTTTTAAGTGTTTTAATCTACTAACATGAACCTTTTTTTTTTTTATATTTATCATCAGGTGTACAGAAGCATGAAAGAATCCACGATTTCCAATGAATTCATGGCGATTAAGAACTACCAAGAAAATAGTCATAATTATTTACGGTACGTATAAGTGTTAGTTTAAATTACTATTTCTCTACTGCTAAAAAAACATGCATCATGTATGAATTCTGAAAATACTCAAAAAAATAAATAAATATATAGGTGTTACAATTTTATTATTGTTAAAAAAGAAAAGGTGAGGGTTTGAGAGGTTCAAACTTCAAACATAGCCGATCCTATAGATTTTAAATAGCTACAAGAGGGCCACACCAACATAATTGGTTTACTACGGTATATAATTACCTACATAGATTCTATTTATTATTTGCCAAATATATATAGCATGCACTTTCCCTTAACCTAGTTTATGAATAGTTTCGATAACCTAGAAGAATCCCTCCCTAACATTATTTAAGTTCCGGTTACGTCTTGTATGCACCCGGGTGCATCGTGCACTCATAGGACATTTTAGAAGCGTGTAACTTGTTATGCTAAAAAGTGCGACTTATTCACACAAAAAAGTGCAACTGTTAATATGAGAACATAGTTACATGCTTCTGTTTGGAATAATTACACGTTTCTATTTTGTATAGTTGCACGCTTCTAAAATGCACTATAAGTGCACGGTGCACCCGGGTGTACGTGAGACCTACTCTTAAGTTCCTATGATCAAAAACCATATATAGCTAATAGAAAAAGAAAAGGAAAAGACTTAATTAAGACTTACAATAATTATCATACCTGACACAAACTCTTTAAAATTGATAACATTACATTTATAAATTGATATTATTACTCTTATAAATTAATATCAATAATATTTAATTAATTAGTTTATAAGTACAATGATATCCATTGATAAGTGTAGTGGTATTAATTTGTAAGTGTAATGATACAATTTTCATACTATAAACAAGCTTCACCGGAGTATTACTCCCCTCCTAATCTAAAAATCGATGATATATACATATACACAATGCCTATACATATAAAATATATGGAGGTTGGATTCTCCTGTTCCACTTTTCGTATTCTATTGGTGTTTCTCCCTCTGGATTTTTAAAACATGGACCTAAGGTATTATGGTTCGTGATATTTTTTTATTATTCCACGTGTCATCCATCCATATTATGAAACACAAATGTAACACTAATTATAGAATAGGTGGTCTCATTCCAATATATTGACAGCTATATAAAGGGACAATATTTATACAGATCTATAAATATTAAGGGTAATACTTTTTAATTTGTGTAAGTATAGATCAAATTGGCCCAATTCAGCCTAGTCGAGTTAAAATCGCAAGTGAATCTCACATACTGAAATTTTTAATAGTTTTTTTTTTTTTTTTTTAATTTATATAAATGTAAGCAAAATTAACCTGCCAATTTGACTCTACATTTACATTAAAATAAATTATCCTCAATTTATATGTTTGTAAATACAATGTCCTTCTTTTGCCCCAAAATTACTGACCTGCTTTCTTTTTCCTCTATTAAAATTTTTCCTCTATATCAATGGATGTCATCCAAAGTTTGCTCTATAAAAAACGCATTACATATTAGAAAACAACATGCATGAAATTAATTTAAGCGTTTGAAACTTTACGTTAAAAATGAATCGCAAACTTAATTAAACACTACAAAAACAAAGTGCATTGCCTAGAAATTTTTTCAATATCTTTCCAATATGCCTACGAAATTTTCAACGAATATAATTCGTCCTTAAATAGTAAGGTTTGCCTACGACTTTCCTACAAAATTTTCTAATTATATAAGCTATTTTAAAACTACAAATATAATTGCCTACGAAGATGTAAATTGCCTAGAAAATTATTTGTGTAGGTAAGTTTACCTACGAAAATTACAAATGTGTAGGTAGATTGCTCGTAGGTAATTTGTTTACCTAGGAAATTATTTTTGTAGGTATTTTTTAAAGATTATTCTAAAAATTGGTAGACAAATGATAGACAATTCTCATTTTTTAAGAACCAAATAATTTTCGTAGGTAAATTTCGTAGCCATTTGAACATTTTCGAAGACAATTCTTCATTTTCTTGTAGTGAAAGGTGAAAAAATATGGGTCTCCCGAATTAGTCGGTGTTTGGTCGGATAAAGAATTATTAAAGAAAAGAAAAAAAGAGAAAAAAGACGGGGTTTGAAATTAACCTAATTATTTTCTATTTTTCCTAATTATTTAACGGTTCTAATTTTTCAATATTTTTTAAGTGTATGTTTTCTTAAATGAAGAATTGATTTTGATTTAACGCAAAATATTATTGTTGTGTATATATCCCAGAGAATGTTGTCAAGAATTTAGAGAAGCTGCACCATGCGATGAAAAAGTAATTAGAGTCCCATTCAATTGCCGAATGGGTACAAATATACTCTACCATGAATACCAGGTGAACCCCCAAATTTCTATTTCATTATATCATGAGTAACACTCATGTGAACCATGTTCACACGTGAACTTTATCACTGTTATGTGTAAAAACTATCATTGTTATGCACAAAAATTTTCACTGTTTAAAAATATAAAACATTTTATAAACAGTGATTGTTTTTGTTCATAACAGTAATAGTTTTTATACATAACAATGAAAGTTTTTGCATATAACAGTGATACTTAAATAACCGAGTTCATAGCATGAACAAGATCTATACAAGTTTTTGTCTTATATTATCTATTTTGAAAAACAAAATATTAATTTGATTTTATTTTTCTAAGAAAGTACTGCTTTTGAATTATGATTAAATTTTAACTGCATATGTAATTTTAAATTTATTGGTAAATAGATAAATTTATACGTTTATATAAATTTGAATTCCTCATTCTCGTTTTGAATTAAATGACCTTTAGGATTAGTTTTTTCTTCATTTTATATATCTCTCAATTCTCACATAATATTTTGTACTGGTATTCCCATGAAATATATTCATGAAGTACGTAACAAAATTTATGACAATTATATACTATTAATTAAAACATCAATTTTTCCGTAGAATTTATTTATAGTATAAAATTGATATCATATATATACATTTTATAAACTGATATCAATACCCATATAAACTAATACCAATAGCATTTAATACTACAATCTTATTATATAAGTTTAATGGTATAAATTGATAAGTGTAATAATATTAATTTATATATAATGATTTAAATTTCATATACTGCTGAAAAATGAAACTGCACCAAATTAAACTAGCCACTTTCAACTTAATTGTAGTAGTATATATTACGTATAGTTAATTATCTATTTTAGTTGCAGGAGACACAAGGAAGCTCAACCAGTGAAATAACAAAGGGCAATCCAGAAATTCGAGGGGCAGATATGGAATTGAAAAAAATCTTCAGAGCTAAATTTTTGAGAGTTTAGGCAATAATCAAACATCCGAATCCAGTCCTATCAATTTAGACTTAAAAATCTCTTCTAATTAATTTTAATTATAAACCTAATTAATTGTACTGTTAACCTTAATCATCTTCTTCCCACATCTCATTGCTAATTGACTTCTCTCTCTTTTTCTTTACCAAAAATTCAAGTTTTTGCAACAAATTAACATTCTGTTTAAATATATGATCTATATCAATAGTATCATGTGGATCTTTTAAAAAACACAGATGAGAAGTTACTGAGAAATTTCATAGTCTATGAGTTAACCTGAAAAAAGCTTTTACACCCCAAAAACGTCTGCGCCATTTCATCGGCATAACGGCAAAAAGGGCTAGCCCACGTAGTTAACCCATAGATATCACTAGAAAACTCAACCCTACTGGTTAAACCAACTCTACCTTTGATATATCAAATACCAATAGATATCACTAGAAAACTCAACCCTACTGGTTAAACCAACTCTACCTTTGATATATCAAATTACAGATTCAAATAGAAATATAATTCCAAAAGCACATGATGGTAGAGTATAGTTAAGTCAGGTCATTATTCAATACAAGAAATTTAGCCGACCATTAAGGCGGCGATCAAAAGTAATAAAATTTTTAAATACAGAAATTAAAACACAAAAATAATATACCTTATTGAGCCACAAGCATACAAGTATATTCACATAAGTAAAGGGATTACAAGGTTATTACACAAGAGAGGGATTTAGAGAGAAAAGAGGGGGCGAGTCTAAACTCCAGCTACCTCTAAAATAAAAAAACGATATTATTTAAAGAGGAAAAAGAGCCGGACATTAAACTCCGGACTTCAAAATAAAATAAAGGTGAATAGTAAAAAGTGTGAATAGTGTTTTTACTATTCATGAATAGTACTTGGTCTGCTGATGTAAGCAATGACGAAATTTAATTTTGTCACGAATACTGTAGTAACATCTTGCAAAGATGTGCTAAGTCAAGATCTTCTTTAGATCGCCATCAAAGAAGCTTGCTTTTTCAGGAGCATAAGAGTCTCCTTAAATCCTACCAATTGTTGATGATTATTAAACCATCCTTCATTTCTTCTCTCAGAAGCTTCAATCCATGGAATCCATTCTTCCAGAACTCTGATCTTCTTTTTAAGAATTTTAAGATAATTATTATTCTTTATAACATTGTTTTCATTATCAATGAAAATATCAGAAGGAGTTCTCCAGATATTATAATGTAACACTCCTGTATCACTCAAAAGGTAGAATAACCTAGAACGGATTATTCTATGCTGAATGTCCCATCCTTCCGTTGAAATGGATGGAAAGAAACCATTTGGATAAGATTCCATCAATACTTTCTTTCTTTAATTTTTCCTTTAAGAGAATTCTTCAAGAGATCAAAATTTTCTTGAATAGAAAATTTTTGATCATCTTAATTTGGATCCTGAGCATCTTGAAGGTCAGATCCAGAAATCATAGAAGCATCTGATTTTGAATCAGAAAAATCAATATCCTTGAATAAATCATTTTTAATGTGGTCCATATAAAGATCCATAATTTTTTCCTTTGAAAATATACCAAAATACTTCTTAGAGTATTCAGAGAATGAAGGAAGATTATTTGAAATCTTTTCACCAGAAGAGTTTTTGTATTCTTCTATTTTGGATTTAATCCTATTAATGTTTTCTTGTAATGGTGACTCATTGGAGCTAGGAGTAATAACATTTAAATTATTCCAAAATCTCGTAGTATGGATTCTCTATATACATGGTGTACCATATTCAGTATACCGAATTCTGGTTTCCATTTCCAGACCCATGGGATTCCGGAATCAACAAAAAACGTACAAATAGTTTTACTACTTGTATTATGAGTCTTTAATGAAGAAAAACTAATAGAATATTCTTCAAATAGAGATTTAATCTCTTTAGGCAAAATTTCTGCCATTGCACCAAAATTTTCCCACCAAGAAATAAGCCATTTAGGAATTTGATTCCTGTGGATATTATCACATATTTTTATCAACCAAGTGTGAGAATGCTTAGTATTTTGATATAATAAAGTTTTATAAAAACTTTGTAAATAATCCCAATAATTGTATTGGTAAACCGTTTTAGTGACCTCATTAGTCATGCTTCTCTCAGCAAAAGGAGAAATACCCCATTCTTGGATGTAGATAATCTTTTTAATGATGAATTTAGAATAGTTTATAACTTTACTCTTAGTGGGAAAATGCTAAATATCAACACTTCCAAGACTGGTGAGAATGTTCTCATAAAACCCTCTAGTCTTATAAGTTTCAATGTTCCAACTATTAGCTGGAAGATACTTATCCATAAGAATCCATGGGGACTCTTTAAATTTTTCATCGTCATTCTCGACAACAAGAATTAATTCTCTCTTAGGAGAATCAAATAATTTATATTCTTTCTGAGCAACTGAAGAATATGATTCTTCATCATCTAGTTTTGAGGAATTATCCTCTACTGGCATGTTTTTACTACGTTGTCTGAAGAATTCTTGAAATTCCTTTTGAACATTATCTTCTTTTGAAGAAGAGCCACTACCGAAATGTTACGGTTGAAAAGGGATTTCTTCCCATGTTTGTATAATAGGAGGATGACCCTCTCCTCTTCCTCTATAATAGGAATATGGACTTACGTCGAGTGACTCATTTACATCATCATGAATAAATAAATTCACGAGTTAAAAATTCTGGAAGATGATTATCTTTCCCCTACTTATAGACAATATCAAAATCAAAATAAGCAAGATGAGATTGCCATCGGGCAAACATTTGTTTAGAAACATTATGTTCAAAATCTTTGAAGAGCATAAAAAAAAGCGACCTACTTCGGTTTTAATAGTAAATTTACGATTGTATAAGTCATCCTGAAATTTAAGGACACATTTTACAATAGCAAGAATTTTTTTAGCAGTAGTAGAATAATTCTTTTGAACATTATTCCATTTACCAGAATAAAATCTAATAATGTATTAGATTTTATTATCAGGGTTAATCTGTTTTAAGATACCACTATACCACAAATCTGAAGCATCAGTCTCAACAGTTTTTTCCCATAAGGGATTAGCAAGCATAAGACAAGGAATGTTCTTAACCTTTTCTTTAATATTAATAACAACCTTAGTATGATTATCATTCCAATGAGAATGATTCTTTTTAACTCTATCATATAAGATAGCAAAATCTACAGCAAGATTTTTAATATAAGAAGATACATAATTAAGACTTCCTAAAAATCTTTGTAACTGAGTTTTATCAGTAATTATATCGATTTATTATCAATGCTTCTTTGACTAGGAATAATATTTCATTTTTCAATTGTATGACCTAAGAATTTTACTTTGGTTTGGAATAAAACCATTTTAAGCTTTGAGATAACCAAACCATTTTTAATAATTAAATTTTTAAATATATCAAGATGTTTAAAATGTATTTCTAAATCTTTAGAAAACACAAGAATATCATCAATATAAACAATGATAAAATCACTATAAGGATAAAAATGTCATTCATAATTTGTTTAAATTCATTTTTTAAGCCAAAAACATAACGATCCATTAAATATGGCGAAAAGGAACATGATGGTCGGTGGGAAAACCTTATTTTCTTGGCGTGCGGAAGCAAAACATTTCATTTAGGTGCATATAAAACGAGGTGAGGCGAGAGTGTTTCAATTTTTTCTTTTAAGCTTTGTGTTGTGTTTTTGCTTATAACTAGATGCATATGACAAGTATAAACATAAAGCGATAAACAACACAACAATATATAGTGGTTCGGACAACCCGATCCTACATCCACTCTCTCTCCTCTCTAGGGAAATTCCTTATCAACTTCGAGCTTTACGACTACCTCGTGTAGTTTACTTAATTCGTATTCCACTTTCCGCGTAGTTTACTTACTCAACCCGACCACTGAGCTTTATACCTCAACTAACTCAAACTCTTAGATGTTTAACGAGTTCACACTCATGGGACTTATCACCCTCACTCGGGTTTGCCTTTTACCTCATTCACCACTTTGGGTTTGGGTTTGGTGTTGTCTCCAACTATGGTGAGATTTTCCCTTTGGTTTAGCCTCAATGCTAAGGTTGGGAAAATCTCTCTAAGCTAGGATATGACATTTTTGGGTAGAACACTCTTGGTTAAATTTGGATATTAAATGCCTGTGTTCTTGAATGGAGTTGCTTGAATATTTGACTTTTAATCTTCACTTTTTATTATCTTCTTTTGAAGATAGTGCAATGTATTTATAGTGTGGATTTAAATATTCTACCATTTGGAGAGTAATATTCAAATCCATTAATAATCTTCAATTCATTTTATGTCATCAATATGTGTGTTGTCTTCTTATTGATCAATTTTGCTTTTTGTGTCTCTAAATCGAATTCTTGTTCATTTTTTTCGATTAAGTGATTTTTCGTAGATTTACGGTGAGTAAATCATTTGTTCAAAATCCTTTGTTCATCGATTTCAGGAAATGAAATCCTTTGTTCATCGGCGATTTACGAATCTGATCGACTCACGATCGATCCATACTTACTATCTGGATCGGAACTCATCCTTCTCATCGATCTTGATCGGCGGCCTCTACTGACCTTATCTCGATCATCTTCGTCATCTTTCATGAGGTCCCCTTTTTGTTCTCTCGTTCCCCCCTCAACTTGTTATCGTAAATTAGCTTCAATAACACAAGTTGATAATGTTTTCAGCATAATTCATCAAAACTAAAATATCCCACAATTTCCCCTTTTTTTGATAATGGCCTTAAAACATTAAAATATATGCATTTTTAAAAAAACGGGTTTTCTTTTAAAAAAAAATCGATTCAATTGGTCACTTTAAAATCAATTAGTGAACCTTTTGAACACCCGTTACGATACCAATTGATGGTATCGGATCGAAAACATTTTAAAATAGATTAGTGATCTGTTGAGCACTGCTTCGATACCAATTGATGGTATCGGATCGAGAAAAATAGATCAATTACATTGAAGAAGTAATCTTTTGAGCACAAATGATCCGGTGGGAAAACCTTATTTTCTTGGCGTCTTGGAAGCAAAACATTTCATTTGATTGCATATAAAAGCGGGGGTGAGGCGAGTGTTTCAAATTTTTCTTTTAAGCTCATGTGTTGTGTTTTTGCTTATAACTAGATGCATATGACAAGTATAAACATAAAGCGATAAACAACCAAAGAATATATAGTGGTTGGACAACCCGGTCCTACATCCACTCTCCTCTCTAGGGAAATTCCTTATCAAGGAGCTTTACTACCTTTGTAGTTTACTTACTCAACTTCGACCTTAGCTTTAGACTACTCCGTAGTTTAAAACGAGTTTTACGACTTCCTTTACTAACTCAAACTCTTAGATGTTTAACGAGTTCACACTCCTTCAACTTATCACCCTCACTTAACAACTACCTCACTTCACCAAATTTTGGGTTTGGTGTTGTCTCCAACTATGGTGAGATTTTCCCTTACAATGGTTTTTCAATCTTAAGGTTGGGAAAATCTCTCTAAGCTAGGATATGACATTTGTGCTTAGATCTAGGGTAGAACACTCTTGGTTAAATTTGGATATTAAATGCCTGTGTTCTTGAATGGAGTTGCTTGAATATTTGACTTTTAATCTTCACTTTATTCTCCATTATCTTCTTTTGAAGATAGTGCAATGTATTTATAGTGTGGATTTAAATATTCACAGTTTGGAGGTAATATTCAAATCCATACTAATAATCTTCGAAAATCAATATGTGTGTTGTCTTCTTATTGATCCAGAAAAACGTGTGTCTAATCGTCATTTCGTTTTTCTTGTTCATTGCTAAATCAAATAGATTTACGGTGAAATTTAATCGATCTTTGAAATCCTTTGTTCATCGGTGATTCCTTTGAGTTGAAATCCTTGTTCATCGGTTTATTTCAGCGAAATGAAAATCCTTTGTTCATCGAAACTGATTTAATATCGGATCCATACTTCTATCTGGATCGGAACTCATCCTTCTCATCGATCTTGATCGGCCTTATTCTGCGACCTTTCATCTTAAATGCGCCACCTCGTCGATCTCGATCATCTTCGTCCCGACTTCATGAGTTTCCCTCAATTTGTTCTCTCGTTCCCCCTCAACTTGTTATCTTTAAATTAGCTTCAATAACACAAGTTGATAATGTTTTGGCATAATTCATCAAAACTAAAATATCCCAACAGAACATTAAAAGCAGTTTTATATATGTCTGCTTGATCGATCTATATTTGCCAGAATCCTGATTTTAAATCAAATTTTGAAAAAATAAGAGCATTGACTAATGTCTAAAGATCCTTTTTTATTAGGAATAGGGTGCCTAATCCATTTTAAAACTTTATTGAGAGGTTTATAGTTAATAACCAATCTAGGAACTCCGCTCTTTTCGGAATGTTTATTAACATAAAAAAGGCGATAAAGACCAAGGGACTTGGAAGGAGTAATAAGTTTCTTCTGTAATAGGGAAGATATTTCCTTCTTACATAACTCTAGATACTCAATATTCATCTAACAAGGTCTAGACTTAGTAGGGATTTTATTGTCTTTAAAATCTTCCTCATAAGGAAAAGAAACAATATGTTTCTTTCTATCCCAAAAAATCATTAGGAAATTCATTGCAAATATCCGGAGAAAACTTATTATACAAAAGTTTTATCTTATCTTGAAACTTAAATTTTTAATCTATCTTCAATAGTTAAAGAATTTAATTCTTCTTTAAGGAAATTAATCTGACAATTTTTATAATCAATTTGGTCTTGAATCAAATTAAGAACCTTATGGATAGGTTTAGTTATAAACCTGAAAGTAATGGGCTTACCATTATAAGTCCCTGTAATTCCTCTTTCATTAATAAATGTAAGAGGATAAATCTTAAAAAGAAAAGGAAGACCAATAATCATTTGGCTAGTAATATCTTCAGCAATAAGAAAGTCATTGGCAATACAACAACCATCAACGCAAACATAAGCATTTTTAAGCTTATAATTAATCTTAAGAGATCCTCCTCCTTAATGAAAAGAGAATGTGTAGTTTTTTCAAAATACTTGGTGAATTCTTCCCATCTGGATGACACTAAGTTAGCACCACTATCGATCATAGCAATAAAGTCTTCTTTATAAAAATTATTTATAAGAAGAAAATCTTAGTATACCATTTTTGAAAATAATCATGTTAATAGTAGATAAATGATTTTTATTAATATTAACATTATCACTTGAATCAAAAATTGAGAAATAACATTAGAGGTAGTTCGATATCATCAATTTTCCCTTTTCCTTTCTCAATAAGAGAGCGAATAGAAATGTCGAATTTTGATTATGAAGAATCTTAACATTAGACTTAAGATTATTAATCTCATGAACTAAATCGTTTTACGATATGGGATTATTTTAATATTCTTAAAGCGAAGAAGTTTTTCTAATTCACCCGTATTATAATGATTACTATCAATCTTATTAGAAAGACTAGTTTTATTTTTAAAATTATCCTCGTTTTTATAAGAAGAATCATGCAAATTGTTCAATAATTTTATCTCTTAAACTAGAATCTTTAATCATTTAAGAAATTCTAGAACGTTGTTATCGATCGAAGACACTAATATTCATATCTTGAAATTGACTCATAAGCTTATAGTACTCATTATCAATATTATTATTAGTATTACTGATACAATTAAGACAAGGCTTTCCAAGTGTACAATCATTGCATTTAGTCTTATCAGACTTATCAGAAACATCATCATCAGAAGTAGACTCAATAAAAGAGCAATCATTATAAGACTTTTCTGATTCATAATCAATATTAGAATTCATAACAATTTTAAAAAGAGTTTCTTTTAGCTCGTCATTAATATCAAGATTTTTAATCTTGTCTTTAACATAGCATTGATTAGCATAATAACCAGGCCTATTACACTTTTTTACAAATAATTGTATTATAATTTTTATTTTTAAAATATTTTCTTTTATTTTTATCATGTTTATAATTATGATCTTTATCCTTATCTTTTTTCTGCTTATTATCAGAATAACGTTTTCTTTTCCTATAAGTAGATTTATGTTTAAAATCTCTTTTATTAGTATTAGGAAAACTATTTTTAGAATTAGGATTATCTAATCCAAATTGGTCACATAATTGACCTAATTGTTTTCTTTCCAAAATATTATCTTTTTTAATTTGATTTCTTAATTTAAGTTCATTACAAAGATTTAATCCTTCCTGAACACAAGTACTAATGATTTGACCAAAAGTATAAGACTCATAAGCAATATGGCCAGAGTCTTTTCTAAGGACTTTTTAAATCCTTTCAGCAAACAAATAAGGAAGACCGTCAATAAACTTGTTCTTCCAAATATCTTGATTACATAAATACAAGACAGAAAATACGAGACAGAAAAGTATCTTTGTACCATCTGAAATCAGTTAGGGTTTTACACTTCATATTCAAAAGAAGAGTTTTGGTATTTTCTGATTTATTAGTAAATCTACCAGTAAAATGTTCAAGAATAGTAAGAACAAGAGAGTAAACAGCAATAGGTCTATTTTCACCATTTTCAATTTTTACGGAATAAAATATTTCCTGTTTGTTTAAAGGGTTTAAATAATTATCCCACCAACCTTTAAGCTGACCAGTAAAACCAACAGTAATAGCCTTTGCAGTTTGTAAATCATTATTACCACTTATTATACAAGCAGAACTATACATAAGCATACGATGGCATTGTGTAAAAATATGTTTGTCACTACCACCATCAATATTCCATTCATAGATGCTTTTACGTGAATAAGAGGTATTAAAGAAGTTTTCATGTTCTTCATGAAGAACATCCATATGAGTGAGTCTTTTATAATAATATTTAGACAAATTTGGCTTATCAACCCATTTAATTTTATTAATACTATTAGTATTATTAGTATTACCAAACTCAATAGAGCTGGTATTGGGACTTTCTTCAAAGTCATCATCTAAAGTAGAAATATTCAGATTCTTGAATTTTTCACTAATAATTTTTTCAAAATCAGACACAGAAGGTTCAATTTTAAAGTCTTTCAACTCTAAAGGAGATTGTATTGAAGAAGCAGTTTTAATAATTAAATTTTTATTACTATTTTCTTCAGGTAAATCAGACTTTGTCTGAATTTTAGTTTGAGATAAAATTCTATCTATTTTATCATGTAAAGAAATAATTTCTTCACCTAAAATAGACAGATAAAGATTACAAAAATTATTTTGTTCAATCATTTGATTAATATGTTTCACAGTAATTTGTAAAACATCATTCTCAATAATCTTAGAAAATGGAAGGAAGTTAAAAATCCTACCATTCTTTTCAATTTGATACAAACATGTGGAGGGTAAACAGATTTTTGTGTTCCTCCAGTAACGATCTTATAATCACGTTCAATAACTGATACATGGTTTATATAAAAAGTTTTAATAAACCAAGGAACATAATAAGTAATTTCATTATGTTGTTCACAGAATTTATAAAAACTATCAACAAAGTAATTTAAATCATCTTTTGAAAATGATTTAAAATACCAAATTCTAAAATTATCCCATTTAGGATTATTAAACTCATCATTAATATGAGCTCTAGTAGAAGAACCTTTAGAAGAATCTAAAAATTTTGTAATATCCATAAAATTACATTTTAAAATTACAATCCAAAATTGTTTCGGGATCAATTCCATCTTTGTGGATGATATTGTTTTCATTAATAATTATTCTTTCGTTATTATAATTTTTACAATATGTGTCTTCTCTATAAGAGGAAGTAGAAGCTCTTGAGGAGGTAATTCTACCTCATAATCTAAAGGAGAAATAAAAGAATGACTAGACATAGATCTAGAATGAGAAGTTGAATGTCTTCTTTGATTATTTTGAAAACCAATACTAATAGTACCATCATTACTTTGAGTAATATGTTTAAAATCACTATTAACAATAGGAATTTTAGGAACAGATTGTTCAATAATCCAATTTTCGGGAAAAATAATTTCTTCCCACTTAATGGATCTTCTGGTAGTAATATTTGATTTACCAAAATTAGTTTCAATAAGAATAATCTCATTATTATCTTTTTCAATTCTTTTACACATATGATTAAGTGTAAATAAAGACTTATAATAAATACGATAATAGATACACATAACTTCAGTACCTGGTATGTAATTATAACCATGAGTTTTAACATTTAATGTTAATGCTTCAAGAATATTACTATCAGATAAAGATAGAGATAAATTAGGATAGGCGTCAAAATGAGCGGTCCTAAAAAGCCCAAACTAGACTCTATAATTCCCATTAGGGATTGTGTCGTCGAATAAAGGTTTACGCCATCTCTAAGAAGAACTTATGCTAGAAAATATTACGTAAGTAATTTATTTAATGTAAGTGGTCTTTAAAATTTGTTTAAAACCTATTTTTCAAAAGCTGCATCCATTATGTAAGAACTTATGAGTTCTTTTGTAAGGGTAAAATATCATTTTCTTGAGTAATTTAATAACCATTTCTTCTTCATGGAGAGGTATAGAAGATTCAGTGGTTTTAATAATTTGTTTAAAACCTAGTTTTTCAAAAGCTCCTAATTTATAAACCATTTTAGGTTCAATTCTAGGAATAGTCCATTTATTTAATAAATCAAGATTTTCGATTCTAGATCTATGTCTAGTAATATCGTTTTTCTAAAATTAAATCCTCTTATAACATATTCTTGACAATATCCTTTAAGCGATATTACAAACTTTTTAGAGTTCATGAGAATCAAAGATGTATTGAACCATTAACCATATAACAAAACATACTCTTACTTACTCCTTTAAAAACTTTTATATAAACCATGGACCTTGAGCGTGATCCTAATGGGAATTATAGAGTCTAGTTTGGCTTTAGGACACAATGATGTTTTACTATTTTGGCGTCTATCTAATTTATCTCTATCTTTTATCGATAGTAATATTCTTGAAGCATTAACATTAAATGTTAAAACTCATGATTATAATTACATACCGTCTTGAAGTTATGTGTATCCTATTATTGTATTTATTATAAGCCTTTTTTTAATCATTGTGTAAAAAAAAAAAGATAATAATGAGACTATTCTTATTGAAACTAATTTTGGTAAATCAAATATATTACTACGGAAGATCCATTAAGTGGGAAGAAATTTTTTTTTCTTGTTGGAAAATTGGATTATTTACAATTTAAACAAATTCCTTAAAATTTCTATTGTCAATAGTTTCTTGGTAATTTTAAACATATTACTCAAAGTAATGATGGTATTATTAGTATTGGTTTTCAAAATAATCAAAGAAGACATTCAAAAGACTATGATTCTAGATCTATGTCTAGTCATTCTTTTTATTTCTTTGTATAAAAATTTTGGAAATTTAGGTCAATTATGACCAATTTGGAATTAGATAATCCTAATTCTAAAAATCAATTTCCTTAAAGAAGAATTAAATTCTTTAACTATTGAAGATAGACTAAAAATAATCTAAAAGTGATTCAAAATAAGATAAAACTTTTTGTATAATAAGTTTTTCTCTTAAAGATATTTTGCAATGAATTTCCTAATGCTTTTTGGGATAGAAAGAAGGGTGTTTCTTATTGTACACTTAGGAAAATGTGGTCAAAATGTTTCGTACTTAACGTTCTAAATTTCTTAAAAGATGTCAATAATTATTGACTTAAAATTGTAATTTTACCTTTCTAATAAGTGTTATCATTATAATATGGGTGAATTAGTACCTGTCTAATCTTAAGTCTAATCTTAACTTGAATCAAAATTGATTACTTGTTGTACAAATGTATTCTTTTTAAATTATTTTTTTCAAATCGTAATTTTGTTATTTACTAATTTATCCTTTTTAAAACAAATTTGAAGTAATTTAAATCATATTTTGTTTTTGTCTATCGTCTTCTTCATCTCTCTATGCTCTTATAATGATATTTCTCTCATCCATAAGGTTCTTAGTACTAGGTCAACCATAAAGCCTATCATCCACTTTTGATAGCTTCTCTTATTTTCGTATTTTCTCAAACTTGTGACTATCGACCCGCGAAGCTTGAATTACCTATTCAACTCTCTATCTTCCCATCATGTACAAAATTAAAACTTGTTCAAATCAAAATTTATGTTAACAACGTTTTAGGTATTTTGGTGAGGAGCAGCGCTTGGAGGTACAACCAGTGAAGCTATCGATCGAAGGCTCTGCAAGACCTGGTTGAGTTAGGGCATGAAGAGCCCTGCTAAAACTTCCCAAATTTCAGATTCAAGGTTGGCTTACATCTAATTGTCCAAAAATTCTTCTTTTTTTTCTTTCTCTTGTTGAATTGAATTTATATTATCTGTATATATACATGTACAACTCTATATTCAGAAACAAAATGTTTCATGCAAATCCCTTGATTTCATATGAAAAAGTTGAGGAATTGAAAGTGTAGTACCTGCAATTTTACATTTTACATTATTGTTTTCAAGTAAATGTATTACCTGCAATTTTTCGTTTTACTTTGATGTCTGTAAATAAAAATCACTACTTTAATGTTAACCTGATTGATTTTATCAAACTTGTAATCTAATTTGACCTGTTGATTTGGTTTTTGAATGATGGAGTAGTTTAGTGATTATAGTGGTGAGGAATGGTCCTAGTCAGGTCCGGCCAGTCCTTGAGATGGGTCTTCCACAGTCTTTGAGATGGGTCTTCCACCGTCCCTGAAAACTCTTATATCTTAAGGGTAAATGTGGGCAGGATATAATGTTGTTAAAGTGTTCGATATAATGCCTAAGCATAAGTTTGGTTTATTGTTAATCATCTTCATGTTGTTCTATTAAGTTTGAAATATAGTGCCAATGATGCATTATGTGTAGATTCAATTTGTTTTATAAATTGTTGGGGTGAGGTGTTCATTCTGCGTATTGATTTGAGATCTTTGATTGAAAATATTTGAACTTTAAAACCTTACCTAATTGCTTTTTATGTTGGATAATTGTCCAATTACAGTTAAACACGGGCATTCAATTCTTGTTGCCAAATTATAGTAATTACTGAGAATGATATCTTTTCCATAGGAGTGTTACTATCTTATGTAAATTATTCCACTAGGGTTGCTTTGTTGAGTTTCAATGCAACATACATAAAGGCTGCTTTATTGAGTTTCCGTGTGTTTTGACTTCGTTATTGTCTTCATTACACATGATAACAAAAGAACTTTGAGGACTTTCAGAGAATCGACTCAAGTTCTTTCAAAGTATTTGGGTATATTTATCTATACTATATAAAAGAGGGAATGAAGTGTATCAATAGGTGTCCAAGAAATTAGATTTGTCTCGTCTCTGTCTTTCTCTATACTTTTTTTCTCTTTTCTTTCTACCGACGTCCTCCTTGTTCCACGTTTTTTACCCTCTCTTGTTTCAACATTCCTCTATATTTTCCCTTATGTTTTCCTATTTTTTATCATCTTCCCTCTTTCTTTTCCTTACATCTATTAATTTATCTCCGTCTATCAGTGCGGAGTCTATACCACTGCGCCTTCAATTACATGTAAGTTTCTCTCTTTTCTCAGGAATTTTAAATAACAATTGGTTATTTTTTGGATTTGATTACATGGATTTGTTTGGTTATTTCTATACACATCATGAATTTGAACCAACTTTCGTTGGGGGCGTCCGTCTCCAGCATTTATATTCAACGATTCTTCTTCGCCGGGAATCTCCACTTCTGTAGTGATCAACACTAACTCTACAAAAAATATTGAGTATCATGAATTTATAAATGCTGCCAACACTAACATGGTTCAACTGAAGTGCTAAAATAGATAATAGGTATCTCTTTTTACTAAGTCCCATGCATTGACATTTCACGCATTATATCTAAGTTAGGTATTGCAAACTATAATTATGTTGTTTTAGTTAATTAGATATTTACTTTGTTACAGAACTTAGTAGTTCTACTTAGATTTAGGTTTATAATACTACCTTATGTAGTTATGCTTGTAATAGAAGTTGATTCCTAAATACATGTCACTGCCCAAAACAAACAGAATCGTAGTGAACTACTACATCTAGCTAAAACTATTGCATGTCTACTCGTTACTTGTAGTTTTTTATACATTCACATGAAGTTCATCGTTCAAAGTTTTGTTACTAATTTATGAAGATAATATTTCCCTTGTTTTCTTAACTTTTAGGTGAATAGAAGTCGATGGGGATAAAATACATTCAAATCTAAAAGCCAAAACATTCAACATTGTTTTGTTGAAGTATTGATAGTTGGAATATTTCATTCCAGTTTGAGGGTTAATTTCAATTTTTTGTTTATTGGTATGGCAAATGACTCGAACCGATGACCTATTGGGCATAGGTGGTGGTGCTCTAACCAGTGAGTTGTCCCTTTTTGTCTCCTGATGCTAAATTTCCTGAGATAAACTTTTTAGCTATAGTAGTCTGCTTATAACATAAGAAAAACCCCATTTAATGTCTCTTTTGAAATGAAACAGTTTAAAAATATTCACCTGTCTTTGCTCTTTCAATTTACACACCTCCATTATATTTTCAGTAAGGACATATATAATTTAGATGTTTGGTGTATGCAAATTTATGCTATTTTTTGCTATTAATCCCATCAATATTGTTCTTTATATTGATGTTTGGGGGATTTAGTTTCACTTAAATTGTTGTTGTGACTATAGACTTATTGGCAGCTTGGTGAAAAATACGGAGTCGCCTACACAGGTGAGATATTAAACAAATAGTTGTGGGGTTATGAATAGCCTTAGGGTCGATCTCACCCCTAGTTAGTGAGGGTGCATGTATTCATGTTATTTAATCGAAGTTTGATGGTTTTGGGAGATTGAACTACGTAAGTACCTCTTACTTGAGTTGGTTTATTTGATTTTGGTCGCCTTTTTATATGAATTTTAGGTGTGATTCTTGTTGACAAAATTCATGTTTCATACTCTGATTTTGAAGGAGCTGTTGCAACACTGATTGTTTCATCATTTGGTTTTAATAGTTATCTAGGAATGATATTTTTCATCATATGTTGGTATGTTTATTCTTGTTTTTAATTAATTTTGGTTGTTGTGAATCATTGGTTACTAAATTGTGTATACATGATTCAGAACTCCAAGCCTTGGTTATTAAAATGAGGGATCTTCTTGCTGATTTGGAAGACAAGTGAAATGCTTGAGGGAGTATATAGAAGATTAAATTTTCATACTCGAGATTATGTGTTGGGCTTTTCTCTTGTTCACAAATCAATATCATTTCTCACCATTTATTTTGAAAATGAGCACAAAGTTTTCTTGAACGATCGGTTTGTAATTCGTTATCCTTGGGAGTTTGCAAATGTACACAATGTTATTAGAAATAAAAAACACAGCAGAGTATAAGCTTAGATGATGCGAAGGGCTTATTACTTATAAAATGCGAATAAAAACATAAATAAAGACATTAAAATTTTAGAAAAATAGAATAACGACTCATATGACGTTATAATTGAACACATGTTGTTATGGACACTAATGACTCTATATCTTCATTCGTCCATTATCATATTCTTGTTACTACGAATAAGATATAAATGTGGATAAAAACATAAAATAAAAGCTTTTTGAAAGTATTAGAAAATGGAATAACAATTCGTATGACGTTATAATGGAACTTGTACTGTTATGGGCACTTATGACTATATATTTATCATTTGTTCACTATCATTTGCTCGTGGTAAAATGATTAAGTTAAAAAATGAGGATAAAAACATAAATAAAGGCTTAAAAATATTAGAAAACAAAATAACGACTCGTATGACGTTCTAACGAAACGTGTGTAAGTATGGGTACAAACAATCTCATTATACTATACGACTATCATATAACTTTCATCACCATATTTTTGACATATTTTAAAGTTTTTGGTGCATTCATATGACATATTCATCGGCCAATAAAACAATTGAACTATCATTAATTTTTTCGCATTGTAACATTATTATAAAAGTTATGGAATTGAATAATGCTTCCCAATCAAGATCGATTTGACTCTCAAACATAGTTTTTTTTTCAATAAAATGTTTTAAATCGCAAACTGAGAACCTGAAAAAAGTAGCTTTCCGATTTCACTTGAAATTAAAATAACGACATGCGTGTCATTAAGACCACTTACGACTATAAATTCACAATTTTCCCACATTCTCATGTTCTCTACTATTATGAACATAAAAAAGTATATGACAACGTAAAATAATAGTTTGAAATCACTATAAATTTTAATGACACAGATGTTATAACAGAACGGTTGTCGTTATTACTACTTACGATTACAAATTCACCATTCTCATGCCTTCATGTGGTTTTTAAATATTTTGAACATGAAAAAGGGTATGTGACAACATAATGAAGTGTGTATCGTTATAAACACTTGTGACTATGAATTCATCATTTTCTTGATTTCACGTGTTTTTTACCATATTAAACACAACATGTGACAACACAAGTAAGGGCTTGAAATCACTATAAACTATAATAATGACATATATATTGTTATAATGGAATGCATGATGTTATGGACACTTATCACTAAATTCATCTTTCTCTTGATGAATTCGTGTTTTTTATTATTTTGAACATAAATATGTATATGACAATATAAAAATAGAGTTTGTAATCACTAGAAACTGTAATAACGATTAACAAATTAATGTCATTATAATGAAGCGCGTGTCATGATGAATCCGTACATCAAAAGTACCAAGTCAATTTTTAGATGTGATGAGCATAAGGCGAAGATTTGAAGGAAACAAAAGGAACCAAGGATAAAAACCAGCATCAACAACGCGAAACTTGATTGCAGCAAGATCATATGCCCTGATCAAACAGAATAGTCAGACCCAGTAAAATAAACTTCTCAGATGCCTAACATTAGTTGGGAATTCATCCAAAAATGCACAAAATTCATACTTAATGTAAAAAAAAATCCCTTGCTACAACATGAGCAGTGTCAAATTAATCCTCCTAAAATAGTCAAAGATCATTTATAAGATGCCTAATTTAGCATTAATATTTCTAAATTGAGTAAAAAAAAAATGAAGATAAATATTGATAGATGATGGTAGATGAAAAAGGGAGAGATGAAAAAGGCAAATAACTCGGAGTTCTTACCCAAAGAAACTTGTTTACCACAATCCCTGCAAACAATTATTGTGTTCTGATTGACATCACAATACATGAGTACCACACTCCTCACATACACAAAGTATAATTTAAATTCATCTAATCAATCCATTACTAATACCCCATCTATAATTCAATATTCATGAGTCCACAGAAAATCCTAATAATGCATATATAGTTAAGTTTAGATATATTACCAGTATAAGTACAACAAAGTATTACATTAAATTAGAAAAAGCATAACATATGGCAACCCAAGCATTTGAAACATGAAAACTCAAGGGATGAGCGACGGAGCAGAGAATGTTGCATTTAGAGAGCTCATGTTTTTATGATCTCTTGCTTGCAGCTCCACTTTAATCTTTTGCAACACCCTCTCCAACTTGTCCTTTGAGTGAGTACACCATCTTCATTCTCACTTTTGATGTATCTAGTAACCTGAGAATCAAGAAATTTAATAATCACTAACATGCTCCAATCCATAATTATATTATAGAGAATTTGAAGCCTACTGTTTCTAAAGGCACAAAACATTCCATAGAGTTCAATCATATGAGGTAGCAAGGCTTTATTTATTTTTTCAAAATTCCTCATGACGCAAAAGGCAATTATATAGTCCATCTCCATCAATTGAAATGTTTTTGAACACAGGGTGGCACACTTTGCATCATGAATAGGGACCTGATCTGGACATTATAGATTAGTTCATCTAATTTACACATAGCGGTAGTGGAAAAAAGCTTTTGTCGGTTATGAAGTCATTGGTGTTAGCTTACTGTCAAGAACAAAATTATCAATATAAACTACACTTCTATCTAATATATTTCCTGTTAACCTTTGCACAAGAGTCAGATTTTCAGCACCCTCCAAGATTTTCTTTAGTTTACTTGTAATACAGAGATTATAAACTCTGGCTCAATGTTATACACAACAATTGTACTAAACCATATTTCCAAAATTTATGGATGCTATCTTTTGCAAATTTAAGGAATTTTCCAATATGAACTACGCAGAATGCAGGTTGCCAAAAAGTAGATAAAAATAACATCTTGAATAAGAGACCATTAAAGCTATTAGACTAAAATGAAAATAGATATCTGAATCGTAATTATCATTACGACGGAGAAAAAGAACCCGATAAAAATCAATTTAAATAAGGAACTGAAACTAAATCTATAACATAAACCAAAGCCCAAAAAACCCGGAAGAATGAGACTGAAATAAGAGAGGAGGAGGTTAGGTTTAAAAATATGTAAACATGAATTGTACCTGGAATTTAAACGACTGAAATAGAATCAACCGTAGTCATGCCACGATTTAATCACAAAACTAATTCAAATATTTGATTATTCAATCGAATCTTAAAAAAAAGCGATTTCAAGAAAAACTGAATTGCAAAACTCTGAATATTATCTTCTTCTTTTTACTTGCCGAGTCGAGAAAAACCGACTCCAAAAATTGAATATCGAAATTGAATATTGAATCAGTTAATCAGTTTAATAAATCAAGAACAGATTGAATAACAACGAATTACCGGAAGGCGGCTGAAGGAGACTAAATACCGAAATTTTTTGATGCATAAGCAAAAAATTCTTGGTCTGTGGTTTTTCTATGCTCATGAAAGTAAGGCTAGATCGGCGCGACAACTACGGCCTGTTATTTAAAAAGATAGAGGACTAAGAGGGATTATTCTTGCGTGATTTTTTTTTGAGTGGACGATGAATTTTAAATTACTGTGATGATTTAGGGTTCTTATGAAATGATTTTTATTAAATTAAATATATTTCTTAAAGAAAGAAGTTTAAATTGATAATTGTATATTTTAAATTATTTAATTTATTATAATAATACTACAGTACGACATAATTCGACATATAGTACGATATAGTACGATGGTCACTACGACACACAGTACAACATATTGCAGGTTTATTAAATTTAAACCTTTGGATTTTAAATCTAATGGCTCAAATTAACTGACTATTGTCAGTCAGTACGACACCCTAACTGACGTAAGAAACACCCTAGAAAGAAACATATTGTTGCTCTTCCTTATGAGGAAGATTTTAAAGACAATAAAATCCCTACTAAGTCTAGACCTTGTCAGATGAATTCTGAGTATCTAGAGTTATGTAAGAAAGAAATATCTTCCCTATTACAGAAGAAACTTATTACTCCTTCCAAGTCCCCTTAGTCTTGTACTGCCTTTTATGTTAATAAACATTCTGAACAGGAGCGCGGAGTTCCTAGATTGGTTATTAACTATAAACCTCTCAATAAAGTTTTAAAATGGATTAGGCACCCTATTCCTAATAAAAAGAATCTTCTAGACAGATTAGTCAATGCTCTTATTTTTTTAAAAATTGATTTAAAATCAGGATTCTGGCAAATACAGATCGATCAAGCAGACATATATAAAACTGCTTTTAATGTTCCTTTCGGCCATTACGAATGGACTGTTATGCCTTTTGGCTTAAAAAATGCTCCTTCAGAATTTCAACAAATTATGAATGTCCTTATAGTGATTTTATCATTGTTTATATTGATGATATTCTTGTGTTTTCTAAAGATTTAGAAATACATTTTAAACATCTTGATATATTTAAAAATTTAATAATTAAAAATGGTTTGGTTATCTCAAAACTGAAAATGGTTTTATTCCAAACCAAAGTAAAATTCTTCGGTCATACAATTGAAAAAGGAAATATTATTCCTAGTCAAAGAAGCATTGAGTTCGGTAATAAATCTTCTGATATTATTACTGATAAAACTCAGTTACAAAGATTTTTAGGAAGTCTTAATTATGTATCTTCTTATATTAAAAATCTTGCTGAAGATTCTGCTAGCTTATATGATAGACTTAAAAAGAATCCTTCTCCTTGGAATGATAATCATACTAATGTTGGGATTATACTGGAAAGTATGCTTTTTACTTTGTATAATCAAAACTGAATTTCAGACTTATTTGCTGAAATAAATTGTTTATCACTGATGCTTTAAATATCATTGAATGTTACATATATTTCTTTGCATAAGCTGTTCATTAAATAGTCGCGTGTTACATTGTAGTTAATTTAGTGATACGGATCACGAAGATTAAATTAGCGGTCCTTTTAACTAAAAAAAGTCGCCATTCACCCTAGATGGAAATGAACAATCCATCGTGAGAGGTTGAAGTGTAAGGCTCATATTGGCTTGTCTTGACCAAGAGATTACACTAGTGCATGGCTGATGCACTGAATAGGACCTATAGGAGGACACATTCTTGAGGCGAACAAGGAAGAATTAGACCTCGGTGGTTAGTTATTTCTTAATCTTCATTCCTTAAATAGGATCCGCGTGTGGTTGGTAACTATTGCTTTGACTTATCATGGGTAGAGAATCAGCGAGATTCAATACTTTTTATCTTGGTAATATTATTGGTCACGTGTGATTGCTAAGATTTATCTGAGGAGAATCGTGTGCAAAATGCGCTTGTTCGATTTGCCCCCTTGGAGGAGTTCATAAGCTTTATCATACCAAATCTTGCAAGTGGAATTAGTTTAGGTATGAATAATAATGTTGAACCGTTCCTTGACCAAGGACAAAAGATATTAATTAGCGAAAGCTATTTTTTATGGCTTGAATTAATTAATGGGCTAGATAATTTTAAACACGGAAATAATAACAAGGAGTCATATTGGTTGTAATATGGGTTAAGATGGATAGTGCAATATTAATTATGTAGTGGGATTAATTAATATTTATGGGCTTGAATAATATTGTGGCTCAATATTGATAATTCAAGATCCATTGGAAGGTCAATCTTAATTCTCCTAAAAGGCCCCCCGAGTAGCACAACATATAGTCCAATAAGCGAAAAAGGTGTTTAAAATAAAATAAATATTGTTGCCTATTTTTCCTTGTAATTTTTGAATTTTATGGATAAAAAGGGGAGAAAGATTTTCTTTGAATTTTATTATGGAATGAAGATATGTGTTCTTGGAATACAAGATTATCTCATTAAATTCAAGAAATCTCCCACTTGGTTATTCATAATAGAAATTTCGAAATTTTGAAAATAAAGGGCAAGAAAGATTTTCTTGATTTTCTTGAAAATATATTATGGAAGATATGTATTTCTTGAAATACAAGAATATCTCATAAATTCAAGAAGATCCAAATCTTGGAATCTTGGACCCTATATTTTCGAAAATACCATAATGTTGATAAGGTGGGATTTTTGTGGAATATTATAATTATGGGAAAAAAAATATAGGAGATATATTCAAAATTTCTTGGAGATCAAGAAAAAGTTTTCCCACATTGTTTTTCTTCCCAAATTTTCGCCCAACACCTATCTATAAATAGGGGATGATTCTTTCATTCCCAAGTACAATTCCATGTGTTGGAAAAATTAGTAAATCCACAAAGGAGGTGCAACATAATTTATTTTCCTTTTTTGTTAATTGTTACATGAAGTGTCCTACCACTTAGGATAGTCGAGCAAGGATTAAGGGAATACTTGGGAAGTTCTTTTGGTTAGTCTAATCAGCCAGACCGTTGCCATCCCAGGAGGTACGTTCACGTAAACTCGTAGAATTCCGCATGCTTAGGATTTACGTGAATCAATTATATGCATGATATGTTGTTAAATTATTATTTGAATTAACATAGGATTAATTCATGCTAGTAATAATTATAAGAATTAAATTTATATTTAAATATTCACCCCGAATAGATCTGTGCAACATATTCCCCAACAACTAAGACAGTTATTAATATTAAAGAAAAGGTTAAGAACATTCCTTGTCTTATGCTTGCTAATCCCTTATGGGGAAAAAGCTATTGAGGCCCGATGCTTGATTTGGGGTATGGTGGTATCTTAAAACAGATTAACCCTGATATTAAAATCGAATACATTATTAGATTTTATTATGGTAAATTGAATAATGCTCAAAAGAATTATTCTACTACTGCTAAAAAAATTATTGCTATTGTAAAATGTGTCCTTAAATTTCGGGATGACTTATCTGATCGAAATTTACTATTAAAAAGCGATTGCGAAATTTGCTTTTTTTTATGCTCTTCAAAGATTTTGAACATAATGTTTCTAAACAAATGTTTGCCCGATGGCAATCTCATCTTACTTTTTTGATTTTGATATTGTCTATATAAGCGGGGAAAGATAATCATCTTCTAGATTTTTTAACTTCGTGAATTTATTTATTCATGATGAAATGAGTCACTACGGAAGAAGTCCATATTCCTCTTATAGAGGAAGAGGGAGGCGAATTATCCTCATATTATATACATCATGGGAAGAAATCCTTTTCAACGAGAACATTTCTAGTAGTGGCTCTTCTTCAAAAAAAGATAAAAAGGAATTTCAAAATTCCTCGGACAACGTAGTAAACACATGCCCGATGAGGGATAATTCCTCAAAACCCGGATGATGAAGAATCATATTCTTGATTTGCTCGAAAAAAGAATATAAATTCTTTGATTCTCCTAAGAGAGAATTAATTCTTGTTGTCGAGAATGACGATGAAAAATTTAAAGAGTCCCCATGAATTCTTATGGATAAGTTTCTTCCAGTTAATAGTTGGAACGTTGAAACTTATAAGACTAGAGGGTTTTATGAGAACATTCTCATCAGTCTTGGAAGTGTTGATATATGGATGCCGTGCCATGTGTAACTCGGGCAATGACCCAACGGAGCTTCGAGGACATCACCGTGCGGAAAGTACTTTGCTTTGAGGATACGGCTAATCAATGCATTCGGGGTTTTCTTTATTCTCCACCCCAACTTCCCTAGCATGGCTAAATTGAAAATGTGCAAGTTCCGAAACCCCATGCCTCCATCATTCTTATGATTACATAGCCTCGTTTTTTTATTTTAGAGGTACACTCGAGTTTAGACTTGCCCCCTCTTTCTCTATCTAAATCTCTCTCTTGTGTAATAACCTTGTAATCCTTTTACTTCTGTGAATATACTTGTATGCTTGTGGCTCAATAAGGTATATTATTTTTGTGTTTTAATTTCTGTATTTAAAAATTTTATTACTGTTGATCGCCGCCTTAATGATCGGGTAAATTACTTGTATTGAATCATGACCTGACTTAACTATACTCTACCATCATGTGCTTTTGGAATTATATTTCTATTTGAATCTGTAATTTGATATATCAAATGTAGAGTTGGTTTAACCAGTAGGTTTGAGTTTTCTAGTGATATCTATGAGTTAACTATGTGGGCTAGCCCGTTTTGCCGTTATGCCGATGAAATGGCGCAGGCGTTTTTGGGGTGTAAAAGTTTTTTTCAGGTTAACTCATATACTATGAAATTTCTCAGTAACTTCCTATCTGTGTTTGTAAAAGATCCACATGATACTATTGATATAGACCTTTGCAATATATATATATATATATATATATAATATTATAAATTATGAATTTTCATGTGTTGTATTTACATAACTCTCTAAAACATTTGGATTCACATTCGAGTTATTCTAGCAGTACTACTGTAATCCAATAAGTCCATACTAGCTTCTTTAAGAAATTTACCACCCAACCAATTTTATTATTGATAAATTAGACTAAATGCAGCTACTATTAAAATCAACAACCAATTTTATTGAAAATTAGACTAAATGCAGATTCATGATTCATTTTTTAGGATTAATTATGATTCCTGCGTCGTAATTTCTGAAAGAATTCCTCGTTGAGAATTTGAATGTTGTAATTGTTTTATTTTTTTGATTCCATGACCCGTCATGAAAACGGGTTGATCCGCGAATTTAGTTTTTCAATTTTGTTAATGATTTTCAAGGTGCAAATTTTCACAAGAAACATACTCATGATTTTTTTCGATTGGTCAATAAAAATTAGGCAAAATACATCTTTAGGTCCTTAAACTATTATTTTTTTTTTGAAAGGTTCTTAAACTATTTTTTTTATTTTAACAAGTCCCTTAACTATCAAATTTTGTTTCGAAAGGTTCCTAACTATTTTTTTTGTTTAACGAAGTCTCTAAACTATTGATTTTTGTTTCAAACAGTTCTTCTTGACGAAATTTTCTAACTAATCTAACGAAACCATTAAGTAAAACAATGGTCAATATTGACAATTTTGAGAATAATAATGTGCGTATTTATTTAACATTTAGATTAGATGATTAAAAAAAAATAGTCAAGAAGGACTGCGTGAAATAAAAAATCAATAGTTTACGGACTTTATTAAATAAAAAAATAGTTTAAGGACCTTTCGAAACAAAAGTTAATAGTTCAGGGGCTTCTTAAAACAAAAAAATAATTTAAGGATCTTTCAAAACAAAAAGTAAAAGTTTAAGGACCTAAAAATGCATTTTGCCTAAAAATTATTTTCATTACAACTACTAATATTACATCAAACATATAGCATGAAATTTTTAATATTGATGTATGAGAAATACCTCAAAATTACATGAACATATATACATTTTAATATTGTTGATTGATACTGACATCTAATCCAAAATACTGAAATCTTTATTTATAAGCTCAACCAAACATGATGTACAACGAGGTAACTATTATTAATAAAAATTTAATAACTATCAAAATAAGTGAAACGTCTACCTCAATAACAAGTCATAGAATTGTTTCAACCATTACTTGTTTCTTTGATTGATGTTTTGAACAGGTATCCACTCAAATTTGGAGTGCCGGATCGTTGGCAATGGAGAGCAACCCCGAACGGGAGCTATACTACTGGAGAGGCTTATGCTAGAATATCAAGCTTGAACATGAAAGAAAATTTAGAAGAAAAGGCAGAATTCAAACTTATATGGAACAAGGCAATACCCTCAAAAGTCCGTGTACACGCTTGGAGAACCTTATGGGAAAGGATCCCTACGACGACGAAACTAGATAGACGAAAAGCATTACCAAGCCACGCATCTTCACTATGCACTTTTTGTAACACGGTAAGACACGTGCTATTTGAATGTACACCCTCTTACTTTATTTGGACGTTGTTCTTAAAGTGGATTGGACTAGAAGCTGTACTTCATTCCGATCCGGCGATAAGCTTACTCCACTTCAGTAAGCTTATCAAAGGCAATGGAGCAAAATCATTATTGGTCAGTGCTTGGCAATGCATTATTTGGTTATTATGGAAAAAAAGAAATGCTATGATATTTCGACAAGAAAGCGTCCATCAAAGGGAGACGTTAGAAGAATTGCAACAACGACTCTGGAATTGGCTATCAATTACAAAAGGCTGGAAATCATCGAAGTCTTACTTGGAGTGGTTGGCAAATCCTTTATCATTTTTCTGATCAATTAAGACTTCTTCGGCTATATTGGAGCTCCTAGTTAAGCATCTTTACTGTTATAAAATTCATTCTTTTTTGGCCTTGGTGATTATAGTGCTTTAGGTGATCAAAGCTGGAGACTTTGTACGTTATAATTGTATGTTGGGTACATCTCATGCCCGTCGAGTAATAAAATCACTTCCTTTTCTGATAAAAAAAAAATATCATCATTATATACATTATTTCAGCATTAAAATTCAAATAACTCTCTAACCTATGTGCCCAAATTAAGACATCGTTGACCAGTTTATTTCAAACACTGCAATATTGATTACTTTTGGTAATAAAAATGAATAATTATCGATTCTTGCCATTTTCATGTCCCACGCATCAAGAAAGAGGATACCAATAATTGAAAGAAAGAATATTAATAAATTGGATTAAAAATATTCTTTGTTCTTTTTAAGGCAAAGATTCAAAACGACAATAACCCTTAATTAGAAGCATACAAATCAAGACAAAACCCATACGCTTCTCTTACAACTCAGATTCTGCGTCTTTTTCCTATCCTAACTACAAAAACCCACCTCTAATTCTTCATCCATATTCTTCTTTCTGGTATGTTCTTCTCTGTTTCTCTATCTGGGGTTTGAGAAATCTTGAGTTTCTTGATTTTTTGTCTGAATTTGTTCCTGTGTTTTGCAACCGATGATTGAGTGTTTGTGATGTCTCTTTTTGTTGTTGAAATTTGAATCATTGTATTGTAGTTTCTTGATATTGCTCTAAAGTTTGTGTCTTTTTATTCTAAATTTGCCAGATTTTCATGTGTTTTAACTTGTAAAGTTAGAGAAGCTGAGTAATTGATTTTAAATATGATGTCTTGTAATGTTTGATGAACATTTAGGGGGTGAGATTGTTGTATTAGTTTGTAATGAGATGATGACTCGAATCTTTAAACTTAAAGCAATGATGATTTGTATAAAATAGTTTCGTTGCAGTTCGATTGACTATTTTATCTATTTATGAATTGGCTAAGTCTTGTATGCATTCAGATGCACCGTGCACACATGGTGTGTTTCAGAATCGTGCAACTTGTTATACTGAAAGATGCAACTTGTTTACACTGAACCGTGCAACTATTAATATAAAAATAGTTGTACGGTCCAGTGTAAACAAGTTGCATCTTTCAGTATAACTAGTTGCATGATCAACTCAGGAGGCGTCTAGTATTAGATATTGAATCCTCAAAAAAAAGAAAAAAAATCGAGACAAGGTTGCTAGATTGTTGAGTAGGCATATAGGTTGATGATGTAGCTGATAAAATTGTATACTTAATTATGTTTTAAGGATCAATAGAAATCGAGTTTTACCTCGAAATCTTGTCATTATCTTAGTTTAGTGTGATCTAATTTATTGGAAACTTTTTCGAGTGTAATTTAGTGTGATCTAATTCATGCAATTCTTATGCATTAGAGTTCCTCTTTAGGAATTTCTGTTGTAATAATCAAGTGCTTAATACTTGAGGAGTTTAAGGATGCTGAAAATCGGATTAAATGATTTACACGTTCGACAAAAGTCTATTATAGTAAATACTAAATAGGTCTATTACTTCGATTCGAAGAGAATCTTATATCTGAATTATGTATCGGTTCGTTATAGTTAAGCCCGTGTTTTTTCATGGATAATTAGTGAAACATGTTCATATTATACAATTTTGTTTTTGTATATAATGATATTATCAGATTTATCTACTATACTCTTGTTGAAAAATTAAGTGTTTCTTGATTTATTACCACTGCTTTTAACAATAAATTGAAAAGTAGAAAACGTCGACTCTTGAGAACACAACTAAACGACAAAGAAACCCGTCTGCTGAACGAAAAATATGCTGTTCTCCGAAGAAACTAGTGTGCTGATCAAATCTTACCAAGCTCAAATTGAACTTATTTTCAAGGAATATGTAACTGCTGATCTTTTCATCATCTATACCTCTGTAATCATTGGAATTTTCGCATGCAAAACGGTATGGATATATCTATTCCCTTTCATTACCACATATCTTTTGATAGTAATATATAGATTTTGTTTAATTTGATTCATCTTTTATTCATTTATATTTAGGTGTATGATCTTAACCGCTGTTATTCATCTTTGACAGGTGTCTGCTGGATATTTCCTTTCGGATCTCAGCATGATTATTTGGCGCTATCCTTCTTTAGGTGGAATGGAGTATGTAAGAACGACCACTTTGATCTATATGTATAAATATATCATCAGCAGCCTTGTATCAAATGTGTTATTTTCATTAAGTAGTTTTCTTGAATAAATTAAATTCATAATATGCCATCGTCAACTATAGTTTAAAAATGGCGAAAGAACTAAGTTTCTCGACTCCTTGAGTGAAGAGGGAGAATTAAAGTCTTAAAAACTTAAGCATATATAAATGCTAGAAAATATTCTAAATTTTCATGTCAATATTAGACAAACATTCTTGAATTTTGTCATGCATATATATTACAATTATCTTGATGTAGTTAATATCGCTTAGGTAATCCATCACCTTCTGTCGATTGTGGGGGCGACCGACGCTATTTTAACGGGTGAAGCACAGATATACGCCTACATGATTCTAATATCTGAGGCTACTACCCTTGGATCAATTTAAGATGGTAATCGAAGTTCATGTTTAATTCATTTCTCGTTTATTGTTGCATCTTCCTTTTCTGATGCTAGTGCGAAATAGGTATCTTGATGCAGCTGGACTTAAAAAGTCAAGGGCGTATACCATAAAAGGAGTATTAATATTCCTAGCATGGCTGGTAAGATTACGGATAATCGTTAATTTCTTTACTTACTCCATTCCAATTTAACTGTCAGTTTTTTGTTTTCAAATGGATTAAATTAAAATAAGTCATCTAATACCTATGTTTATTTGTATGAAATGACTAACATACCCCTTTGGGTGTTTCACATGGATTATTGTATCTCAATAAATGAGACGTATCACAAAAAATAAGAAAAGTACAGAGCTAGATAAAAATATTTAATTTCTCTAGGAACAATTTTTTTCTTTCTCTAAAACGATAGTTAAATTGGAACGCGGAGTAATAATGATAGATTTTTATGTAAATCTTTTTTTTATTTGCATGTTTGCAGGTTGCAAGAATTGTGTTGTTCATCTATTTGTTTTATCATGCTTGCCTGTACCATGATCAGGTAAAACTCATTATGTTTTAGGGCGTGTTTTGAAACACTTAAAACAGCTTACAGAAGCACTTATTTTCAAAAGATGTGAGAGGGAGCTTTGAAAATAAGTGCTTCTGGAAGCTGTTTTAAGTGTTTCAAAACACGTCCTTAAAACTCTAAAAAACTGCTTCTAGAATCACTTTTTTCCAAAAGTTATGAGAGAGAGCTTTAAAAATAAGTGCTTATAGAAACTATTTTTAGTGTTTCAAAACACACCCTTATTAAACTTTTGAAACTCGGACAATTCATGTTGGATTAAACGAACAGCTCGTCTCATGTTGCATCGTCGTCTAACAGGTGAAGCAAATACATAGCATTGGGGCGCTGATGGTGTTCGTCATCCCCGTGGTCCTTTCTGTCATGAATATAGTTTGGTTCAGTAAAATATACAGGGGACTCAAGAAGACCCTTGCCAAAAGGGACTAAGTTAATATTTGGAGAAAAAGTTGAAAAATATAGGTAGATAAAACAGGGCTTATGAAGCATTCTTTGCAAGAATTAGAGAAAAAAAAATTGATTAATTCGTTGTATATTAACTTAGATCAGTGCTGCTGTACAGATTTGTGCAAATTAATTTATATGAAAAACTATCGGTTGCTTCTTTCTATAGGATTTCAACAAATCTTGTGTGTGTCCATGCTATAGAATTTAGGGTGTAATATTTCAAAATGACACTCACGTGTTTAAGCATGATGCTATTTTTAGGTTGAGTTGAACTCATGTAATCAGTTTTACCGTTCACAATTATCACTTTAAAGTAAAACAAGTAATACATTGGCAAAGTATGGGGTGAATAAGTTTTATACAAGAATCTGTGAAATTGGTTAAAGAGTGTGTGACTTATAAGGTATTAGTTGTGATAACTAAAGGGTGTGACTTTTTACTATAAAAAGTATTACTACTGAAGGGTGTGACTTATAATTACATGAGGGGTATTAATAGTGATAATTGAAGGGTGAGGGTTATATTACAAAATTCTATTAATCGTAATAACTGAAGGGTCATGCCTTTAAAAGAAAGAATCAATTTCAAGGTGAACACTTTTCGCAGCATACCAACTCAATACTTTTCTAGTTTATAGTTAATATGACGAAGAATATTGAAAAAGATAAAATTGTTAAATATATAAATTATTCCCTCCTCAATTCCAAGATTCCTTGCACATGTACATGAACACACGTATTAAAAATTGGAATAATAAGTAAAAATTTGAGGGGTAATTTTATAAATCTTTTTGTATAAAGTAAGGAAAAGAATTGAATTTTGTGTACACGTGGGATCAAAAGTAATGGCATTTTATGTAATTTTGTGAATATTGTGAGGGTGGAGTTTATAAAAGACTTTCCTTTTTTGGAGTGTGCAAGTAATATTGAGACGTTCAAATAAAGCAAACATGCAAGTAATTCAGGATAGAAGAAGTAATGTTTTTTTTTCATATAAATTTATACGTTTTTTTTATATGAAACAATACTTTTTATAATATATTAATCCCCGTTTCATATTTGTCTACCTCTTTTTTCAAATGGTCCGTCCCATATTCGTTTATCCCTTTTCATAAAAAATAATAAAGTAACCATACATTTTTTAATTATTCTCTCCGAACGTTTCAAAATTATATCTAATGCTATTAATTTTACCCACAAAAGTCATCTACTTTAATAATAAAATAAAAATGACTACAATATATTTAATTAAAAGTCATTTTATCACTTTGGGGATATTTTGAAATCTTATTTGCACTTCTGTGGTCCGATGGAGACCCCCCCTCCCCCCGGGTGCTACAAGTTGAACGTGGATAACAGTGTTGCTGATGGTCGTATTTATGCTGGGTGTGTCTTCCAGAACTCGAGAGGGTTGTTTGTTGCTGCCTTTTCGGTTACTCTTGGGCATGACATCGCATTGGATGCTGAGATTCTTGCTGGTATGCATGGGGTTGTTTTCGCTAGGGCCAGAGGTTGGACAAACCTTTAGATTGAATCTGATAGCAAGATTGCAGTCAAGATCCTTACAAGCAGTGGGAGAGGTTTACCGTGGAGGATCAAGGCCAACTGGCCGAAGTTTGAGGATGCTTGTCGTCAGGTTTCCCTTACAGCGTCGCATATCTTTCGAGAGGAAAATTCTATTGCTGATAGATTAGCGAAATTACATAGGAATAATGTATGGATCGGGGGCTGTCCTGACTTCCTAGCTGATTTGCTTTATTTCAATATGAATAAGGATTACTTCCACATTTCGAAGTAATTCTTTGTTTTAGAGTCAAGGAGAGTTTTACCCTAGCAAGATTTTTAGTGGGACTTCGGCCTTTTGTACGACCTGTGTACTTGTGACTTTAAGTTTTTTATTTTTATTTTAGGTGCTGTTATTTACTTATTTGCACTCAAAAACACTTTATTAAAAAAAAAAAATTAAGTCTCTAACTTTTTTAAAAAGTACTTTTAACATGGTGTGTAAAATTAAACACTAAATAGTAATAATAAAAAAAATTTACGTTAAAACTCGTGTCAAAAGTAAATTGTCCAAATTGAATCGACTTGAGTGTACACCTTGGGAGTGTACCTAAGTTTTTCTTTTTTGATCGGACAAAGTTAGTTGTTAGTAATTAGTACACCAAGCACCCAAACACTCCACAAATTCATCAAACCACCTTATAACTCCCATACTCCAATTCGTTCCCAAAGAAGAATTGAGCACCTAGTCTCCCACTTTCGATTGAGGAGGCGAAATGGCCAAGGGTGAAATTTAAAAGCCACCTGATTGTGTACCTAAGTTTTTGTGGTCCTTGTAATAATTTAAAAACAGTTAATTAATAAAATTCAGGAAAATTTCTCCAAATTAACAAATTAGCTTTCATAAAACTCTCCAAATTCCAACCCGATATACGCATATACACAAAAAGCAGGAAGGCAATTCCACCCTAATTCGACAATATCTGAATTTCGAAACATTTAGAAGCACTGCGCCCCACCCCATCCCAAGGCAAGTGCCAATTAAAGCAAATTGAACTCTACTCAAAACCCCAAGTCAAGTCAACTCAACCCAATCACAAACTCCTTTCTTTCATTAATTCAATCACCTACCCAATCTCCCAAAAATATTGTAGCAAAGATTTGCTCCTTCACTTTCCCAATATTCTTGACAGTCAGATGATTTTCTTGCAAATCCCATCTGGGTTCATCTTTACACAACCTTGATTCTTCTTTTCTTGCAATAAACCGGTCGTTTTGATGAAAAAGTTCAAGTCCTTATCCATTTTCCTACTCAGGTTAGATTTTGCACTTGGAACAGTTGTTTTATGTGAAAACTACAAAAAAAGTGAAGTTTTTTCATGATATATTAATGAATTTGGAGGTTTGTAGTTGTAATTATCAAGAAAAAAATGGGGGGTTGACTTGGAAGTCTGTCTTATTCATACAGAAACAGATGAGTTGATTGTGTTTGAACACTGAAATTTGCTTAAAATAAATTTAATTAATTCAGTTTCTTCTTGAGGCATATTTGTTTCCTTTTTTGATTAATATGGATCTTAACTTTTGCTAGACACTATCAATTTGCTGTTTTTGAAAAGGAGTTAGAAAGGGATGTGAAGCTTTTGAGATTATATAATATGAGACCTTTTTGCCCCTTTATGTTTATGATTATATAATGAATCTGAACATTTTCTTGGTACTATGAAGCTTTGTTCTTGCATTTAAAATGGATGTCAGGTTGTGTTTGGATGAGCTTTTCTGAAGTTTAATTTCTTGTTTCATATCATTAAGATGGAAAATGGGAATGATTTGTCGTCTTTGAGTTTTGCCTCGTCTTCTTATCTATCGAATGGCTCGAGTAGCCCCAATGAACCTTCCATAACTGCCTGCAATGAAGTAACCACTAGTCTTGAGTTATTAAGTCTAAGTAGATTAAGCACGAGTCTTGAAAAACTAGTGATCGATTCTGATTACGACTATTGTGATGCTGAAATAGAAGTTGAGGGAGTCAAAGTAGGAGTGAATCGGTGTATCTTAGCTGCGAGGAGTGATTTTTTTCACCAGCTATTTAAGAATACAAGTAAAAAAACGAGGTATGCGTTGTCTGAGTTAGTGCCTCATGGGAGGATAGGATACGAGGCGTTTATGGTAGTTTTGAATTACTTGTACTCTGGAAAGGTGAAGCCGTCTCCCACTGAGGTGTCGACTTGTGTCGATGAGTTGTGTGCGCATGATGCTTGCGGCCCAGCTATAAATTATGCGGTGGAAATAATGTATGCTTCGGCTACGTTTCAGATTAAAGAACTTGTCATGGTTGTTCAGGTTTGCTCTTAGAATCTCAGTTTTATGCAGATCATTATACCTGTTTGATGATTGTCATTTACATATGAATTAATCCGTTGTTTAAATTAGATGGAGACTGATGAAACTTGAAATAAACTAGGCCATATATTTGCTAGAGTTATGATTGATATGCTAAATTTAGTATCTGGTTTACTATATTTATTTCATTGAAGAATTATTGATCTTTATCATTTTAAGTCATGAATTATGCCAAAAAATAAATATATTACGATTTATTCAGTTTGGATCATCTATTTATTGATTCCTTGATGCCATTTCAGTTAACATAATGGTTTCTTTAAGCTGTTAGATTTGCATACATGTGGTTATTTTGTATTATTTTATGATGAGAAGAGAAGCCAAGTTATTGAAAATGAGCAAACAACAGCAAATCCGATGCATTCCTTTCTAAATGATAACCTCATTGCTCGTTTTTTTTGACACGTCTCATTATCTCTTTCTTTCAGCGTCGTCTCCTTAATTTTGTCGACAAAGCTTACGTGGAAGATGTTGTTCCAATCCTCATGGTAGCATTCCATTGCGAGTTAAAGCAACTACTCTCGCATTGCATCCACAGAATAGCACGATCAGATCTGGACACTGCCATAATCGAGAAGGAGCTTCCTTATGACATCCTGAATGACGTTAAATCACTTCGCCTCAAGTCCAAGCACGAGGAAGAACACGATTCCGTGCAAGCCGACCCTTTGAACGAGAAACGTATCAGGAGGATTTACAGGGCGTTGGACTCTGACGATATCGAGTTGGTCAAATTACTTCTCGAGGAATCCAACATCTCATTGGACGCTGTTTGTGCTCTTCACTACGCGGCCGCTTATTGTAATCATAAGATCGTGAATGAGGTTCTAAACCTCGGAAATGCTGACGTCAACATTCGAATTCCAGGGGTACACCGTCCTTCATGTTGCCCTTGGCTAAGGATCCCTCGATTATTGTTGGCTTGTTGGAGAAACAAGCTAATGTGTCGGATACCACAGGGGATGGACAAACGGCTCTCACAATATGCCGGAGATTGACTCGCCCTAAGGATTTTAACGAGGCTACACAACACGGCCAGGAGACTAACACGGACAGACTATCCATCGATGTTTTGGAGAGAGAAATGCGGAGGAATCCATCGGTTGGATACATGTCATTGTCATCCATGTTGGTAGCTGATGATCTGCACATGAGGCTTCTACTCCTTGAAAATCGAGGTATAACGTAATGTTTTACTCTGTGTTTTCCATTTTAACTGTCTTTTGAGAAAAAGAAACTTTGTTCCAAAATAATTGTCATTTTGATATTATGTAGAAGAATTAAATGACCATGTTTCAACTATACCCTTCTATTAACCCCATTTTTCAATTTCTGTTTCTACTTCCAATGCAAATTGCTATTGAATGAAGGGGTAATAAAGTCATTTGTTAAATGATTTTCTTAATCCATGTGAAACAACTTTAAACGTACAAAGAGAGTAATATTTTGGCCTTAAATTATTTATTGAAACTTGTGTTTGTGTGTGGTACAGTGGCAATGGCACGTTCGTTGTTTCCTCGAGAAGCCCGCTTGGCGATGCAAGTAGCGCATGCGGAGACGACTATGGAGTTTGCCGGACTTCAGGCTACAAAAGGCGGCGCGTGTGGGAATTTCAGAGATGTTGATTTGAACGAAATACCGTCCGAGCAAGTTATAAGGCTCAATTCGAGGTTACAAGCCTTGCTAAAAACCGGTAATGGCATAACATGCATCATATACGTGTTCTTGAACTCAACACAATGAACTTTCCGTTCATTTTTTACACAAACACGAAAAAGTTCGTACATTCTAAGTTATTGCCTAATGTGGAACTTCCCATAATTTCAGTTGAGACGGGACGTCGTTTCTTCCCCAATTGCTCGGAAGTTCTCGACCAGCTCTTAGAGGACGACACTCTAGGCTCTCTACTATTGGAAACGGGCACACCAGAGGAACAACGAACGAAAAGGATGCGATACATGGAGTTGAAGCAAGATGTGATGAAGGCATTTAATAAGGACATGGCTGAACAAAAACAGACGGGCTTCCCTTCGTCGTCTTCTTACTCGATTTCTTCCAAGGTTAGTGCCACACATAAGGTTAAGAAAGGTAGATGCATATGATCCTATGTTGTTTTTAATTTTTGTGTAAGCAATTATTGATGGAATTCTAGCCAATAATGTGATGTGATCGATCCTTGTAGCATTTTATGTTCTTTTCTGTTAATATGCAGTTGGAATTTCCTGTTACGTGTAATATATTTAAGATTCTTAAAGTTTTGGGATGAGGAAAAATCCAAGATTTAGATTGTTTATTCAGCTGGTTATGCTTTTGTTTTGAGCACAAATGTTGATTTGAATAAGATAATTTCTTTGAGGTGTGTGAAAATTTATCTTCATGTTATTTTTGTTCAATTTTTTTTTTAATAAGATACCTGCTTAAAGTTTATACTTATACGTCGTTTGCCTCCCGTGATTTTCTTTTTTGTTTCTTTGGCCTTTCCTTTCTTAGACTTTGTTTTTTTTATGGTTTTACTCCATATACAAACTCCACAACATAGTGAAAATACTAAAAAGATTTTCCTCTAGCAAGGTTTTTAATGAAATTTCGGCCTTAGAATTGACGTGTAGTCTTGTGGTTCTAAATTTTGAATTTTCATATTGTTACGTCTTATTTTCTCCATGATCTATAAATTAAATATATAAAAGTAAAAGTTTGTTAAAAATTTAAAATTCCAGTGCTTATTTGAGCAAATGTAGACACACTTGCTTTTATAATGAAAAAGTGTACTTCACTCTCTAGAAAATAGAGTGACTTTATATAAACCAATAATTTTTTTTTTATTTTGTTCTTTATATTTTACTTTTTTCTCATGTTTTTTAAGTTTGATATTTTTTTGTATCAAATATAGTTTCAATTATGCATTATGTGTTAAAGTAACCTGTCTTTTTATGATCTTTAATTTGACATACAGTTTGCATATATAAAAATAAAATTTAAAATATAAATATAAATATTTTTAATATATTTAAATTGTTTTGACTATATGAGTTGGTTTTTTCTTAATTAGATTTTAATATCATTAAAAATTTAGTATTTATAATGAACTTAGTGTTTAATTAAAAAGAGGCATATTTACGTGAGTTGGTCTCGTATGAGTCAAGATATAATTTGCGCATGATTTTTAACACTTTGAATTAGGTGAGTATTGATTTGTGCTATTTTATACCCCATTTTATATATGAGACGATTCTCATACAAATTTTTGTCAATTAAATGTTATCTACTTAATTTTATTATTGTGACATATATATTATTTTATAAAATTTAAATATTAGTAAGAAAAAATAATATAATTAATGTGTGCATATATGTAATAAATTTAAATTCATATCATAATTCATCTCGTGTTAAATGTTAAAATTCAAATCCAGCATTGCAAAGGAGAAATACTATTATAATAAAAATAACTAAACCAACAAAAGAAATAAAAATAAGCCCAACAATAACGCTTTAAATAAGTCACATGGCTCAACAGACAGTATTTCTTTGGCCCAACCCATAATACAATTTGAAGCTTACTTCACTGTCCCAACTAAGCCTAGTTAATTAATTTCTGGATTTATACATCAAATAAAAAGACTGAAATCCTAGACCAAACAAAACAAACCTCTCTGTTAATTTGATATTTTCCGAAAAATAAGAACATAAAATTTCATATCCAAAATAAAAATATAAACATTCATTTGAGAGTCAGTGATATTTTTTAAATTGACTTTCTTAAAAAAAAATAAAAATGAAGTAATAAGATTTCGTTGCCTTAACGTAGTATACAAACACCAATCTCCAAGCACTTTTGGAATAACAAACTTTTTTTTTTTTTTTTGACAGGAAAGTAAAGTGATATATAAATTAAGCCCGTAAATCGACTTCAACAGTAGCAACAAAGTCAATCGGAATGGAAGACGAAATGAAAGCAACAGAGCAATTAAAAGCAAACTGAGCTAAACTATGAGCAACGCGGTTGCCCGTTCGACGAACCCAACTAAACTCAACATCAACGAAAGATTCACATAACTTTAGGATCTCCAAGCAGATACCTCCAAAATATTACAAATCATTCTTGGCATGGACGGATCTATGGTTAGGCTGCACCGGGCTCCAGCCCAGTGCAAGCATTATATCTAATATGTGAGTAAACTCTAATATATAAATCTAAGCCTAGCCCAATATTATTTTCTACTTTATATTTAATTTGTAATCTTTAGTCCAAAATTAAAATCCATCAACACACGCTTTATTCAGTCATTAAATTAAGATACAACATGTAGCTTAGACTTAATATAATTTTATTTCCCTAATTCTTTTGTGTTTCCTTCTATTTTTTCTCTTCTTTTTTTCTTTTTCTTATCAAAATTTCATTAAAATTGAAATTCAAGAACTTTATCCACAACAAAGATTTTGCTTTATTGTAATTTTGGATGTGCTTGCTTGAGACAAACCTCTCACACAAACATTCAGAGTACAATCGGCTGACAATGATAATTGTTGGTCACTTTAATATTATATAAAAAAAGTACAAATATAATAAAATGTTAACATGAGTTAAATGTGATTTTTTTCTTTAATTGATTAATGTTTTTTAAATGGGTTAAATACTAATATTGAGCATAAGTTGTAATCAAAGGGTTTCAGAATTTAATTAATTTATTTATAAAAAATAATGTATTTTACAAATGAACCCCAATCTTTTCGAAGATATTTTGTTAAAAATATAGATAAATTTAGATATAATTATTGATAAGTTTTATGTTTTAAAATCTCATATGACAGAATCTAAATGTATATATTAAAAAAAATAGGATATATAAATATAAAATTTAAATGTAATGAAATTTTAATAATTTTCAGCCCACCTCACTGTTAAATCCTGGACCCGTCTCTGATTGTTGGGCAATTTGAGCGCATGGAACACGTTTTGGGAGTCCAGCTCTACCACCAGCTTTGTATAACCTTTTGCAGCAGCTAAGGCCATGCCTTCCCGCACAGATAATGCCTCAGCAATGTTAACAACCACCTCTCCATCTCGTCCAGTGAACCACACCATTAGCGTCCCTTATCACTCCGCCCAGGCCTACACCAAATCCCACCTTGCATGCGGCATCACAATTAAGCTTCATGTAATCGTCATCGGGCGGTTTCCACCTACCATCCTCCGTTCGCGTTAATCTTTTTGGCCGATGAGCTACAGTAGCTCGATAGTCATCCCAGTGGCGGGATGCAATTTCAGAAATTTGGAAGGGATTCAGATACTTTTCCCGAAAAACAAGCTCGTTTCTCGCGAACCATATTGTCCATAAATGTACCGCAAACAACACCTGTTCTTTCCGCAACCTCTCAACAATTCTTATTATCCAGATATTAATCGGCTCACCATCATAAAAAGTTTCAGTTGGAAAACTCAGAAGAGACCAACAATCTGACAATCTGGGGCAATCGCAAAGGGCATGTTCAGTCGATTCAATTTGCTCCCCACAGCGACGACACTCAGGTTCCACATTAACAAACCGGGTTATCAGATTCAAAGTCGTTGGCAAAATGCCCTTCATCACTCTCCACATGAACACCTTCACCTTTGGCGTAATATCCATTCCCCACACCCAATGCCATCTTCTCCCCTCAATAATCGGTTCTACGTACGCCTTTCCACATGCCCACATCCATTCAATGTACCCCGATTTAGTCGAGTACATACCATTCTTTTCCCCACTCCATGAGATCACATCACTCCTCTGCACCGAGAAAGGCATTGCTATTATTTTTGAAGCTTCAGCCGGCGTGAACAATTGGTGAATGAGAGCAGCATTCCAACGTGAATAATCTGGCTCCATAAGTTCTCTCACCCTCCAGTTGTCCGGTAAGTTCCCCTGAGTTGAAAGCACTTGCCCATCCCCATCCCCGAATAACCACCGGTCCTTCCAAATTTTCACCGTATGATCGTTCCCCACCACCCATATCAGTCCAACATCGAACACTTTCCTCCCCTCTAAAATTCTTTTCCAGGTGTAGCTTGAGTTGTAACCAATGGAGGCAGACAAGAAACTGCCTCTCAGAAAATATCGAGCTCTCAGGACGCGAGCCAGCAGTGACTCCCCATTTTGTAACAGCCGCCAACCCTGTTTTGCAAGTAAAGCTTTGTTATCATTGGGCATGACATTGACTCCTGCTACTCTTTAAATCCTAAACGTCCTCGAAAGGGACCCAAAGCCCCCGTTTCCTGCACCAAAGAAATTTCAACTACTAAAAAGGTCGTCGTCGCGACCCATGCTTCACACCCGTCCAAACCTCAGTGGATTCAGAAACCCCCATCCTCTTCGGCTGGTACCTCCACTCAGCCTATAGCTACCTCTCCGGATGAGCTTGCCTTGGTTATTCACACTACCCAAGCCCAAAACCAACCGGTTTATATGATCCCCAAGCACCTTCCATCATTTAATCTACCAAAGTATCATCTTCCAGGGCACACTCAAGATAACTTCATTCCAGCACCGGAAGATGTGATTCCAGCTCATATTAATGACTCTCATCGCCCTGACGCTTCAAATGCACTGGTGGTACACAACCCTACTCCTTTTTCGAGTATGCTCTCCACTGATACAGAGGACACGACTTTTGAGGAAGATGACCTCTTCGGGGAGGAGCCTCTTCCTTTAGAGGTCATCGATGATGGCTCGATCACCGTCTCTCCTACAGTAACTACTCAGCGTGGCTCACAACCTTTTCAGATTCAGGTGGCTACCGCCTCTCCTACTATTACTACTCAGCGTGGTTCAAAACAGAATCCGGTGCGTAGTGACTACAATACCCGACACCATCTCAAACTTAAAAATTTGCTTTCGAAGAACAGTACTCTCTCTTTCTGGAGGTTTATAAGCAATGAATTTTCAAGTTCAGCCTTCCCTGGGTTCTTCTGAGCTTAATATCATTGGCTCTTGGGCCACCGAATGTGAACACCAGCCGCCGAAGCACGACTCTTCTTGAGTTGTCAATGAATATTCTCTCTTGGAATCTTTGCGGACTAGGGAATGACAACACACATAATTCCCTTAAGAACTTGTGCCCCACTCAGACCCCCTCTTAGGTCGCCATTTACGAGCCAAAGATTCATTCTTCTTCTCTTCCTCATCACTTTTTACACCGGTATTATCTTCGTCTTTTGCATGAGAATGAGCGCTCTCCTCCTCTTCGTCCCAATATTTGGATTTTTTGTCGTGCTTCTATTATTCCACATGCCACTATTATGCTCTCCACGGACCAGATGGTTGTGATTCGTTTCCTGGATAGCTCGACTAGTTACATCCTCTGTTTTGTTCATGCTCATGTCTCTTACATACGTCGACGTATGCTTCGGGCGGATTTATTATCTTTGCCGTCTGCCCCTCTTTGCATTATTGGTGATTTTAATGTTATTTTGGGGGCCCATGAACGGCTTTCTGGTACTACACCTACTTGTCCGACGTCGGACTTTCGGGATTTCCTCTCGAGTGCTGAGTGTTTGGATATTGACTTAGCTGGTTCCCGATTCACATGGGTTTCTCATCAACCTCATTTGATTATGGCTAAGCTCGATCAAACAGTTGCCAATAGCCGGTTTCTTGATCTCTGGTCTTCGGTTAGTCTGATTGTGCTTCCACGACTTTGCTCTGATCAGCAGGCTCGCCTTAAGACTTGGAATCGTGAGACGTTCGGTAACGTTTATGCTGATATTGATCATGCCTCACTCATTTTGGAGGATATCCAATCAGACATTGCTCAGAATGGGGACACTGAGGAGAAGTTTGAGGCGGAACTACTTGCGTCAGTTGAGCTGAACAAGCTACTTCTTCGCCGTAACACTATGCTGGCTCAAAAGAATCGTTTATAGTGGCTACATGATGGGGGATCAAAATTCCTCTTTTTTCCATCGTCTACATAGTGTTCAGAAGACCAGGATTACGATCACGACTTTGTTGGTTGGAGGTCAACTTTTGTACGATTCTACCGCTATTGGTGACCATATCTTGGCCTTCTACACTGATCTTTTTAAGGATCCGAACCCTGGCTTGATGATATCATTCTCCCCTCGGTCTTCGATGCGGATAATTACGATCTTACTGCTATCCCGGATGATACGGAGATTCATGATGCTATTTTTGGCCTCTCTCCGGATAGCTCACCGGGACCAGACAACTTTAGTGGGCATTTCTTCCATGTGGCATGGGAAATTATTGGTGCGGACATTATTGCGGCTGCTAGGCACTTTTTTCTTCATCATAACCTTCCGCCGGGTTTTAATTCGAGCTTAGTTACTTTGATTCCTAAGATGGATGATGCACTGGATATTTCGGATTATAGACCCATTGTGACGGGGAATTTTTTATTCAAGATCTTTACTAAGATCATTGCTACCCGGCTTGGGAAAGTTGCTGCTTCTTGTTTGGCTCCGACTTAATTCGGGTTTATCCCTGGTCGTCGGATTCACACTTGTGTTGCTTTGGCTTCTGATGTTGTTAATAGTTGGGATCTGGGCTCCACGGGTAATATGGCAGTCAAGATTGACATTGCCAAGGACTTTGACACCATCTCTTGGTCCTTCCTTCTTGAGGTTATTCGTCGGATGGGATTTTTAGACCATTTTTGCGTCCTTTGGTCACAAATGATTCTCCACTCAGGCTTCGCCTCTGCATTACAGTTAACGATTCTCCTACGGGTTTCTTCGCTTGCACCCGGGGGGTCCGTCAGGGTGATCCTTTCTCCCCTTTACTTTTTTGTGTGGCTGAAGATGCTTTGGCTCATTTTTTGGATTACTCGGGGGCCCTTACGGTGCACCCGAAGCTTCTACGGTATCTCTTTTATGCGGATGACATTTTGATTTTCATCTTGGGGCACCGAACTCTACTTTCTGTCTTGCCCAAATTTTGGAGAGCTATGGTCGCCTTTCGGGACAGATTTATAACCCCTCTAAGTCTCGAGTTTTCTTCAGTGATAAAGTTCCACATCCTACTCGAGCTGCTTTATCTAGGCACACCTCTATTGCTGTGGGGAATTTGCCGTTCACCTATCTCGGGGTTCCTATCTTCAGGGGCGCCCCCAAGAAGGCCCATTTGGAGTCTATTGCAGTTTGGTGATTAGCAAATTTGGCCACTGGACGAGCTCAACTCTTTCTTTTGCTGGCTTCCATTATCTTATTAACAGTGTTATTGCTTCTTCTCTTGTCCATTCGATGATGAGTTACCGTTGGCCTAGCTCTCTTATTGGCAGACTTGAACAGGTGATGCAGAATTTTCTTTGGACGGGGGATACTGTCCTAGAGACAATCTATTGTAAGGACATAATACTAGATGATGTTCAGTTAGACTTAATATTATAGTTCACTTAATATTAATGTATGACAATACACTTGTTTGCATTTATTCATACAAGTGTTCCCATGAGTCATTGCTGACATTGAGTTTGTGAGAACTCAGATGACTTAAGCATGATTCTCAAATAGCCCCAATCAAGGATCATCAAGAATGGGATATTGATGATGCAATGGAGATTGGTGTGCGATCTGCATCATACTCTTAGAGAATGTAGTAAGATCTCACTTACTACGAGATACTAGATATCTCATGATGGATGCACAAATACCTTAGAGGGTATTGGTATACCCATCCGAGAAACCGTTTGATGTATTTCTGTTGGGAATCATACTTTCACGTATAACCCCAACAATTTCCACTATATGTGTCTACGGGTGTCTCGGTTAGTGGGAGCGATGCGATACTCCTTTGACTTGAGGTCAATACGCACGACATGGTGGAGTGATGAACTTTGACCATGACCGACGCTTGCACCCGTCTATGGGTAGATATGGCTTGGATTGGGTTCATCACGAAGTGCATGTGCGTGGTAGTTGAGCCAAGAATAGGATTCATTCCTCAATGTGGATTTAGAGTGAATACTTGTCTTCTCATCATAATTGGATCTAAGTCATCGGCCGATGCACGTCAACTTAGACTTTGTGGCTAAGTGTGACATACATGATCAATTAGTGATTAGAGATAATATGATTAAGTTATTTGAATAGACACTTCATCATGTTCAAGACTTAATCGAATATTCGTGAATGAATGGAGGAAATCGTAATAGCCCATGTTTTAGTTACAGGTAGTTGGACGTTTCTCGCAACGTACCTCATATATTGAGAATATCTGATTTATTGTTTAGGGTTCAATGAAGACCGTTAGTTCAATGAGGGCCTATGGGTCACACAACAGGTAACAGTTGTTTACTAATTATAGTTGGTTGATTAAATGTTAAATTGAATTTAATATTTAATTTATGGAGAATTAATTAATAATGAATTAATTTAGAATTAATTATTATTAATATTTAATTAAATTGGATTTAATTAAATAGGATTCTTAATAATAATATATATGGAATATTATTGTAGAGATTTGATATACATGGAATTAAATCCGTAGAGATTTGATATACATGGAATTAAATCCGTAGAGATTTATATGTGGGAAATAAATCTAAGAGATTTATTTTATTAGGGATTTTTCCTAATAAAGGTTAGCTTAAGATTTGAGCTGAGCCTCTCCTATATATATGAGCTCTTGGGAATTCATAATACGTGAGTTCATATTTTCTCCATAAAATCTCTAAGTTAGAATTTTCCTAGCAAATTCATCTCGGGGATTCAACGCTGGCAGATCTGTCCGAATTAGTAAACGACTGTTACGTGGATACCATAGTTGAGGAATCCGTGTACGAATTGCTGTAAGAATTCTGTTTACGTTTCGTTGTTGGTGAACTTTAATTTCCGCTGCGCATGTATTACGTGTTTCGTGCCTCTAAATTCAAACATACTGCCCGACAGGGTTTCATTTGGGTCTCTTAGTCGAAGTGTTGCATGCCTCTTGCCCATGGTGGGTTGGGCATTCGCTCTATCCGATTGGCTAATGAGGCTTTCTTATGTAAGTTTGCTTGGGATATTCTCTATCGGGCCTCTCCGAGTACATACTTGATATTTGCTCGATAATTCTACCCGACGGGTACTCCTCGTCGTTTCATCCGATTTTATTTGATCTAGTCTGGTCTTTAGCAACATATTACTCGTCTGACTTCGGGTAGCCGATGAATTATTGGTCATGCTGCCTCTCGGGTTCGCTTCTGGACTGATAATTGGCTTGGGTATGTGATTGCGGACCGTCTACGTCTTCCTGACGACCTCATCTCTACCTTATCCTACACCATTGGTGACGTTCTCTTTGACGACATTTGGCACTTTGATGAGGTCTTTTTCGCTCAGTTCCCAGAGATTGTGGTTGATATTCTTCGTACTCCGGTATCTTTTCATGGTGATAGACAGATATGGGAGGACTCTACTTCGGGTAATCTCACAGCTAAGGCTGTTATTCTCTCGTCCAGGACTCCACTCTTCGGGTGAGCTGGGCCTCTTGGATTTAGGGCACTTTTATTCCGCCTTGTTGATCTATGACGGTTTGGCGCGCGTGATTTGGGGCAAGCTACCGACTGGGGCTGATCTTATTCGTATTGGGATCGCTGGTCCTTCCATTTGCCCCCTTTGTCACTCTGGCCCGACGAGTTCGAGCATCTGTTTGCCCACTGCTCATTCACGATCCGACTTTATGATGAGGTCGCGCGTATTTTTGATATTCAGCTGGTCTATACCTTTGGTTTTCTCGACATCTTCCTGCTGGCTACTCGTGTTCAGTTTGGACAACAAGTTCACATCGTTTGGCGTTTAGCCTTCATCACGCTGGTTTGGGTAATCTGGAATACCCCGAACCGGGCTGTTTTTCAGGATATTCGGCCTATGTATCACGGATGCATGATTCTTCTCTTGACTCTTATTCGTGAGATTGACGATTTCAATGTTGGTCACATGCGTAATGAGGTTCGGGAACTTGCTATTCTTCTGCGTCTCCGACTTCGGGGATACGCTCGGCCGCCTCGTATTCCTTTAAGCTTCAATTGGCTCCCATATGATCCTGGTTGGTACAAGGCTTCTAGTTCACGGGATGTACGCACATTGAGGCCGTTTGAAACTCGAGGGCTTCTTCCGTGTTGCTTTCTCCGTCGCTTTGGTTGGGGATATCCGCCGAGGCCGCTTTCATTTTATTTCATTTATTCATTTTGCGGTGGCGAGGTGGTTTAATCTCTGGATTGTGGTGATTCGAATTAGCGATGCGTGCTATTCGTGACGACCCGACAACTTGATCCTGGCGGTCCATGCCCTTTGGAGCCAAGTGGAGAACTTTCGTCATGTTCTCAACATTCGAGTGACCCATATATACCGGGAGGGTAATTCTGGCGTAGACACACTCTCCAAGTTGGGAGTTTCTCAGGATGGTTCGGTTCTTGTCCGGATTTCCTTTATGATGTTTTATTTCATGATATGAACCGTGATTATTTTCATATTTAGTTTGTTCTGTTAGGGATTACCTTCGCGCTGCGGGGTAATTCTCTGTAGAGGGGTCACCTTTTCCCCTTACCCAGGGGTTTTTCCCTAAGGAGGGTTTTACCTTGGGAAGGTTTTTGGGGCCCCGGCCTCTGGTTTGACTTGTGGACTTATGGCTTTAAGTTTTTTCTTTTTTTTCTTTTTATAGATTAGTTATTCGCCTATCATCATTAGCACATGAGGTGAAATCTTCCGTCCTTTAGCTAACCGGCATTTGAACAGATCTCTCATCACTTCATAAATCTCAGAATGAGATTCAGAATCAAAGAGATCCTTTAGATGCTTGAGCATCTAGAAGGGACCCATTTTCTCATGTTGCTTATGTATATCGGGAGTCATGCCGAGCAACATCACGTACTGAGCCTGTGAAGCATCCTCTTGATGCTTCTTCTGAGCTGCTACGTCAAACGTGGCTGCCTCAGGGAACCAGTTCAGGGGTAACCTGGATTGGCGTGTCTAACACGTACTCAATCTTTTCTTGCCTTAGCACCAAACACATGTTTCGGTGCCAGTCCAGAAAATTTGGCCTGACCAATTTGTTTGTTTCCAAAACACATCTCAATAACAATTATACATTTCAACTAACCAAGAAAAATAAAATAAAACGGAAATTAAACACATAATTTCTATGATGAATATTCGGCAATCAAAATAAACATGACCTTTCTTTTGTGTTTATTTTGTCTCCATTATTTTCACATACTCAACGACTTCATCGGAAGAGTACGAATTTCTATCAAATATAAATTGTAATGTACAAGGATCCATATTCTTATTATTACAATATCTGCTTTGGCTGATTACTGCAATAATAAAATTGGTAGGTCTCCAAACCAATTGCAAAATTGCAACTCCTAGTTGATTAAACCCAGTTCAATCGGATGTCCCCTAACTTTCGTTTCCCTGCTTTGGCTGGTGAAACAAAGTTAAGTTGGTTTACAACCATCAAGCGGCGACACTACGTGTCCCTATAAAAGTCCCGTTGAATGTAGATCAGAGCAAAAGACTTTGGTCTTAAATACCCATTGGTACGAAATCACCAGTTTACTTTTAATTTTGATGGGAGACATCTTATCAAATTAATGAGAAAATCATATTTTAGTGAGGAACGTTTTAAAGGCGGGGTATTAATTGCTTAATCGAGATCCAACACGTTATCTACGTCACATTTGAGCAATTATTGGGCGCCGCCTACCCAAACATGATTTCATATGGATTAACACTTATATGGGCGCCGTCTACCCAAACCATTAATACGGTTCGATAATTATTGAGCGCCGCCTACCCAAACAATTATAAACGGACTAGTAAATAAGATAGACTTGACGTAAGTGGGATCTGATAATTTCTAACTTACTAAATTCAATTTTAAAGTCCAACTAAAAATAAAACTTTAATACAATTAGTCAATTATCAAACAAATTAATTAATCCAATTAATTATTTATTATCAATTGGTCCAACCAACAATCCATTTATAAAATTAAAGCGTTTTATTAATTTTAAAATAAAATTTTATTTTAATTAATCTAATTAATTACTCAATCCCAGGTCCAACATTAATTAACTTCAAAATCTAATTCAAAGTTAAAATTTTAATTTGTTTTTCGGATGGCTCAGGTGCAATTCTCAGAATTGCTCAAAGGGGCCTGGTGAAAATTCAATTTTCCAACCAGCCCCTCCTGTATCACCGCCCCGTTTAACATTAATCATTCTGCAAATCGGAACGAACCGGTTCCAAAACCAGATCCATAACAACATTCAGAAGCTAAAATCAATAGGGTTATCAATACTCATCATCGAAAGCCCACAAATAATTTCAGTTCAGTTGTAACAGAAAATCCAAATCACAATAGCATAATCGTATATAAAATGCGAAGAACTCAGGATTCTAAATCCCCAAATCGTGAAAATGAAACAAAGTGCCTTGGGATTTGAATCGCCGTCGCCGTCGTTTGAGCGGGATAGCGAATCGCCGGTATCTTTTCATGGTGATAGACAGATATGGGCGGACTCTACTTCGGGTAATCTCACAGCTAATGCTGCTTATTCTCTCGTCCAGGACTCCACTCTTAGGGTGAGCTTGGCCTCTTGGATTTGGGGCACTTTTATTCCGCCTTGTTGATCTATGATGGTTTGGCGCGCGATTTGGGGCAAGCTACCGACTGGGGCTGATCTTATTCGTATTGGGATAGCTGGTGCTTCCATTTGTCACTCTGGCCCAGGCGAGTTCGAGCATCTGTTTGCCCACTGCTCATTCACGATCCAACTTTATGATGAGGTCGGGCGTATTTTTGATATTCACCTGGTCTATACCTTTGGTTTTCTCGACATCTTCCTGCTGGCTACTCGTGTTCAGTTCGGACAGCAAGTTCACAGCGTTTGGCGTTTAGCCTTCATCACGCTGGTTTGGGTAATCTGGAATACCCCGAACCGGGCTATTTTTCAGGATATTCGGCCTACGTATCATGGATGTATGATTCTTCTCTTGACTCTTATTCGTGAGATTGACAATTTCAATGTTGGTCACATACGTAATGAGGTTCGGGAACTTTCTATTCTTCGGCATCTCCGACTTCGGGGCTGCGCTCGGTCGCCTCGTATTCCTTTAAGCTTCCGTTGGCTCCCACATGATCCTGGTTGGTACAAGGCTTCTAGTTCACCAGGATGTCTGCACATTGAGGTCTGTTTCAGAACTCAAGGCTCTTCTTCGTAGTTGCTTTCTCCCGTCCTGCTGGTTGGGGATATCCCTTCGAGGTCGAGCTCGCTGCCTACTTTCATGGTATTCGTTTTGCAGCTGAGCGAGGGTGATTTAATCTCTGGATTGAGACTGATTCCGAATTAGCAGTACGTGCTATTCATGACGGCCCGACAACAGTCCCCTGGCGGGTCCATGCCCTTTGGAGCCAAGTGGAGAACTTTCGTCATGTTCTCAACATTCGAGTGACCCATATATACCGGGAGGATAATTCTGGCGCAGATAGACTCTCCAAGTTGGGAGTCTCTTAGGATGGTTCGGTTCTTGTTCGGATTTCCTTTATGATGTTTTATTTCATGATATGAACCGTGATTATTTTCATATTTAGTTTGTTCTGTTAGGGATTACCTTCGCGCTACGGGGTAATTCTCTGTAGAGGGGTCACCTTTTCCCCTTACCCAGGGGTTTTTCCCTAAGGAGGGTTTTACCTTGGGAAGGTTTTTGGGGCCCCGGCCTCTGGTTTGACTTGTGGACTTATGGCTTTAAGTTTTTTCTTTTTTTTGCTTTTTATAGATTAGTTATTCGCCCATCATCATTAGCACATGAGGTGAAATCTTCCCTCCTTTAGCTAACCGGCATTTGAACATATCTCTCATCACTTCATAAATCTCAGAATGAGATTCAGAATCAAAGAGATCCTTCAGATGCTTGAGCATCTAGAAGGGACCCATTTTCTCATGTTGCTTATGTATATCGAGTCATGCCGAGCAACATCACGTACTGAGCCTGTGAAGCATCCTCTTGATGCTTCTTCTGAGCTGCTACGTCAAACGTGGCTGCCTCAGGGAACCAGTTCAGGGGTAACCTGGATTGGCGTGTCTAACACGTACTCAATCTTTTCTTGCCTTAGCACCAAACACATGTTTCGGTGCCAGTCCAAAAAATTTGGCCTGACCAATTTGTTTGTTTCCAAAACACATCTCAATAACAATTATACATTTCAACTAACCAAAAGAAATAAAATAAAATGGAAATTAAACACATAATTCCTATGATGAATATTCGGCAATCAAAATAAACATGGTCTTTCTTTTGTGTTTATTTTGTCTCCATTATTTTTACATACTCAACGACCTCATCGGAAGAGTACGAATTTATATCAAATATAAATCGTAATGTACTAGGATCCACATTCTTATTATTACAATATCTGCTTTGGCTGATTACTGCAATAATAAAATTGGTAGGTCTCCAAACCAATTGCAAAATTGCAACTCCTAGTTGATTGAACCCAGTTCAATCGGATGTCCCCTAACTTTCGTTTCCCTGCTTTGGCTGGTGAAACAAAGTTAAGTTGGTTTACAACCATCAAGCGGCGACACTAGGTGTCCCTATAAAAGTCCCGTTGAATGTAGATCCGAGCAAAAGACTTTGGTCTTAAATACCCATTGGTACGAAATCACCAGTTTACTTTTAATTTTGATGGGAGACATCTTATCAAATTAATGAGAAGATTATATTTTAGTGAGGAACGTTTTAAAGGCGGGGTATTAATTGCTTAATCGATATCCAACACGTTATCTACATCACATTTGAGCAATTATTGGGCGCCACCTACCCAAACATGATTTCGTAGGACTAACACTTATATGGTCGCCGTCTACCCAAACCATTAATACGGTTCGACAATTATTGAGCGCCGCCTACCCAAACAATTATAAACGGACTAGTAAATAAGATAGACTTGACGTAAGTGGGATCTGATAATTTCTAACTTACTAAATTCAATTTTAAAGTCCAGCTCAAAATAAAACTTTAATACAATTAGTCAAATATCAAACAAATTAATTAATCCAATTAATTATTTATTATCAATTGGTCCAACCAACAATCCATTTATAAAATTAAAGCGTTTTATTAATTTTAAAATAAAATTTTATTTTAATTAATCTAATTAATTACTCAATCTCAGGTCCAACCTTAATTAACTTCAAAATCCAATTTAAAGTTAAAATTTTAATTTGTTTTTAGGAGGGCTCAGGTGCAATTCTCAGAATTGCTCAAAGGGGCCTGGTGAAAATTCAATTTTCCAACCAGCCCCTCCTGTATCACCACCCCGTTTAACAACAACCATTCTACAAATCGGGATGAACCGGTTCCAAAACCAGATCCATAACAACATTCAGAAGCTAAAATCAATAGGGTTATCAATACTCATCATCGAAATCCCACAAATAATTTCAGTTCAGTTGTAACAGAAAATCTAAATCACAATAGCATAATCGTATATCAAACGCGAAGAACTCAAGATTCTAAATCCCCAAATCGCGAAAATGAAATAGAGTGCATTGGGATTTGAATCGCCGTCGCCGTCGTTTGAGCGTGAGAGCAAATCGCCGCCGCCCACTCGAGCAAAATCGACATCACAACCTTCACTCAACGTGTGCGGGCGAAACGCTGCTATCACCGTGAGAGTGGATGGATCGGGTTAAACCCTTGCCGCTAGAAGGGATGATCGAATCGTCTTCTCCGAGAGGGAACACCGCCGTCAACGGCGAAATCAATTCAAATTGAACAATCAGTGAAATAAATCAAATGCGAAGTGTGTAGGTGGAACCAGAATGACAAAGTGTCTCCGATCAGTCAACGCGAGCGTGCATCGCCATAGCGTTCAGCCGATTAAAAGTGATTGAACGTCATCACGTGAGACGTGCGAGCACCACCATCTGCACAGTCGATGCGGTGACGCGACAACCATTGCGAGGCGATGGCTCACGAGTGATGCACCACGGTCTCCGCCACTGGCGGCGACGCTCGTTCTGAATCAACAGGGTTCCAAACGCTAACTTTTGGTGATGGTGATAGAACCCAGCGAAAAGGAACAATGAGGCAAAGTAATAAGCAACAAGTTGTTTAATAACATAAGCAATATATTATTTACACGGCCCTAAATATTTTAGCAATTGGTGCGGTCGCATCAAATCGACCGTACCCCAATTTATAATTAATTTTTTTTTATAAAACAATTAATCAATTAAGCAATCAATCAAGAGCCTGGAGCTCTTGTTATAGCTAGATTTATCCAAACTTATAAAAATCACTCACTAGGCAACGATAATGCACTGAAATATGAAAGAACACGCGATTTATTAACCCGGTTCGCCAAAGGTGGCTACGTCCGGGGGCAATACCAAGCCAGGAATCTCACTATAATATCTGCCTAAGCTCTAGAATTTTCGATCCCCTTCAATGAGGATGACAACATTTATTTATAAGTACAAAACTAGGTTTTCTCCGCCCCTCATGGGTCGAGGCCTTCGGCCTACTAGGGTTTCCTAACAGCTGGGGGCGAATCCCGCCTTTATCAGCGGAGATCCCGCATTCTAGCCAGACATTCCGTAACTACGCACCGGAATCCTGACTTTATTGACCCCTTGGATCCCATTCCTTGCTCGCTTAACTGCCTCCGAAGATGGTCGCCGGACCATGACGACCAGGCCATGGCGACCTCCATATAGGCGATGACCAGGCCTATGGCGAACAATGAAGATGGTCGCACCCAGGTCGCCTTCCCTCGTGTCGCCATTTGTTGAGGGAATTATTATAGTGGGACCATAACAATTGCCCCTCAGATCGCTGGCGAATTAGTCGATGGCTGTCCTGCCTCATGGTCCATGATGCCTAGGGCGACACTCGTACGTGGGCCCCCAGGTGAGTCCAACCATCATTTTGAAAAGGGAGAGGATGATGCCATCCTGTACAGTAATGATGGCGCGTAGCCGCCACGTGCCCGGATCTTTAAGGATATGGCGAATCTGCCCCCGTTTTTGAAAGTTTTTTGCACCCGGGTCCCCGTCTTTTTTTATAAATTAGCTCATTCGCCTCCATTCTTAGAACGTTCGCCTCCCCGAGTGTTCTTCAGCAATTGTTCTAATTCTCGCATCCTTTGGTAAGCATTCTTTCGCCTTCATTCTCTCCTCATTTTTCTGTTCCATTGTCAATCGTGCCGGAGATGGCGAATGATTATGCCGAGCCTACGTCTCCGGTGAGGGTCATCTCTTATGCTGGAGCCTCGAGCGGTGGTGGCGAGCCGGGGGATTTGGACTCCACTCGCTGAAATGGGGGGAACGCCTCCGCAGATTCCGACGTGTTTGGGTCTCTTGAGGATTTGGGCACGTTTACCCCGGAGTAGGGCTCGACGGAGCCCGGGACCCATGCCCCGGGTGGTGAAATTCTAGAACCCTCGGTTCGCTGAGACCGGGACCATCCAGATTTCTTCGATTATCAAGCCTATCGAGCTGGACTTGTGCACCGCCGGCCTCTTCGATTTGAAATTCGTCCGGCGGCTCCGTCCAGGTTCTATATAAATGAAGAATGGTATTGCTCGATTATGACGGAGGCCAAGTTAGATGTCGCTCATTGTGAGTATGAGACTCCGAACGATGTATTTTTCTACCGGCCGGATCTTTCGGAAAGAGTCGACCAACCTCCCGCGGGAATGATCGCTATTCACGAGGCAATAATGGAGGCGGGCCTTTGCTTTCCTCTTCATTCGGCGATCTCCCACTTGCTGGCCGCCTGGCACCTTGCCCCAGCCCAAATCACTCCTAACGGGTGGAGTTATCTCATGGCGACGCTCAACGTAATCGGCCAGGCCGGCCTTTATCGGCTACCCACTCCCATGGAGATGAATTACTACTGGTCGCTGGTCGCCCAGCATGGTCAGGAAGGCCATTAAGCACTAAAAACCCATCCTGGTCGACGGATTGTGTGGGGGATCATCAATAAGGTTAAGAATTGGCATCCCCGATGGTGGTTTGTGGGAGGGGCGTGGCAGAGTGCCCCCCCGGGATCTGTTTTGGAAATTTCCGTCCCCACCGACTTCCAGGAGCGGGTTCCTCATAAGATTCCATTTTGAAGGTACATCGATCATCTCCGTACTGGTCTAATTTCGTCTTTTTCTTGTAGGTTTGCTTGTTGCCGACAAGAATCAGCTGAATTGGGACTTTGAGACCGCCCACCGAATTGCCTTCGAATATCCTTGGGAATCCGCCACGTCGAACTCTACAATTCTTCATTTGAGAGACTGTGGGGAGGCCTGCAAACGTATCCCCGTGAGACTGGCCGCCTTCGTGAGTTTCCTCTCTGCGATGTTATTTTGGTTTTGCAGCTTGCCAACTTGTTTGTCTCTCATTTGTCTTAGCTTTTCCTTTATTTTTCTTGTAGCTCCGCACATACCCGTTCAAGTGACCGTTCCTACCGCCGAACAGATGGCTTCTCGCCAAAATCCCGCTCTCAACTTCTCTCGGACGGGATCCGGGATGCGTTCTACCTCATAGTCTCGCGGGGGCGGAGTGGTAGACACCGGGGGGTCTTCTCGGCCCGACCGATCGAAAGACAAGAGGAAGAACAAGAAGGGGCGGGAGGATGCTCGCTCCGGGCACGCGGAGGGCTCTCCTACTCGGAAATGTGCCCACTCAAAAGACCGCGCCCCACACACTTCAGTTGGGAGCGAGGGTGTTCCTGCTCGGGGGTCCGTGCTCGCTGCCTCGTCCTCCACCGTTAACTCCACCGCCCCTGCCTGGTCGCCAGTTCTTGGGTGATTGTACCTTCTTAGGGTTTGATGTTGACCACTCGGGGGCGTAAGTTTTCTCTGCTCCAGTTTTTGTGCTTTGCTTTTGGTTCCTAGCTATTCGCGTCCCTCTGAGTCGGTTGCCCTTATTGCAGGTTTGCGAACTTCCCGCTCCCCGCTGTTGATTATCTTCGGTCGAAGATGCTGCCCATCGTCAGAATCTTGGCTGACTGGCCTCGGTATATATGGCATTCTATTCGGGACGTGCCCCGATGTTGGTCTCTGGATGACCATCAGGCCGCCTCCTCGAACAGCAAGGAGAACAACCTCTATACTGCCTTGGTTTACTCCCAGAAAGTGGCCACGTTTCTTGGGCGGGTCATTGAGCAGAACGACCAAGACCTGGAGATCTCCTGTACTGCCCTTGATGAGGAGAAGAAAAAATTGGCTGAGGCGGTTGCGACCATTTCTCAGATGGAGGAGGGTGGCTAAAGGCCGTTCAACAAACGCCGAGTTGGCTTTTTTGTGAGATGTGTCCAACAAACGCCGCGGTCGCACTCGGCGGAGGGTGGTGACCTTTATGGGCTTCCGTCGATGAGTTTGGCGGCGGCCGAGTCCCATACTCTGGCGGTCGACTACGAGGCCCGGGTCTGCGAGCTCGAGTTGCAGATGTCCAAGGAGGCCTCCTTCGCCGCCGATGATGCCGCCTTTTTTTTCTTTTTCATACATCGGTGCTATGCTGACGACGTTTTTCTAAGAAATTTCCGTCATGACCCTTTCAATCGACGCTCAAAGCTTTCATTGAAGACTTTAAGGCTTCCGTCGATCGCCTTTGAGGTCGATAATGGTGCTACTCGTGGCGGACCTGGATGACTTTGGCATCGATTTGTCCTTCTTGGCCCCACTGAGCAGGCTGTTGGTCCAGTCGCGATGCCAGCGCCCCCGGCCGAGACGACGGATGGTGGTCGTGTGGCGGCGGATGCCCCGAGTGAAGAGGCTCCCGAAGGTGATGCTCAGGCGGGCGACCAAGCTGTGGTGGAAGGTTCGGACGGGTCGGGTGATGGGGCTTAGTGCGTTGGATTGTGTTGGCCCCTTTTGTTTTCTTTTTGTGTTTTTGTGACGCCCTTCGGGGTGAGAATTCGTAGGTGGCCTGCGTGCCCTTTTCTTTGTACTCGGCATTTTGTGCCTTTAATGAATGAAAGTTTATTCTCTTACATCTTTCGTTGTGTGTTCATGTATTTAACTCCCTATTTTGCTTATGAATGGTTAGTTGTGCATACTCGGACATACACCGACGACTATGGGTCTTGCCTATGTCTTGTTCTCTATTGGGATATGATGCGACGCATTAGACTATGTTTTTTTGCCGTCTTATTTTCATGCGACGTTTCTAAAAATTGGCTTAGATGTGTTACGGTGTTATCTTTGGAGAAGGTCATCGGGCTTGGCGGGTAGGCCAATTCAGCGAAGACCTTGTCGACGTGAGTTCCGAGTATGCTTTTCACATAAGTGGTTCGCTTCCTATGTTGGGCGACCAATTCAATGCTAAAAATATCCATTGATTTATTTTTGATTCGATCTTGGTCGTTTAGGTAGTAAGCATTGGACTATACATAAACTGATTTATTTTGAGGCGTATAAAGCAATTCATGAATGTAAATTCTCATAGACTACTCCCCGTAGAGATGGCAAATTATTACAATGTGGTGATGGATAGACTAAAGTGCCGTGCTATTCTCCGTTCATTATTGGTAGTACTTCTTCAGGTGGGTTGCGTTCCACGGGTATTGCGCGGGGGTACCGTCCGGGTCTTCGATTTCGTATGCGCCGTTTGCCAGACATTTGAATATTCTGAATGGGCCTTCCCAAGTTGGACATAATACTCCTTTGGGTACTCTGAGTACCTTTTTCAGGACAAGGTCACCTTTTTTTGAATTGCCGGAGTCTGACTTTTGAATTGTAGTATTTTTCTGCCTGTCGCTTATATCCAGCGTTCTTTAGATTGGCCTCCAGCCTTTTCTCTTCCAGTAGGTCCAAGCTTGTTGTCATGGCCATGTCATTGCTGTTTGATGCTCAGTTGCTTGTCCGGTGGCTGGGTATGGTGATCTCCGCTGGGATCACTGCCTCAGTTCCGAAAGCGAGGGAGTAGGGTGTTTCTCCCTGTGGAATTCCTGCAGGTTGTTCTGTACGACCATAGAACTTCGGGCAATTCACTGCCCACTTGCCCTTCCCCCCTCCAATCAGGCTTTTAGCGTGTGCTTGATGATCTTATTGATTGTCTCGACTTGCCCGTTGGATTGTGGGTGATATGGGGTGGAGAAAAGCTTTGTTATCTTCCACTTTCTGAAGAATTCGTCGACTTTGAGGCCGTCAAATTGTTTCCCATTTCCGGTCACAATTGCTTACGGGAGACCAAATCGGCAAATGATGTTTCTCCATATGAACTTTATCACGTTGTCCTGGGTGATCGTTGCGAGAGCCTCTGCTTCTGCCCACTTTGTGAAGTAGTCGATTGCCACGAGGGCAAACCGTATGGTGCCCGGGGCAGTAGGTAGGGGTCCGATGATGTCGATTCCCCATTTTGCGAAAGGCCACGGGCTCAAGATGCTGGTCAATTCTTCTGGGGATACCTTGATCGAGGGGGTGAATATTTGGCACTTGTGACAGGTTTTTGCGTAATCGATGGCATCTCTTTTTCATGTCGGCCAGAAATATCCTTGTCGGATGGCTTTATGGGCTAGGGATTGACCTCCTGCATGATTCCCGCAGACCCCTTCGTGGATTTCTTTCAGGATGGCTTGCCCCTCGGCCTTGCTCACGCATCTTAGTAGCGGGATGCCGAAGCCCCGCTCGTACAAATGGTTATCGATCATCACGTACCTCGCCACCCTCATTTACAATTGTCGGGCGTCGACCCTATTGTCCGGCAGGTTACCCGTCTTTAGGTATTCGAGTATTAGCATCCTCAAGTCCTCATGATCGACATACATCGGGTCGGTGAGGGCGACCAACGCATGTGTGGTGGATGGGAAGGTTAGTTTGGTGAAGGTAACGTCTTTCATATCCGCCGGTCCTTCCGACATTGCTAGCCTGGTCAGGGCATCCGGTTGGGAGTTTGCACTCATGGGTATTAGTTCCACGTAGACTTGGTCGAATTTCTCGAGTAGGGATCAGACAACTCCCTGGTATGCGGTCATGCGATCACATTTGGCCTCATACTCCCCCGACACCTGGCATGCAACCAGTTGCGAGTCGGTGTGTATTTTCAGTTTCTTCACTCCTACGACCATTGCCATCTCGAGCCCCCCTATTAGGGCCTCGTACTCCGCTTTGTTGTTGGTGGCTTGAAAGTCGAATGCGATAGTTGTCTGGAAGGAGTATCCTTCAGGGCTGACTAGGACTATGCCCGTCCCGGCTCGGGCTTCAGTGGCGGAGCCATCCACGTAAAGTTCCCACGGTAGTCCTGCTGGTGAGTCTGGCGTGGTCGCAGGGTAGGTAAGTTCTACCATGAAGTCGGCCGAGCACAGGCCTTGATGATGGCGGTTAAGTAGGGGCGTAAGTGACTCCAAATTGGCCAATCTCGATTGCCCATTTCATGCAGTATCTGGCTGTGTCGGGGCGGTGTAGTGCGTTTCTTAGGGGTAAAGGGGTCAACACTTCCACCTGGTGGTCGAAGAAATATGGTGGCAACTTCCTTACGCTCATCACGAGAGCGTAGGCGAGCTTCTCGAGCAGGGGGTACCTTCGTTCTGCTTCATTGAGTACTTGGCTTACGTAGTACATCGGTAGGTAATCTTGCCCTTCGGCCATTACCAGAACCGAGCTCAAGGCCATTTCGGACGCGGCCAGATAGAGGAAGAGTTTCTCCTTGGGAATGGGTTTGGCCAATATCCTGGGGTTGGCGAGATATTCGTTGATGCCATCCAGGGCTGCCTGAGCCTCTTTCGTCCACTGGATATCCCCTTTGGCCTTCTTCAGCGTTTCGAAGAAGGGTTTGTATCTATCCCCCATGCGGGATATGAACCTACTGAGGGCGGCCAGGCTACCTGCGAGCTTCTGGACCTCTTTCGGGTTCCTGGGGCTGCTTATTTCCAGAATTGCCCTTATTTTAGTCGGGTTGGCCTCTATTCCCCGCTTGCTGACCAGGTGGAAGAGGAATTTGCCGGACTCTACGCCGAAGTTGCATTTCTTTGGGTTGAGTTTCATGTTGAATCTTCTCAGGATGCCGAATGCTCGAGCGAGGTCGGAGAGGTGATTTTCTTTCTTTAAGCTTTTGATGACTATATCATCCACGTATACTTCCATTGAATTCCCGATTTCTTCCGTGAACATTTGGTTTACCAGCCGCTGATAAGTGGCCCCGACGTTTCTGAGGCCGAATGGCATCCTCTTCCAGCAATACATGTTCTTCTCGGTCAGGAAGGAGGTGTGTTGTTGGTCGTCTTCGTGCATGGATATTTGATGGTAGCCTGCTAAGGCGTCCATGAAGGACATCATCTCGTGCCCGGCTGTACTGTCGATCAGGTGGTCGATGTGGGGCATGGGGAAGAAGTCTTTTGGGCATGCCTCGTTGAGATCGGTGAAGTCGATGCACAGTCTCCATGTCCCGTTGGTTTTTTTGACTAGGACGGCGTTAGATACCCACTGGGGTTGGTGGGCTTGTTCGATTAAGTCATTGTCGAGGAGTTTCTTCACTTCCTCGGCTAATGCCGCGTACTTTTCGGGTCCGAATTTCCTCATTTTTTGCGCGATTGGTCTTTTGTTGGGATCTATATTGAGTCGGTGGCAGGCGACTTCGGGGTTAATTCCCACCATATCTTTGTGCGACCAGGCAAACACGTCAAGATTTTGTTTGAGAAAATCGACCAGCTTTTCTTTCAGTTCCGTGGGGATCTTAGAGCCGATTATGACTTCTAAGTCATGTTGGGTTGGATCCACTTTGATCTTTTCGAGTTCCTCGTTTGGTGTTGCTCGATTATGGTCCTTTCTAGGGTCGTCGATTGTTCCTTGGATGATGAATTCGTGTGGCTCGGGCCCAAGTCTTGGCTCGAGGTCCTCTTTTAGTTGTTCGTTTTGATCGATTTCCATTGAGTTAATTTGATTGTTTGTGATTTTCTGTGTGCTAAAATTTAAATAAGACCGAGAATAAATAGAACATCCTCTTGCATCAAGTTGATCGCCCTTAACGGTGCCGACCACTCCATCTGAAGTGGGGAATTTTACACAAAAATAATAGGTGGAGGACGCAACCTCGAATTCGTGCTCAAAAGGCCTACTGAGGAATCCATTAAAGGTCGACGGTAGGTCGATTACAAGGATATCACAAAGTTTTGTGGCCTTAATGGCCCTATCTATGGTTGATACCAGTTCCACCGCCAGACGTATGATTTCGTGGGGCTTCACGGTGGTGTCACCGAAACCTCTAACTAGATGTTCACTAGGTTCGAGAAAGCTATGGTAGTCGTCGAGTTCATCGAAAGTCCTCTTGAACAGTATGTTGCAGAACGCTCTGCTATCGACCAGTAGGCGTTTAAGAGTTATCCCCATGATTTTTGCCGATATGACTAGAGGGTCGGTGTTCGGATACACGATACCCGCCTTGTCCTACTCGCATAAATTGGATTTGGCATCTTTCTAGTGCGGCAACGTTCACTGGAAGGCATAGTTGCACCGCTTTGGCAATTTCCTCGACCTTCTGGCGTCTTTTGGATAGAGAGGTTGGCGCATAGAGACCGCCCACCGCCTCGAGTGGTGATAGGGTGTGGATTATCCTTTCACTGCTTTCTTCTGGAATGGGAGGCGCTTGTCGTCCGGTCTTATGCTCTTCTAATTTTCTGACGAACTCGTGTTGCTGAGGTGGCACGGTATTGCGAGCGCGGTTGTCTTTGTGTGGAGGTCGCTTGACGTGTTCGTGTAGCATCCCGTCTTCATAGAGTTTCCAGAGCTATTTTAGGAGGTTGCGACACTAACTGGTGTTATGGCCGACCATTTCGTGGTAGTGGCAATATTTCCCCGGGCTCTGCCCGCCGTCTCTTTTCTTGATGGGCTGAGGGTCACCGAGTAGTCACTTGTCTTTTATCTGGGTGAAGATGTATCCGGGGGATACACCGAAAGCGTCTATTAGCTTAACTGCCACCGAGTCTTCAAATGGTTTGAAGTTTCCCGGGGTTTTGTATTGCCCTGGTTTCTTGCCCGTCTTCAGGGGCGCAAATCTCTTTCCTTCCCCCATCCTGGCCGCTAGTAGTTCCATGGTGTTGATGATGTCACTTGCTCGGGTCCTAAATTTTGCATAAGTTGCTGGGTAGTTGGCGGTGACGTTCCGCCAGAGCTTAGTTCCTTTTTTCAGTCCGGCGATTGCTCATAACAACTTGGCCTCGTCCCCCACTAGTTCTGCATCTAAGATGAGTCGGTCGAACCTATCCAGGTAGGCCCTGTCTGTTTCGTCTTCTCCTTGTTTGATGTTTACCAGTCGCTGCTTCCCTGCGGGTCTGGGTGCCATGGCCGCGAAGTGTTCCATAAAGAGCTAGCCCAATTGTTCGAAGGAGTCGATGGACTGAGGGGGGATGGATGTGAACCACTTGTGCGCTTGTTCATTCAGCGTGAGGGGAAAGAGTCGACATATGGTCACGTCGGAGGCCCCCACGGATGTCATGTATGAATTGTATTTGGCGAGATGTGTCCTTGGATCAGAGTCCCCCCCGTACCGGTCGATCGAGGTCATGTTGATCTTGGTCTGGGCAGGAGCGGCCGTAACGGTCGCGCTGAGTGGCGACAAGGGGAGGGCCAAGTTGTTTGTCGGCTGGTAGGGGCCGGGTTGGACCGTCCATCCTTTCTGGGAGAGCCCCGACCGTCTTTTAGGGCAGCGAGTTCCACCTCGTGCTGACTTACGTGAGCCTCTCGATGGTCGTTGGTCTTTGGCCGCCCTCGATCTTTGAGATCGTGGCTCATTTATGAACTTCCTTTGGTGTTCGTCCCTTTCGGCCATGACCATCTGGTGGGAATTAACCTCGTCCTCTACCTGATCCAACCTTTTTCCCAGGTGATCAAACACTGAGTTGTTCACTCGGTTATCTCTTAATCGGCAGAAAACCGATTCTTTGGGCCCCATGGGTAGCCTATTTGCGCGGTGGGCTCCGTTCACTCCCTCCCTCGGGGGAGGGTTGGCCTTTGCGGCCGAGATGGCCTGATTAAGGCTGAGTTGCCCCCTAGTTGGGCCTTCCCCTTTGTGGCGGCTCCTGGGCGAGCGACCTTGACGATGGGTTGCTGGTCTTCGTCGTCGTCGAAGTTTAGATTTCGCTTGCGCAAGTACACACAAGCGTTCTTCATCTCTGCGGGAGTCTTGAAAATTTGGGCCCAGTTCTGCTCGTCCTGCGTTTGTTCTTGCCGGGGTCTTGACTCCGAGGATAGGGATGTTTTTGCCCCATCGCGTGGATCAGTTTCGAGCCCAGTGATCGGGATGTTGCTTTGTGCCATCGTTCCATGTGAGTTTTTATAGAGTAGTGGTGAAAAGTTTCCCACAGACGGCACCAAATTGTTATTGCTAGATTTATCTGAACGTATAACAATCACTCACTAGGCAACAATAATGCACTGAAATATGAAAGAACACACGATTTGTTAACCCGGTTCGTCAAAGGTGGCTACGTCCGGGGGCAATACCAAGCCAGGAATCTCACTATAATATCTGCCTAAGCTCTAGAATTTTCGATCCCCTTCAATGAGGATGACAACATATATTTATAAGTACAAAATTAGGTTTCCTCCGCCCCTCATGGGCCGAGGCCTTCGCCTACTAGGGTTTCCTAACAACTGGGGCGAATCCCGCCTTTATCGGCAGAGATCCCACATTCTAGCCAGACATTCCGTAACTACGCACCAGAATCCCGACTTTATCGACCCCTTGGATCCCATTCCTTGCTCGCTTGACTGCCTCCGAAGATGGTAGCCAGACCATGATGACCAAGCCATGGCGACCTCCATCTGGGCGATGACCAGGCCTATGGCGAACAATGAAGATGGTCGCACCCAGGTTGCCTTCCCTCGTATCACCATTTGTTGAGTGAATTATTATAGTGGGACCATAACAACTCTGATACCACTGTTGGAGTTTAGAGGCACGTAAACACGTAATACATGCGCAATGGAAATAAATAGTTCACCAACAACGAACACGTAATTATATAATTGAATACGTATAAACATAAAGAGAAACCTTACAGTAAATCGTACGTATATTTCTCTACTATGGTATCCACGTAATCCCCATTCACGGACTTGCACAGATTTGGCAGCGTTGAATCTGAGACGGAATTTGCTAGGAAAATTCATATTCTAGATTTTATGGAGAAACTAGGTTTTTTTGTTGTAGTAAATAATGAATCCCGGGAAGTCATATATATAGGGAGAGACTGACTTAAATTTTAAGCCATCTTTATTAGGAAGATTATTCATAATCTTGCAAAACAAATCTCAAAGATATGTTTTTCCCTACATATATTTTCTTACAATAATATTCCATAATATTATTTGTGATTCCTATTTAATTAAATCTAATTTAATTAAATAGTAATAATAATTAATTCCAAATTAATCTATTATTCATTCTCCATAAATTAAATATTAAATCCAATTTAACATTTAATCAACCAACTATAATCCGTAAAAGGGAACTACTTGTTGTGTGACCCATATACCCTCATATATCGAACGATTAGTCAAACTAACAGTCTTAATTGAACCCTAGACAATAAATCAGACATTCTCAATATATGAGGTACGCTTGAAACGCAACTACTACTTTTTAACTCAAAACATGGGCTATTACGATTTCCTCCTTTCATTCGCGAATACTCGATGAAGTCTTGAACATGATGAAGTGTCTATTCAAATAACTTAATCATATTATCTCTAATCACTAATTGATCATGTATGTCACACTTAGCCACAAAGTCTATGTTGACGTGCATCGGCTAATGACTTTGATCCAATTATGATGAGAAGATGAGTATTCTCTCTAAATCCACATTGAGGAATGAATCCTATTCTTGGTTCAACTACCAAGCACATGCACTTCGTGATGAACCTAATCCAAGCCATATCTACCCATGGAAGGGTGCAAGCGTCGGTCATGGTCAAAGTTCATCACTCCACACATGTCGTGCGTATTGACCTCAAGTCAAAGGAGTATCGCATCGCTCCCAGTAACCGAGACACCCGTAAACACATATTGTGGGCTTACATCAAACGGTTTCTCGGATGGGTATACCAATACCCTCTAAGGTATTTGTGAATCCATCATGAGATACCTAGTATCTCATAGTAAGTGAGATCTTACTACACTCTCTAAGAGTATGATGCAGATCGCACACCAATCTCCATTGCATCATCAATATCTCATTCTTGATGATCCTTGATCGGGGCCATTTGAGAATCATGCTTAAGTCATCTGTGTTCTCACAACCTCAATGCCATCAATTACTCATGGGAACACTTGTATAAATACATGCAAACAATCAAACATAATATTCAAACAAATGTATTGCCATACATTAATATTAAATGAACTATAATATTAAGTCTAAATGAACATCATCAAGTATTATGTCCTTACAATAGATTGTCTCTAGGACACTAACACTAACAGTAAATTCCCGCCCAAGAGGCGAGAATCACAATATAAATAGGCTTACACGGCCACACTTGTGAGAGGTTGAAACTTTATTAACATTTTCAATACTAAAACTAAGAAGATAGTAAAAACACTCTTGGCTTGGTTCGCCCCCAGACGTAGTCTTTTTAAAGACGAACTGGGTCAATAAATCTACTGAGTTCTTTATCGCTTTCTGTTCAATAATTCATCGTTTAATTAACTTGTTGATCAAAATATTAAACCGGGCATAACAAATTTTTTGTTATGCGTTTAGCAGCCAAGGAACACTATATATCTATTTATTTCTTTTATAATTTATTTTATCTCGAATATCAAAATATATATGTGGACATATATATTTAATTATTTCTTTATAATTCTTTTACTATTAATATTAATTTAAACATTTTATAACTTATGGTGATTGAAAAAAATCTTGGGTGTTACATCCTACCCCTCTTGAAGAAAATTTCGTCCTCAAAATTTAAAACGTACCATGGGTAAATAAATATGCATACTTGACACGCATTTCATCTTCACGCTCCCAAGTTGCCTCATTCTCACTATGAGGATTCTAGTGAACCTTAATCATTGCAATATCTTTGTTTCTTAATCTATGAACTTTCCTCTCCAAAATAGCCAACGACTTCTCCTCATAAGTTAGACTCTGATTTATTTCCAATGTCGAATAGTCAATGACATGCTCCGGATCATGAACATGCTTCCTCAACATGGAAACGTGAAACACATTATGCACGCAACAAATTCTGGAGGTAAAGCTAGCCGATAGGCTAAGTCACCAACTCTCTCAAGTATCTCAAATGGTCCCACGTACCTTGGTCTTAATTTCCCTCTCTTTCCAAAACGTATGACTCCTTTAGTATGGGAAACTTTCAAAAACACATTCTCTCCTTTATTGAACTGTAAGTCCTTCCTCCACCTGTCTGTGTAAGATTTCTGCCTATCTTGAGCCACTTTAATCTTCTCTCTTATGTTCTCCACCACTTCAATTGTTTCCTTAAACATCTCGGGTTCTAGTAACTTTCTTTCTCCAACCTAATCCCAATACAAAGGCGAGTGACACTTTCTCCCGTATAACGCCTCGTAAGGAGCCATTCCAATGGTTGACTGAAAACTGTTATTATAAGCAAACTCAACCAAAGGTAAATAATACTCCCAACTATTGTTCAACTCAAGTACACACACTCTCAATATATCCTCCAAAGTCTGAATCGTTCTCTCTGATTGCCCATTAGATTGCGGATGATAAGCCGTAGTGAAGTTCAACTTAGTCCCCATAGCTATCTGTAAGCTCTTCCAAAATCCCAATGTAAACCACGTATCTCTATCGGACACCATCAAAATTGGTACTTTGTGTAACCTCACTATCTCCCGGATATAGGTCTGTGCATACTGCTCCATCTTAAAAGTAGTCTTCACTGGAAAAAAATGTGCAGATTTGATTTAACGATCAACAATAACTCAAACTGCATTGTTTCCTTTAACCGTTCTTGGCAGTCCCATAACAAAATTCATCGTCGTGTGTTCCCATTTCCACTCCAAGATGTTAAGTGGTTGTAGTAATCCAGAGGGACGTTGATGTTCCGCTTTTACCTGCTGACAAATCAAACACCTTTCCAAAAACGTAGCAATGTCCTTCTTCATTCCACTCCACCAGAATATTCTTCGTAAGTCATGGTACATCTTTGTACTACCCGGATGAGCAACATAAGGTGTATTATGTGCTTCCTCAAATATTATCTTCTTAATCACAACATCTCCAGGCACACAAATTCTTCCTTCATAATATAAAGCTCCATCATCGGCCACTGCAAAACTTTTATCTTCTCCTTTGAGAGTACGCTCCTTCGCCTTTCGAAAAAACTCATCCTTGAACTGCTCCTTCTTAATCATGTCCCTCAACCTTGGTTGGACCATTAGGTTCGCTAAAACTGTAACACTTCTTGGTGCTGACACCATCTCGATCTTCATTTCAGCAAACTCCTTTGCCAACTGTTCTTGCTCGGTCAACATACTTAACTCTGTTAGGAAATACGGGGTGCCCGGATCTATTCGAGGTGTATTTAAATACATATTTAAATTATTCAATTAATTACTAACATGAATTAATCCTAAATAAATTCAACATAATAATTAAACAAGCAATTAGCAACATGCGTACACGTAATTTACGTAAATCCTAAGCATGCAGAATCTAGGAGTTACGAGATTACACACCTCTTGTAGAGACAACTGTTGAGATGATGGATCAACCCAAAGTGCCTTCTCAAATATGTCCCACGTGCACGAACGTAATCCGGTGGGAGGATTCTCACGAACGATTTTAATAAAGGAGAAAACTAAAAATATTTGCCACCACCTTTGTGGATTTCTAATTTTTCCTACACATGGAATTGCATTGGGGATGAAAAATTCATCCCCTATTTATAGGACTAAGGGGGTCGAAAATTTTGACCTAATTGGGTCATTGGGAAATTTCCTTGCTTCTTCATCAAGATACAATCTTGAATATATCCAACATATTCTATTTCCCAAAATATCTCCCAACAAAATCTTCTTCTCCCTTCTTGTCCATTATTTTTAAAAAAAAAAAGGAAGGAATAAGATCTTTTACCTTTCTTGAATTTATGAGATAAACTTGTATCTCAAGAATACTTATTCCATAAAATCTTTCCAAAAAAATCAAGAAAATCTTTTTCTCTCTCCTACTCATTATTTTCGAAAATAATTAGGAAAAATAGGCAATAATATTTTTTTCTCCTTTTCATTAATTGGACTTTAATTGGGCTATTTAAGGAGCCTTTAGGAGAATTAAGATTGTACCTACAATGGGCTATGGATCTATAATATTAAGACAAATATTATTCAAGCCCATTAATATTAATTTATTCCACTATAAAATTAATATTGAACTATCCATCTTAACCCATATTACGACTTCACAATAATATGGCTCCCGGTTATTATTTCCCGTGTTAAAAATTATCTAGTCCACTAATTAATTAAGCCACTGAACAAGCTTTATATTAATTAATATCTTTGTCCTTGGAGTAAAGACAGCTCAACATTATTATCCAGACCGAAAATAAATTTTCATTTGCAAGATTTGGTATGATAAAGCTTCTGAGCTCACCAAGGGGACAAATTAAGCAAGCCGTACTTGCACACGATTATCCTTATTAAATCTTAGCAATCGTCATGTAACTAATAATATTGCCCAAGATATAAGGTATTGAATCGCGTTGATTCTCTTCCCATCATAAATCAAAGCAATGGTTATTAATTTCACATGATCCTATTTAAGGGACGGAGATTAAGAAATAACGAACCACTGAGGTCTAATTTTTGTATATTCAGTACCGAAGAATTTATCCTCCTGTAGGTCCTATTCAGCGCATCATAATGCACTAGTGTAATCTCTTGGTCAAGACAAGCCAATCTGAGCCTTACACTTCAACCTTTCACGATGGATTGTTCATTTCCATATGGGTTGTGAGTTTGTACTTAGTTACGAGGAACTGTTAATTTGATCTTCCGTGATCTGGTATCACCAAATTAACTACAACGTAACACGTACTATTTATTGAACAGGTTTGAAACAAATATATATAACATTCAATCATATTTAATGCAACAGTGATAAATAATTTATTTCAGTAAATAAATAAGAAATTCAGTTTGGTTATACAAAGTAAAAAGCATACTTTACAGTATAACCCCAACAATCTCCCACTTATACTCAAAGTCTGCTTTTAAGTATATTACAACACGTCTCGTGTTCTATGTGACATCTAATGTCACCTACACGAACCTAATAATATTTCTCCCACTTATACTCAAAGCAGATTGGCAATGCTCTTGACACCCATTCCTTCAACATGTCTCTCGAATGTATTCTGAGGCAGACCCTTTGTGAATGGATCTGCTAGGTTGTCTTCCAAAGCAATCTTTGCCGCCTCTATATCTCCTCTCTTAACGATTTCTCGTATAAGATGTTGTTTTCTTTCTATGTGTTTGTTGGCCTTGTGGGCTCTCGGTTCCCTTGAATTTTCAACTGCTCTGGCATTATCACAGTAAACCGTGATTGTGCTGGGTGAATCAGGAACAACGTCCAAGTCCACCAGGAAGTTCTTGAGCCAAACCGCTTCCTTCGCTGCTTCACAAGCAGCTACATATTCGGCTTCCATGGTATAATCTGTGATGCATTTTTGCTTAACGCTTCTCCATGTTATGGCTCCTCCCCCCATGCAAAACACACTACCCGAGGTTGACTTTCTGGAGTCTATGTCTGATTGAAAATCTGAGTCCGTGTAACCGATGGGGATCAGACTGTCTGACTGATAAACTAACATTCTGTCCCGTGTCCTCTTCAGATACTTCAGAATGTTTTTAACTGCAGTCCAATGCTCTTTCCCAGGATTTCTTTGATATCTTGCTACCATGCCTACTACAAAGCAGATATCCGGTCTCGTGCACAACATTGCATACATGAGGCTTCCCACAACCGAAGCATAAGGAATGCCCTTCATGTCATCTATCTCCTTCTGTGTCTTGGGACACATATCCTTTGATTGATGGATTCCGTGTCTAAAAGACACAAAGCCTTTCTTGGAATCTTGCATGATGAATCGCTTCAAAACGGTATCTATGTATGAAGCTTGTGAGAGCCCGATCATCCTTTTCCTGCGATCTCGAGTGATCTTGATCCCTAGGACGTGACCAGCTTCTCCTAAGTCCTTCATATCAAACTGTTTTGAAAGCCATGCCCTTACGTCTGACAGCACCTTTACATCATTCTCGATGAGCAGAATGTCGTCTACGTATAGTACTAAGAATACCAAGGCAGTTTCATCACGCTTTTTATAAACACAACTTTCAAAATTATTTTGATCAAAATCGTAGGATTTTATAACCTGATCAAAACATTGATTCCAAGCACGGGATGCTTGCTTCAGTCCATAAATGGACTTCTTTAGCTTGCAAACCAGATGCTCTTGGCCCTTTTCAATGAAGCCTTCAGGTTGTTGCATATAGATTTCATCATCAAGACTTCCGTTAAGGAAAACCGTCTTGACATCCATTTGCCAGATCTCAAAATCTAGGTGCGTAGCAATCTACAAGAGAATGAGGATGGACTTGAGCATGGCTACGAGCGAAAAGGTTTCCTCATAGTCGATCCCTTCTTTCTGAGTGTACCCTTTCACCAGGAGTCTTGCTTTAAAGGATTCCACCTTCCCATCCGGTCCCCTCTTTCTCTTGTATACCCACTTGCATCCAATGTGTTTCACCCCATTAAGTGGTTCGACTAGCTCCCACACTTTATTGTGATCCATTGAACCCATTTTGGCTTCCATTGCAGTTTGCCAAGATTCTGCATCCTTGTCATGGATTTCCTCGTTGTACGACCATGGGTCTAATTCTTCTCCAGAGACCAAGTCCGAAGACTCTCATATCCCCAAGAATCGCTCGGGTTGTCTAACAACCCTCCCACTACGACGAGGTTCTGGTTGTGTAGGTGTGACGCTTGGTATATCGACTTGTACAATTGGCAAAGGAGTTGGCCCTCTAAGTTCTTCTAAGGTAACTCACTTCTAGGCTTTCTATCGTTCATATAGTCTTCCTCCAAAAATCTAAAGTGCATACTGATTACGACCTTTTGATCTTCGGGACCATAGAACATGCATCCTTTAGTTCCTTCGGGGTATCCTATAAACAACCTTAATTCTGAATGTGCTCCAACTTACCGACTTCATTGTCCAACACGTATGCCGGACAACCCCAGATCCTCATTTGTCCCAAGCTGGGCTTGCGCCCTGTCCACAATTCTCTAGGGGTTTTGGGAACCGATTTGGATGGCACTAGGTTTAGAATGTAAGCCATTGTTTCCAAGGCACAATCCCAGAATGATTTTGGTAAATCCGCATAACTCATCATTGACCTTACCATTTCTAAAAGTGTTCTATTTCTTCGTTCTGCAACCCCGTTTTGTTGAGGGGTACCGGGTGCAGTCAACTGGGATGTAATCCCTTCATCTGACAGGTAATTCAAAAATTCATCGCTGAGGTATTCACCTCCACGATCAGATCGTAGAAACTTGATACTCTTTTCCTTATGATTCTCTGCTTGAGCCTTAAATTCTTTGAACTTGTCAAAGGTCTCAGATTTATGCTTCATTAGGAAAACATATCCATAGCGTGAGTAATCATCGATAAACGTAACGAAATACTCGTAGCCTCCTCTAGCTTTGATTTGCATTGACCCACACACGTCAGTGTGAACGATTTTCAACACTTCTTTAGCTCTAACCCCTTTGGATCCAAATGCGCGCTTGGTCATCTTACCCTCCAAACATGATTCGCAGGTTGGAAATGGTTCAATCCGGAGAGATTCCAATGAACCATCTTGGACCAACTTTTGGTTCCTATTCGGATTAATATGACCTAACCTCAGATGCCAAAGAAGTGTCTCGTTCATGTTAGTCGAACATTTTCTTTTAGTGCTCGAAACAGTAGATGTGTTATAGGATGCATTTTGTGAGTGGTGTGCACAGTTAATAATATAGAGACCGTAAAGTTCCATGACAGATAAACACATCGTTACGAAAAACAGTAACATGTTTATTAAAACGAACAAAATATCCATCAGCATATAGTTTAGAAACAGAAATAAGGTTTTTCCGAAAAACAGGAACATAAAGAACATCTCTTAAAATTAAACAGTTGTCTTCAAAAGACAGGTGCACGTCTTCCACTGCTTCAGCTGCCACTCTCGTAGCATCGCCTAGCGTGATGAGGATCTCACTTACACTAAGTTGCCGGGTCCTTTTGAACCCCTGTAAAGTGAAACAAACATGATCAGTGGATCCCGTATCTATTACCCATGAATGGGTAGCATACGCCGCTAAACAAGTTTCGACAACTAGTGCGTGAGAATTACCTTTCTTTCCATTCCGCTTGGGTTTGGAACAGGCTGACCTCCAATGTCCTTTTTCACTGCAGTTGAAACATTTCCCCTTAGCCGAATTCTTTTCTCCACCCTCCCTCTTCACCTTTCCTTTGCCCTTGGCCATGCTTGAGTTAGCTTGCCTTTCGCTCTTGGTCTTCTTCTTCTTCTTGCCTCCTCTTGGCCTAGAAGAAGATGGACCAATTGCGGCCAAGGCTTGGCTACTCTCTCCCAATATTTCCTCCGTCGAGACTAGAGCTTGTAGCAGATCAGGCAAAGTGAACTTCTGATTGTTCATTTGGTAGTTGAGCCTGAACTGCTCGAAGCTTTTGGGCAGGGAATGGAGTATGAAATCGATTTGGGTCTCGATATCATATTCAGTGCCAAGTACCTCAAGTTTGTTAAGGTGAGCCATCATCTGGAGAACGTACTCCCTTACAGGCGTTCTCTCCACCATTTTCATGGAGAGCATATCTCTCATGGTGATCTGGCGAGCCACACGGGTTCTGATGTTGGAACAACGCTTCAAGATTGACCATGATATCTGCAACAGTTTCAACATTTTGGTGTTGGTGTTGCAACACATCTGACATAGAAGCCAAGATGGTACACTTTGCCATTTCGTTGGAATGCTCCCAATCAGCATGTTCTTTCTTATCCGTTTTGCTGGACTCATCAATTGGCTTTTCTGGTTTGGGTGTAGTAAGAACCCAGTTGTGATGTTGTGCGGTGAGGACAATAGTAAGTTTTCGATACCAATCAACAAAATTCTCTCCAAAGAAACAAATTGTCTTTCAGGATATGGAACAATGGATTAAAAGGTTGCGACATGATGAAACTGAAATAAACATACATCTTGTGTCAATATCCGGATCAACACAAAGAAAATCACATAATTCGATCACATGTATCATATTGAAATCTCAAAAAAATATGAACATGTATCAGCCAACATCTTAAAACAGTTTAAATGAGCCGCGTGGGTGGGTCATCATTTAAATCACATTTAAGTAGGTTACAAACAAGAACAATTACAAACCTTTAATTTTTTTTTTAAAAATTGACAGGGACTTCGGCGAAGTATATGCATATCAATTTTATACCTAAGTAATAACCATGATTAAATACATAATTATTACTTCATTTTGAACGAGCCTCTTGGGAGGGTCATCGTCGCCACTAATAATAATTAACAATCATCCTTTTGAGAATTTATTCATGTGAAAGCTTTCTTTTGGCCGTCCCTTAGGGGAATTTCTCCAAAAGAATTCACAAATAAATAAATCATGGAGGTCAAAATTAATTCGATTCAAAACCGAATTAATTGTTTAAAACATACTTAGTAATTTTTGAACTTGAGATTTTTCATTGAACAGTTCTCATGTAAACATATTTAAACAAATTAAATAAAGCATAAGAAAATACAACAATAAATCAAGCAAAACAGAAAATAAACATATTGGGCACAAATTATCCAACTGTCATGGTTTGATTTTCCTTGTCTTGATTTTGAAGAAACATCGTCTCGATTTCTCCCACTCGTTTGTCTCAAAAAAAATTTCGTCTCGAATCGCCACGCCAAGTAGCTCGTAGCCGGGATGCACGTCCGCATCCAGCCGTCCACTTGGCCGAGAGACTACGCTTGTGCGCCTTGGCACAGCGCGCGTCGCCCATATGGCTCTCGATAGCCTCGACAAGAATCGTCAGGCGCCGCGCGTACTCTCGCGCGCCCGTGCGTGCTCCCGCACGCGTGCACTTTCCATCCTCGGTCGCCTTCGCCTGCATCCGCGCCCTCGCCCGTGGAACTCAGCAGCATCGCGCGTACCCGCGCGCGCCAGCGTGTGATCGCTTTCGTCCGCCTAGCCAGTCCGGCGCTCGCCCATCACGCGCCCGTGCACGCGTCCAGGGCCGACCCCGCCTGGCACCGTGCGCCAAGCCCGTGCTCTCCTGACGATGTCCACGTCGTGCGCGTGCCTCCCTTGGCACGTTTTGCACGATGCACGTCCCCCGTGTATGGTTCCGGGTGCGTTTTAACTCCTCGTCTCCGTCTTCATCTTCGATCAGGTTAAAATTTATTTAATGAGAAAATAAATACACCTTAAATCTATACTAATCTATTACATTGAACAAATCAAATAGCCTAATCTACTCATGGATTTTCTCACGAGAAAAACAAATCCGAACGAGTCGAATTAAAAACATTCATACGCATGAAATAATTAAACACATTAAATACCATGACAATTGAATACCTGCAAAATAAATCTAGCAATTCTACTATCCAATTTTCAATTTAATGGCCAACATAATTTAAATAACAATTTAAAAGATAGAGCTCGAAACCAGAGCTCTGATACCAGTTGTTGGGAAATACGGGGTGCCCGGATCTATTCGAGGTGTATTTAAATACATATTTAAATTATTCAATTAATTACTAACATGAATTAATCCTAAATAAATTCAACATAATAATTAAACAAGCAATTAGCAACATGCGTACACGTAATTCACGTAAATCCTAAGCATGTGGAATCTAGGAGTTACGAGATTACATACCTCTTGTAGAGACAACCGTTGAGATGATGGATCAACCTAAAGTGCCTTCTCAAATATGTCCCACGTCCACGAACGTAATCCGGTGGGAGGATTGTCAAGAACGATTTTAATAAAGGAAAAAACTAAAAATATTTGCCACCACCTTTGTGGATTTCTAATTTTTCCAACACAAGGAATTGCATTGGGGATGAAAAATGCATCCCCTATTTATAGGACTAAGGGGGTCAAAATTTTTGACCTAATTGGGTCATTGGGAAATTTTCCTTACACTTCAACCTTTCACGATGGATTGTTCATTTCCATCTGGGTTGTGAATTTGTACTTAGTTACGAGGAACTGTTAATTTGATCTTCCGTGATCTGGTATCACCAAATTAACTACAACGTAACACGTACTATTTATTGAAAAAGTTTGCAACAAATATATATAACATTCAATCATATTTAATGCAACAGTGATAACTAATTTATTTCAGTAAATAAATAAGAAATTCAGTTTGGTTATACAAAGTAAAAAGCATACTTTCCGGTATAACCCCAACAAACTCGCCTCTGGGCTTCCGACTAAGGGCATCGGCTAGTACATTAGCTTTACCTGGATGGTAATGTATGGTACAATCGTAGTCCTTCACTACCTCCAACCATCGTCTTTGCCTCATGTTCAACTCTTTTTGTGTGAAAATGTCCTTTAGACTTTTGTGGTCCGAGTAGATCTCACACCTCCCTCCGTACAAATAGTGTCTCAATATCTTCAGCGCATGAACAACAACAGCTAACTCCAAATCGTGAGTTGGATAATTCAGTTCATGAGTCTTCAATTGCCTTGAGGCGTAGACAATGACTTTTCCACCTTGCATCAAAACACATCTAAGTCCTTGTTTCGAAGCATCACTGTAGACCACAAATTCCTTGGTAGGATCTGGAATCGTCAACACTGGGGCCGATGTAAGTCGCCGCTTTAACTCTTGGAAGCTTTCCTCGCACTTCTCGCTCCATTCATACTTTTCTCCCTTTCTTGTCAAACGTGTCATTGGTGCAGCTAATCTTGAAAATCCTTCAATAAATCTTCGATAATAACCGGCCAATCCCAAGAAACTACGAATCTCATGTGCATTCGTAGGTCCGCGCCAATCATTAACAACTTCCACTTTTGATGGATCAACTTCAATTCCTTTAGCCGTAATCACATGTCCGGGGAAGGCAACTTGCTTCAACCAAAACTCACAATTCTTGAACTTTGCGTATAATTTCTCCTTGCGAAGTGTTTCTAACACAATCCTCAAATGTTCCTCATGTTGAGCTTCATCTCTCGAGTAAACTAGAATGTCATCAATGAACACTATGACGAATCGATCTAAGAATGTATGAAAAACTCGATTCATCAAGTCCATAAACACAGCACGCGCATTAGTCAGTCCGAAAGGCATTACTACAAACTCGTAGTGGCCATAACGAGTTCTAAATGCCGTCTTCATAATATCACTTTCCTTGACCTTCAGTTGATGATATCCTGATCAAAGATCAATCTTGGAAAATATCCCAGTTCCTCTCAATTGATCGAACAAGTCTTCAATTCTTGGCAATGGGTACTTGTTCTTAATCGTTAGTCGATTCAACTCTCGATAGTCAATGCACATCCTTAACGTCCCATCCTTCTTCTTCACGAATAAAATAGGTTCTCCCCATGGTGAAACACTCGGTCGTATAAATCCCAAGTCCAAAAGATCTTGTATCTGAACTTTCAGCCCTTGTAACTCTTTCGGTGCCATCCTATAAGGTGCTTTCGATATCGGTCCTGCTCCAGGTATTAGATCAATAGTAAACTCCACTTGACTGACAGGTGGGACTCCAGGTAAGTCCTCCGGGAAGACATCAAGATATTCTCGAATGATTGGTACATCTTCAGCATTCACTTCTGGTTTCTGGTCTCCCATCACATTGACTAGATATCCCTGATAATTGTTCTTCCTCAGCATCTTCGTCGCCTTCATTGCACTTATTACTTGTGGCATGGTCTTAGATTTTACCCCAAAGAAAACAACTTCTTCATTGCTAGGTAGGTGCACAGTTACTTCTTTATCACGACACTTAATATCAGCTTGATATTTCCTAAGCTATTCCATCCCCAGAATAACATCAAAGTCTCTCATATCCAACACATATAAATCAGCTTCTAAATCATGTCCGCTCACATCAACTTTCGCATTGTTAACCATCGTGCAAGTACTTACTATTTTGTCAGACATAATACTTATCATTAATGGTTCGTCTACCCTTATCCCATTTCCCTAGATAATAATGAAACTTTGCAGACATGAATGAATGTGTTGCTCCAGTATCTAAAAGTACAAGAACAGGAATATTTGACAGTGTAAGAATACATGTCATAGTACCTGGTTGCTTATCAGCTTCTCCTCGAGTCATAGCAAACATCCTAGCTCTGCCACCTGATCCGGGGTTCGATCTGTTTCCACCTCTTGCATTATTCATCTTTGGGCAATTAACAATAGTATGTCCCTCCGCCTTGCACCAGTAACATTTGTTCTTTCCCATTAAGCACTCTCCATTATGGTTCTTACCACTATTCTTGCAAGTTAGTCGATCTGGTTGATTTGCATTCCTTCTGGGCATTTCAGCTCCTGTTAGCACGTCCTTGTTTGTTTGGAGCTGGGTTTCTGCTTGACCCTGCACCATTCCATTTTCTCTTCCCTGAATATTCCGTCAATTTTGGCTTTGGAGCATCCATAGCTATGCTATTTTCAATTTCTTCAGCACGAGCATACGTTTCCGCTAGAGTTGTGATTCCTTAACCAGCTACCACATTCCGAATCTCAGGTCGAAGGCCCTGCCTGAATCTTTGTACCTTCTTGGCCTCAGTGTCGGCCAAATGCGGAGCAAAATGAGATAAACGGCTGAACTCCCGCTCGTACTCTTCCACCTTCATATCTCCTTGTTTCAAATTGAAGAACTCCGTCTCCATTCTCATGCTATATGATGGTGGACAATATTTTTCATTTATGACCCGCTTAAATCCTTCCCAGGTGAGTGCTGCTATCTCGTTTGCTGGACGCATACCCTTGTAAGAGTTCCACCATATTCGTGCGCCCTCTTGTAGCACGAACGTAGCACATGACACCTTTTGAGCGTCCGTACACATCAACAGTCCAAGTATATCTTCAATCCTTCCCAACCATCCCTCTAGCGCTACTGGTCTATCTCGGCTATTAAAAGCAGGGGGCTTGAAGCTATTGAATTGCTTCGACACTTGAAGTTGATCGACTGGTGCAGCTGGTGCAACACGTGGTGGCATGGTCCTATAAGGATTCGACTGTCTTAGTCTCAAAATCGTAAATGTCATCTACTTTTAACACCTCTATCCATCTTATCTATCAATCACCATAGTTATTAGGAAATAATTTATTCAATGAATTGTAAATCTTAATTAGTCAATTCATGTCATAAATCGTAATCATTTGATCATCTTTTCCATGGCCAAATAGTAAATATTTAATCAAACTCAACCATTTCAATATCGTGAATCATAGATTATACAATCATCTTTTCCATGATCGTTTAATAATATAACTTGTAAACTTTCATATCATACCTTGGAGTTGTAGCATGGTGGGCGGTGGTGGATGCTGTAACTTATACTCAATAATGCATGATTTAAAATTCTTATGTAAATATTTTTTTTCTCATAACTAAAAAGAAAGATTTTCTTTTAAACAAGTAATTTTTTTTTATGAAATAGTAAGACTCTAAAAGAAGATTTTTATTTTATAAGTCTACAAGAATGTAGACCTGCTCTGATACCACACCGTCACACCTCAATTTTCAAAGAACTTTTAAAGGCAATTTTAGAAGGCAATTATCCAAATCTTCCATAACTAACTAAAAATATTGCATATTAAATTTTCAAAGTTTGCAGCGAAAGTAATTAAATTCAAAATATTTTTTAAAGAAGATAATTTAACCATAAGAATATTCTAATAAATTATCTCAGTGCTGAACATAGACCTTCAAAATAAAATAAAGTAATCTAATGCTACTGAAAATAACGTCAAAACTAAATCCTCAATATTCAAATAAAATAAGAGTTATGCAATGAAATAATTTGCTTAAGTAAAATGATAAATGTCTCGAGGCAATCCACCGGCCCTCCACCGCACTCCAATATTACTCTGCAAAATGTTAAAGATTGGGATGAACAAAACAACTAGATCAGTGGGATTCCATCACAATGTTATAATAAAATATAGCACATAAATAAAATCATAAACTCACATAACATGCATCATAATCAATATAACGAGTCAATGATCTTTTCCATCCTGAGTCGTATTGACCAATCTGTATACGATGGAGTTGCCCCCAAGGATCTTTTCCATCCTGGACCGAAGTCCCCCGCAAGTTACAACGATCTTTTCCATCGAGTAACCAAATAATATAACATTCCACGTAAATCATGTAGCAAGCAACAATTAAATTCACATGAATATTTAAAAATAACAAAGCAAGTAAAAATTCCACCTCAAGTCTTGATTAACCTCGTAAACACGTAAATTGATTTAATCCGTAAAATCTGCGTCACCTAAAAGTATTAAATAAAATAATTTTAGGAATTTTATTATACTTCTGGATATTGAATAATTAATAACTTAATATAAAATTTAATGATATATAAAAAGAATCATACGAATACAGATTCATTGATATTGCAAACACATACCTTCTGGAATTATTAATATTTCTTAATAATGCGTATTTAATATAATAATAAAGAAAAAAATTAACGATTTATAAATCACATGCCTAACACTTGTGTTGCACGGGTGCGGGTGCGGAGTGCAGATACAATACGATTAGGGTGCGGGGATTCGTAGATTTTCAAATTTTTAGGATACGATACAGCCAGGATACGTCAATTTTTTAAATTTAATTATATATATCACCTGTAACAATATTAAAAAATTTACAACAATTATATATAACACATGTAATAATATCAAGAGTACTTAAAACACAAGTACTAATATCAAGGAATTCATCCCATAAGTAACAAAACAACAATTAAATCAAATATCATTAACCTATACAAGTCATAAATCATAATAAAAGATTAATAAATTTTAATAGTTAATAAGTTTTAGAGTGTGTCCTTCAAATTATTAGTAAGTTTTAATTTTTTTTTAAAAAAACCCCAAAATTTAATAAATATTACAAAAAAATTCCGATACGTATCCGATAATAAAAAATAAAAATAAAATCCGATTCAAAAAAAAAAAATTGGCATTAATCCACGTGGTGAATTTCGGTCGCAATTTCAAAAATCCCAATTGCACCCCCACCCTTAATCCGAATCGCGATCTTTGCATCTTTATTAATTTTGAAGAATCCGTGCATTAGAGCCTAACACTATACTGACATGGAAATTTTGAAACCAAAATCTTGGCAAAATAAACTTTGGACTCGGTCAGCGAAAATAAGAATTAGGCTTGATTGGATATAGCACGAGGCTCTAGAGGGTTGTAGCACTTTTAATTCTACACACTGTATCAACCAATTAAATATGCCAAAATTGGTTTCGAATGATTAATAAATATTATGCTAGCACATAAATATAAGCTAAACTAATAGTTATGACTTTGACATCTCAAGGTTTAAAAACATGACTCATCTTTCCATTACCACTTATATAAGACACGAAGGTTCTGCCTTATTTGAAAATAATCCATAAATAAGATAATAAAAATATTTTAATACAAATTCCTAATTTTTAACTTGAAAAATCTGGAATACACGACCACTGTGAAAATAAAGATTTTAACCGATTTGTTTGGGTTTTATCAGATTAAAAAAAAGAAGAACAATAGCTAGCAGATTAACAAAATTAATAAAAAGGAAGAAGAGGTACCGAGTTGGTAAGGAATAGATGAAAGACTTTCCGTGACTAAATATCACCAGGAAGACGTTGGTAGTCAGGAGAAAATTTTTCTAAGATAAATTTTTCTGTGATTTTCTTTTGCGGAAGGGACCGGTATAAAATAGGATGAGGGAGTAAAATTCAGTTGAGATTTTTTGGGCTTAGAGAAGATGAAGTCTTCCACTTTCTACGTGAGTTTGAACGTTTAAAAAGATAGTTATTCAAAACAAATTTAGAAAATTTTGGGGCAAAAGCATATCTATGCATTTTTTAAAGAAAATAAAATAAATAAAACTTTACACAAAATTTTATCTTATGCGTGTAGCAGCCAAGGAACAGTATATATCTATTTATTTCTTTTATAATTTATTTTATCTCAAATATCATAATATATATGTGGACATATATATTTAATTATTTCTTTTTAATTATTTTAATATTAATATTAATTTAAACATTTTATAACTTATGGTGATTGAAAAAAATCTTGGGTGTTACATCCCAAGAAAGTTTGACTAACAAAATTAGTCCCAATTTTTTTTTTCGAATACAATTTTAGCCCCAAAATTCACAGGCGACACGAAACAATGTCGTTTCGTGTCATGCGGAACTCACGTGCGCCTCCTTCTCCGTCGAGTTTTGTTGACTGTGTTAATAATTATAATTTACATTTATTTTTAAAGATAAATTCAATTATTTTAAATCCATGTCATTATTTTTCCTAAAAAAATTAACCGATATATTAAAATTTAATAACACCAAAATAAGTCTCCCCCAAATTAACACCACCCAAAATTGCGTTGCCCATTCACCACCAATATCATTCGTCTTCTTCCCCAAATCTATTCGCATGTCGCGGTGTCGCCGATTGAAACCCTAACAACTTTCCTAATTCGCCAACGAAAATCTTGCACAAACACCATATCTTTGTCTCCATACCAGTACAAGGGCGTGAAAAAACTAGGGTTAGAAACTGCTATTGCGTTCTATGCATTGTTGTATGGTAGCGTCGCGCCGCTGTTGTACGGATCTTCGAGTGGTTCTTCATATGCATCGCTACGGGGTTGTGTGTGGGTGTGTCGTTTGTAATTTGGGTGTTGTGATTTTGAGTTTGTGAAGATTGATTTTTGAGGGTTTTGAATCTTGAAATATGTTTATTGATCTGAAAGAAACATTTTTATTTTTTAATGTTTTGTTTTTAATTTTTGATTTTTTGTTTTTATTTACAATTTTTTAATCCATGGCTTATGTGTCCGGCGGGTTTTTTTTATTGGCTATTAAATCCTTGTCAGCATGACACATCGTGCCCAGTCATCAAATTGCTAAATCCCCAATTTAAAGGCGTACGTGAGTTGCGCATGACACGAAACGACGTTGTTTTGTGCCATCGGCGAATTTTGGGGTTAAAATTTTATAATTCAAAAAAAAATTGGGATTAATTGTGTTAGTCAAACTTTCTTGGGACCATTTCATAAAAAAGTGATAAGTTATTGGACCATAGATGAAATATATGTAGTATTTCATCTTTTGTAACAACTTCAAATTTGTATTACTTTTCGTTGTGTTATGGAAAAATATGAACTATTTACTTTTTCTTCTTCCATAAATCTCATAAATGCAATTAATAATCACTTCAAAACTAAAAGAACTACTTTTAGAGATATAATATCCTCAAATCCTTTTGTATAACTATAGGAGACCCCCAACAACGAACAATGTTTTGGAAAATTAGGGGTGCTCGGATCTATTGAAGATGAATTTAAATACATATTTAAATTAATCAATTAATTACTAACATGAATTAATCCTAAATCAATTCAACACAATAATTAAACAAGCAAATAAGCAACATGCGTACACGTAATCCACGTAAATCCTAAGCATGCGGAATCTAGAAGTTACGAGATTACATACCTCTTCTAGAGACAACCGTTGAGACGATGGATCAACCCAAAAAGCCTTCCCAAATATGTCCCACGTCCAAGAACGTAATCCGGTGGAAGGAATCACACGAACGATTTCAATAAAGGAGAAAAATAAAATATTTTGCCACCACCTTTGTGGATTTCTAATATTTCCAACATATGGAATTTCATTGGGGATGAAAATTCATCCCCTATTTATAGGACAAGGATGACCGATTTTTCCACTAGAAAAATAAGGAGGAAAATCTTTTTCTTGACCTCCAAGAAATCTTGAATATATCCCATATATTCTTTTCTCCATAATTAAAATTTTCCATAAAAATCTCACTTCCCTTTATCCCATATTTTTCGAAAAAATACAAGGAAAAGTGAATCAAGATTTGATTTCTTGAATTTGATAATCATGTATTCCAAGAATACTTATCTTTTTCCATAAAAATCTTTTCAAGAAAATCAAGAAAATCTTTCTTCTTCTTTTTCTAAAATTTTCGAAAATTACTAGGAAATATTGGCAATAATATTTTCTTCTCCTTTTCATTAATTGGACTTTAATTTGGGCTATTTGAGGGGCCTTTAGGAGAATTAAGATTGGACCTCCAATGGGCTATGAAACTTTAATATTTAGCCAAAATATTATTCAAGCCCATTAATATTAATTTATTCCACTATAAAATTAATATTGAACTATCCATCTTAACCCATATTACGACTTCACAATAATATGGCTCCCGGTCATTATTTCTCATATTTAAGATTATCTTAGTCCACTAATTAATTAGGCCACTGAACATGCTTTATATTAATTAATATCTTTGTCCTTGGAGTAAAGACAACTCAACATTATTATCCATACCGGAAATAAATTCTCACTTGCAAGATTTGGTATGATAAAGATTCTGAGCCCATCAAGGGGACAAATCAAGCAAGCCGTACTTGCACACGATTCTCCGTATTAAATATTAACAATCGTCATGTAATTAATAATATTGCCCAAGATATAAGGTATCGAATCACATTGATTCTCTTCCCATCATAAGTCAAAGCAATAGTTATTAATTTCACACGATTCTATTTAAGGGACGGAGATTAAGAAATAACGAACAACTGAGGTCTAATTCTTGTATATTCAGTACCGAAGAATTTATCCTCCTGTAGGTCCTATTCAGCGCATCATAATGCACTAGTGTAATCTCTTGGTCAAGACAAGCCAATCTGAGCCTTACACTTCAACCTTTCATGATGGATTGTTCATTTCCATCTGGGTTGTGAATTTGTACTTAATCACGAGGAACTGTTAATTTGATCTTCTGTGATCTGGTATCACCAAATTAACTACAACGTAATACTTACTTACTTATTGAACAGGTTTGCAACAAATATATATAGCATTCATTCATATTTAATGCAACAATGATTAATAATTTATTTCAGTAAATAAATAAGAAATTCAGTTTGGTTATACAAAGTAAAAAACATACTTTTCAGTATAACCCCAACACAGTGATAATATAGTGCATAGTTCTGTAGTTCCCTCTCATCTCTGTTTTTCTGAATTTGACGACATGTAAATGTATGAATAACGAGAGACAATTCTAGGGGTTAGACATGTAGGTGATTGACTCTAGTCCAAGTGGGAGATTGTTAGTGTTAGTGTCCTAGAGACAATCTATTTTATGGACATAATACTCGATGATATTCAGTTTGATTTAATATTATAGTTCACTTAATATTAATGTATGACAATACACTTTGTTTGTCCCGGTGAAAAACCCATGAAATGCGGAAAAAAAAATCATGAAATGCATATAAAACAGGGGTGTAGGAGTGGTGATTCCAAATTTTTACTTTTTAAGTCCATGTGTTGTGTTTTGCTTATAATCGAATGCATATGACAAGTAAGAACATAAAGCAATAAAGAACACAACAAAGTATAGTGGTTCGGAGACTCAAGCTCCTACATCCACTCTCCCTGTTCCTAGGGAAATTCCTTCAAATGAGACTTATCACCCTCCATGGGATCGCCTATAAGCTTTCTGACTATCCAAGATAGTTTACTCACTTCTTCTACATTTGAGTTTTCTGGCTGACTACTCTGCAGCTTACTTACTCAAACACACACAAGCTTTCTGACTATCCAAGATAGTTTACTCACTTCTTCTCTAGAGTTTTCTGGCTGACTACTATGCAGCTTACTCACTCTTTACAACTCCAACAATCACACAAACTACCTAACAATAGGGTTTGGGTTTGGTTGGTGTCTCCAACTAGGTTGAGATTTTCCCGTACATTTGTTTAGCCTCAATGCTAAGGTTGGGAAAATCTCTCTAAGCTTAGGATATATCTTGGGTTGCTTAGATTGGGTTTAAGAACACTCTTGAATATATTTGTATATCTACAGACTTGTGTTCTATGGTGGGAATGCTTGAGTATATGGCTCTTGGCTCTATAGCATTTTTCCACATTCTCCACACTCTCCACACTTTAGAATGATGAAAGACCTTGTATTTATAGTGTGGATTTGAATGTTACCGTTGGAGAGAATCACATTCAAATCCATACTATTTTGTAAGTTCTATGACTTTTTTCAGGCTGGTTGTCTTCCTCTCATTGGTCCACGTCAGCTGAATCTAATGGCTATATTCTTCAGGATCTTCTGAGTCTTCAGGTTTCTCTGAGTCTTCAGGTTTCTCTGATTCTTCAGGTTTCTCTGAGTCTCAGGTTTCTTTGAGTCTCAGGTTTCTTTGATTCTTCAAGTTTCTCTGATTCTCAGGTTTTTTTGAGTCTCAGGTTTCTCTGAGTCTCGGGGATTCTTCTCGGGATACTTCTACTCGGATTCTTGATTGGCGGACTTCTTTTCGACCTTGTCGTCGGGCATCTTGACACTCGAGTGGTGAGTTCATTCTTCGACTTCAGACATCCTGACCCTCAAGTCACTTTTACTCACTGACCCTCAGGTCACTTAACTCAGGCTATCTGATTTCTTCTTTGCCTGATCTGATCAGCTCGACTGATCAGATCAACACATCTTCAGGTCAACATATCAAGATAACATCAGGTCATATGCATCAGGTTAGCATATCATGTTATCTTATCTGATCTCGATCACGTCTGATCTTGATCGATCTCAAAATCTCTTTCCTCTTCGATCCGCAACCTCCTCTTCCGATCTTACGGCGGGTTTCTTTACGATCGACTTTGTGCGCTCTTCCGATCATCCGATCGGTATGTTCTAATAATATGATCTTACGATTAATTTGGCTTAGCTTTTCTTCAATTCTAATTTTGCACAGCTTATCAGTTAATTCTGGAACTCATCTTACTCATCTGATCTCGATCAGTCTCGTCTGCAGCCTCGTCTGATCTCGATCATCTACTTCTGATTCCGTGAGTTCCCCCTCAACTTGTTCTCTCGTTCCCCCTCAACTTGTTATCTGTAAATTAGCTTAAATAACACAAGTTGATAATGTTTTGACATAATTCATCAAAACTAAAATATCCCAACACACTTGTTTGAATATTATGTTTGATTGTTTGCATTTATTCATACAAGTGTTCCCATGAGTCATTGTTGTCGTTGAGGTTGTGAGAACTCAGATGATTTAAGCATGATTCTCAAATAGACCTGATCAAGGATCATCAAGAATGAGATATTGATGATGCAATGGAGATTGGTGTGCGATCTGCATCATACTCTTAGAAAGTGTAGTAAGATCTCACTTACTACGAGATACTAGGTATCTCATGATGGATGCACAAATACCTTAGAGGGTATTGGTATACTCATCTGAGAAACCATTTGATGTATTTCCACTATATGTGTCTACGAGTGTCTCGGTTAGTGGGAGCGATGCGATACTCCTTTGACTTGAGGTCAATACGCACAACATGTGTGGGATGATGAACTTTGACCATGACCGACGCTTGCACCTGTCTATGGGTAGATATGGCTTGGATTGGGTTCATCACGAAGTGCATGTGCGTGGTAGTTGAGCCAAGAATATGATTCATTCCTCAATGTGGATTTAGAGAGAATACTTATCTTCTCATCATAATTGGATCAAAGTCATCGGCCGATGCACGTCAACTTAGACTTTGTGGCTAAGTGTGACATACATGATCAATTAGTGATTAGTGATAATATGACACTTCATCATGTTCAAGACTTAATCGAGCATTCGTGAATGAAAGGAGGAAATCGTAATAGCCCATGTTTCAGTTACAGGTAGTTGCACGTTTCTCGCAACGTACCTCATATATTGAGAATGTCTGATTTATTGTCTAGGGTTCAATTAAGACCGTTAGTTTGACTAATCGCCCGATATATGAGGGCATATGGATCACACAACAAGTAGTTCCCTTTTACGGATTATAGTTGGTTGATTAAATGTTAAATTGGATTTAATATTTAATTTATGGAGAATTAATTAATAATAAATTAATTTGGAATTAATTATTATTAATATTTAATTAAATTGGATTTTATTAAATAGGATTCCCAATAATAATATATGGAATATTATTATAGGATTTAATATATATGGAATCAAATTCATAGAGATTTGATATACATGGAATTAAATCCGTAGAGATTTTATATATGGGAAATAAATCTAAGAGATTTATTTTATAAGATTAAGGATTTTATTTCCTAATCAGGTTAGCTTAAGATTTAAGTTAGGCAATGCAAAACATTGAAAAGGGAAAATATATTGAAAAGATCATATATATGGAAATATGATATATGATATGAATATATATGGTAAATATCTATTGGAGGGATAATTTTTTTTTTTTATGTATCTTCCTAAATTCCATGTAATTTTCGTTCACCCCCTCTCCTATATATATAAGGGCTGATTTTTTAACCCTAAATTCATTGATATTTCGACAAAAATATCAGATATTTTTGAAACGTCGATAAATATTGAGATATCAACATAAATTTAAGAATTCGAAAACCAGTTGATTTTTTTAAAGCAAGAACAACAAAAGTGAGAAATTAATTCTTATTCAAGATAGTTAAATAGTTTGTTTGATTCACCATCGGATCGACCATCTAGGGCTTAGGGAATACTCAAGAAGACAATTGGGTTGAAGCAATTAATCTTCTCAATGGTGTCTCTTCGATTCAAAGGTTAATACAATGTCCCTTAGTTCCACATGTTTAAGGCTATGTATATTTTACCGTTTATGATGGAGCGTGTGATGCAGAAGTTCACATTCACTTATCCTCTCATGCCGCAACAAGTTGCTTTTGAAGTTTATGATGCAACTCGTGTCTTTGCTCTCAAATGGTTAAATGGAACAAGTGAAGATAATGGACAACCCCTTTACAATGATAATGAACATGGTCTGTAGACTCTCTGTTATTAACTTGTTTTTCCAGAGTTACTGATATTGTATTTTGCTCCTTTTAAGTTTTTACCAATTCCAGTTTATAATACTACCAGGAAAGTTAATGCAAGCCCGTTACCATGATACTGAATATGGTATGAGGACCTCCCATTATTAACCTTCCTCAGTCGTCTGCAACAAAATAACCACTAGTTCTGAGTTATTAAGTCTAAGTAGACTAAGCACGAGTCTAAAAAAACTAGTGATCGATACTGATTACGACTATTGTGATGCCGAAATAGAAGTTGAGGGAGTCAAAGTAGGAGCGAATCGTTGTATCATAGCTGCGAGGAGCAATTTTTTTCACCAGCTATTTAAGAATGCGAGTGTTAAGGAAAGTAAGAAAACGAGGTATGTGCTGTCTGAGTTAGTGCCTCATGGGAGGATAGGATACGAGGCATTTATGGTAGTTTTGAATTACTTGTACTCTAAAAAGGTGAAGCCGTCTCCCACTGAGGTGTCGACTTGTGTCGATGAGTCGTTTGCGCATGATGCTTGCGGCCCTGCTATAAATTACGTGGTGGAAATGATGTATGCTTCGGCTACGTTTCAGATTAAAGAACTTGTCTTCAGCCCATTTTGTAAAGTAATCGACCGCGACGAGGGCGAATTTCACTGTCCCCGGTGCCGTGGCAGCAGGAGGATGACCAAGATACTAACTTCAACCAGCAGCAGAGCAGGCGGATGACCAAGATATGCCTAACTTCGACCAGCAGCAGTAGCAGTAGGGCCCACGTATGTTGCCTCCTCCAGGCCCACGCGCCCGCCTCCTCCGGGCCCACGTATGCCTCTGCTGATGGGGCAAGGTACGGGGGGTATAGATGGTGACCAGCTTGCGTAGTGGTAGGAGGTCAATCTGAGGGCCAATGTAGACATTATGCTTTTCCCCATCATGATTGAGATTATTTACCGTGCACATGTTGTATGAGCTGAGCATGCATTGTTGCACTGTATGATGAGGCAGCAGGTGATGGCGAGGTTCGTCGAGACTTATCCTCACGTTCTACGAGGTGTTTCTGATGAAGTTTATATTAATGCTCATGGCCATGCTATCGAATGGTTAAATGGGAAAAGGGTAGAAAAAGGACAGCCCATTTACATTGATGGTGAAGATGGTCTGTGGACTGCTCATTATTAACTTGTTTTTCCATAATTATTTTTCCAGAAATACTATGGGGTTTTTGCTCATTTTGAGTCTTTACAAATTCTCTGAAGAACTCTTGATATTGTGTTTGCCCCTTTTAAGTTTATTAATTTCAATTTATACATTATGTTTTTGGTGTTATTCTGTTGTAGGATAATGGTTGGATATTGTGTTACAAACATGTTTTTCGTGTTATTTTGTTATAGGATAATATGGTCATGTCTAGTATATAACCCGCATATTCCCCCGGTTTCAAATATATTGTGTAAATCCAAATGTGAAACTCAAGTTTAAATGGAAAATAAATTTGTATGTAATATAATAACTTTTAATACAATAAATTCATTCCTCTGACTTACATCTCTTCTATCTCATTCTTTCTACCTAAAATACTTTCAGTCTTCATAAATACCAATTTCTGAATATGTTGGAAACAACACATTCTATCATATGCAAATGTACCTCCTCTCCTCCCCATCTTTCTCCATATAATTACTCTTCTCAAACTAATGATCTCAATACTGTACTGGTCCAATCTATCCCCCTTTGAACAATGTACAATGTCATCCAATCAATGGAAGTCTCATGCAATAAATCTACCTATGCTTTCTCTTCTTCAGTACAACATTAGCTTGCTCAAAAGCTCTTAGGCAAAAATATTCAACCAAGTCATCGTCCCCCACCCCTCATAAGTCCAACTCAAACTGGAATAACATGCTCCCTAATCTAGAAAGAAAATTGAGATGAATACTTCTACTAGGGACCATCCTTTGAAAAGAGACTCATCCTTGATAAAAAGAGAACTTCATCTATTTACATGATTAGAATAATGTTAGTGAACACATAATTAAATTTATTTCTGTACACAGTTAAAAGCTCTTAATTTGTATGTGATGTGGGTGAGTTCAAATGTGATATCCAAATATTTCATTAATTATTAAACAATATTCTTTAGGTCCATATACACAGGCGATATATGCTTTATAATTAATTTAATTTTACATTTAAAACTTATGAGTTTTGAAGTTTTGTGATTAATATATGGATATAAGTTCTAAATCTAGATCATACTGAAGAAATAAGTTAGTGGTTAATGTTTATCTAATATTAAATTACAAGTTGGGAATTAAAAAGAAGGTGAAACTGATCGATGTATATAGTTCATGTATTGCATAAGATTTAAATCATTTGTATGTGATTCATAATTTTACTTAATTTAGTCGCTTTTAATTAGTACTAGGATGTTTTTCTTTTTATGCTTTTATTGTGATTGAACTTTATCATTGAAACTTTATCAGGTCGAAGAACCATTAGAGTGTCAACTTAAACAAATGATTCTATTTACATTAGTGAATAGTAAAATAAAGGAATAAATGTATAATGATGTTTGAGGTTAAGATGCACACGTGTATAATATATACACATATATACAGTGTCGGAGCCAGGATTTTCATCCAGGGAGGCCCAATTAATAGTAAAGTAACACTTATGTGAATTAAGTCTATACATGAACTCTATTACTGATATGTATAAAAACTGTCATTGATGTTATGCATAACAATGATAGTTTTTTTTATATAACAATAATATTGAAAAAATAGATTTCGCACAAGTTTTATCTTAATAGTAATAAAACGAAAATAAAAGTTTAAAATAGCTCTTCATGATAAAGAAGCATTGTATGATAGATATGTTACTAACTTTTTGAAAAATATCTTTTTCAATGTATCAACCAAACAATCATTCAAAAATTATCATTGTTGATAGATATGTTACTAACTTTGAAAAACATCATTTTTAATGTATCAACCAAACAATCATTAAAAAATATCTAACATTCGGTTACATAGTGAACCCTTGATGAATTTCATTGCTGAAAATGTTCTTTCAATTGTAGTTGTGGCAACGTAAGATCAATGATAACTTAATAAACAAATAAACTAATTGAAATATAATATGATTTCTTGTATATAAAGATCGTGTATTTATAACTTAAACTGATACTTGATATAGATCGTGTATTTATTTAGAATTAACCCTAAATAAAAATTTAATACATCTAAATTACAACATTCATCTTCAACTCTTTATGATTTGGAAGCATTGCACGATAGATATGTTACTAGTTTTTTTTAAAAACATCATTTTTAAAGTATCAACCAAACAATCATTAAAAAATATCTCATATTCGGTTACGTAGTGAACTCTTGATGAATTTTATTACTTAAAATGCTATTTTCATTGTAGTTGTGGCAACGTGAGATCAATGATAACTTAATAAATAAATAAAACCAATTGAAATACAATATAATTTCTTGTAGCAACCATCTTTTGAGCATGATCTTCTATTCCTGTAACTGTAGATAAGTTTTCATCCAAACGCATATCAATATAATTTCTTAGTTGATTTGTCATATTAAAGTAGAGCAACTCAAATTTGTTCAAACATATTTGATTAAATTACTAAAATTCCCCTGTAATTTTTCAAAATCTCTAAAAAGGGAACGCCTTGTACCCCATCCTCGCTCCGACCTTGCATATATATAGTTTCCAATTGAGAACTAATAATAATAATAATAATAATAATAATACTAATAATAATAATAATAATAATAATAATAATAATAATAATAATAATAATAATAATAATAATAATAATAATAATAAATGGTATTACTATTGTTAAATTATAATAAAAATGTGAACTAGGATTATTACATTCTCTGCACGTCAACCCCTATAAAAGCCTAACTTATGAGTATGTATATGTAGTAATTTGGCAATTTATATATCATCCTAATCAAGTTAATTGATATAAATCTTAATCTTAATACTATATATGGGTAAACCTGATTCAACTTATGTGGCGGAACTACGCAGTCTGCGCAAAGCCCAATTCAACCAGATTACTTCTTTTTAAAATCGAGCATTTTCATTAAAAGTTATTCAACGTAAGTTTTTAATCTATCTAATTAATTAAGTTAAGTTTTTTTATTATTGTTATTAATTATATATCAAGAGATCCACGTGACCTAAAAGCCCATTCTTTCCTTTTCTTCGTAACTAGGGTTTGTTTGATCGATTTAGTTGTTGCATTTTGTTGATTTTTTATATTTTTCTCAAATTTTGATTAGGTGTGCAATATATTCTGACTATGACAATATTTTTTTTCAGATGATTGAAGATATCAAAAATTCAAAATCATCAACAAACTATTTAAGGTAATCCAATTTGAGAGTTTATCAAGTTGTTTATTTGTTTGTTAGTTCAACTTTTGCATATATGAGTTGGGTTTATTCGAATGGTTGGTGATGCCATTTGGACTCTCTAATGCCCCAAGCACATTCATGCGTATCATGAACCAATCTTTACGTGCTCTAATTGGCACTTGTGTCATTGTCTACTTCGACGACATTCTCATCTACAATCGTTCTTGAGAGGCCCAAATTGAACATATTCCGGCAGTTCTTTGCATTTTGACAAGAAAAATTTTCTTTGCAGCACCAAAGAAGTGCTTGTTCTTCGAGGAATCTATTTTATTTTTGGGATATTTAATCTCGGCCAGTGGTATTAGTGTGGACACCTCAAAAGTGGATGTGATTCGTGATTGGCCACAACCTACTACCATTACTGAAGCAAGGAGTTTTCATGGTTTGGCTTCGTTTTACCGTCGATTTATTGCCCATTTTAGCTCGATTATGGCTCCAATAACGGATTGCATCGGTCGAAAGCCATTTGTGTGGACTTTAGAAGCTGATATAACATTCTCGACCATCAAGCAACACCTCACTGAGGCCCTAGTTCTTCGTCTACCCGACTTTGAACAGCCCTTTGAACTCTCTTGTGATGCTTCAAAATCTGGCATCGAGGCAGTTTTGAGCCAAGGGGGTCGCCCTGTGGCATTTTTTAGTGAGAAGCTATCAGGTCCCCGTTCACGTTATATCACTTATGACGTGGAATTTTACACAGTCGTTCGTGCCATTAGACATTGGAGACACTATTTGTTTCAGAAAGAGTTTGCTTTTTACTCAGATCACGAAGCATTGAAGCACTTGGCCACACAAGATAATTTGTTCGCCAGGCATGCTTCTTGGACGACGTATCTCCAACAATATACGTTTATCCTTAAAGATCGATCTGGAACCTCGAATCGGGTCGCTGATGCGCTAAGCAGGTGACCCCAATAGTGTTTAATATATAGATTATACAAAGTAAAAACATACTTTCACGTATAACCCCAACTGTTCCCACTTCAACTTTCTTCTTGAACACCCACTTACAACTTACAACTTTCTGTTTTCCCTGTCTCTCCACAATCCAAGTCTTGTTCTTCTCTAAGGACTGTAGTTCTTCTGTCATAGCCATTATACATTGTTCTCTTTCATCACTGGTTATGACTTGAGTGAAAGTTTGAGGTTCACTGTATTCTAGCTTTTCTGTTGTAACTAGGGCATAAGAAACTAGATCAGCTTGACCAAATCTAGTTGGAGCCCTAGTTTGCCTTCTTTGCCTATCTCATGTCAACTCATAACCACTCAAGTCTATTCCCTGAGCTCCACCATTATTCATGTCAGGTTGAGGCTCATGTTCATCCTGATCTTGCTCTCCATCACTGTCAGTGTGTTCATCTTGAGTCTCTTCAGTGTTTGTAGCAATTGGATCCACCAGAACTAGAACAGCATCACTTGAGATCTCCCCATTCAGATCTTGTTCATTTCCCTTGTACTGATAGCCCATTTCCTGTTCATTGAATGTCACTTCTCTACTCACTATACACCTTTTTTTTTTTCAGGCTCTATACACCACAATTTGTACCCTTTCACACCTTTGGATATCCAATAAAGATGCACTTTAGTGCCCTGGGATCCAACTTGTCTTGTCTTATGTGAACATAAGCAATGCACCCAAAAACCTTAAGCCTATTATAGTCTAATAGCTTTCCATACCATAGCTCATCTGGTGTCTTCAGATCTATGGCAGTGGTAATTTGTTTATCCAGTAACAGGCTGTACTCACAGCTTCACCCCAAAAAGATCTAGGTAGTTTAACTTCTGAAAGTATGTATCTCACCCTTTCTAGGATAGTCCTATTCATCCTTTCAGCCAATCCATTTTGTTGTGGGTTGGTAGGAACAGTCTTGTGCCTTGTAATGCCTCTCTCCCTGCAGAATTTTTGAAATTCCTCAGATAGATACTCTAGCCCATTATCTGTTCTGAGATGCTTAAGCTTCTTTTGCTTCTTGTTCTCCTGTTCAGATAGCCATTCTTTGAACTTGGCAAATGCTTCTGATTTCTGTTTCAGAATGCACACCCGCACTTTTCTAGTGTGATCATCTATGATAGTCATGAAATATCTCCCTCCACCATGAGTTTTCACTCTAGCAGGTCCCCAAATATTAGAGTGAACATAGTTAAGAGCCTCTTTAGTGCAATGAGTTCCCTTTGAAAATACATGCTTTCTTGACTTTCCTAAGACATATTATTTACATAATTCTAGCTTAGTTACCCTTTTCCCAGAGAAGACTCCTTTCTCTGATAGAACTTTCAGCCCCTTCTCTCCAATGTGGCCTAGTCTCTTATGCCAAGAGATTGTGTCAACTTCACTCATAGCAGCCTCAACAGACCTTACTATGGTCTTTCCAATTATGATATACAGACCATTGACCTTTTCACCTTTCATAACTGTCATATCTCCCTTAGTTGCCAGAATTTGACCCTTCTCAGTCTTAAACTCATAACCTAAGGCATTTAATGATCCAAGATATATTAAATTTCTCTTAAGATCTGGAACAAACCTCACATTTGATAGGATTTTTTGTTTCCCATCAAACATTTGAACCTTCACAGAGCCCTCCCCTCTAACTTGACAGCTTACATCATTCCCAAGAAGTACCATTCCTCCATCAACTTTCTTTAGATCAAGAAACCATCTCTCCACAGGGCACATGTGGAAAGAACACCCTGAATGTAGTACCCATTCTTGATTTAATCTGTCATTGGTTAAAGCAATAGCATCTGCACTCTCATACCCACTTTCAGCAACAACAGCCTCAGCTTGAAATGCTTCTTGTGGTTTCTTGCCCTTCTCTGGGCAATTCTTCTTCAGGTGTCCAACTTTGTGACACTTGAAACACTTTCTCTTTTCCTCAGTATCACCAGATTGCTTTTCATCTTGATTCTGCTTGCCTCCCTTCTTTTTATTATGAGACTTCTTGTTTCTAACCTTGAACTTCACATTTAGCCCCTCTCCCTGACTTTGAGTTTTCTTTTCTCCAAGAGAACTGTTCAAACTCTTGGTCTTGAGAGCAGTTTGTATCTGCTCAAAGGTCATGGGTGTTTGTCTCCCAAAGAGTAGAGTGTCTTTGAAGTTTTCCAAAGATTTTGGAAGTGCATTCAACAACATTAAAGCCTTATCTTCATCCTCAAGCCTTACATCTAGATTTTCAAGATCATTAATGGTTTGATTGAATTCATCAAGCTGCTCCCCCAGAGATTTCTCTTCTGTCTTCTTATATGCCATAAGTTTCTGTTTCATGAACAATCGATTTGAGACATATTTGGTCAAATACAAGCTATCAAGCTTTGCCCACACATCAGCCGTACTCTTCTCCCTTGCTACTTCCCTGAAAACTTTATCTTCGAGACACAAGATAGTAGTGCTATGTGCCTTCTCGAGTTGCTCTGTTTTCTTGACTTTATCCGCATCAGATGCAGATGCATCTAACGACACCAACACATCACCCAACCCGTGATGAATTAACAGAGCCTTCATCTTGATTCTCCATAGCGCAAAATCGGTCTTCCCATTGCAATTCTGCACGTCCAATTTGAACGACGCCATAACTTGTTTCGATCATTTCCCACAGACGGCGCCACTTGTTAAGAAATCAAGCTTCCAAGATTGAAGAAAACTTGAAGCCGTTCGCAACACCCACGCAAACACAAACAAGAATGAAACGATCGACGAAGAACGAAATTAAAACGAGACAACGGGTTACGTGGTTTGATCAATCGATCTACGTCCACAGGGAATCAGAACACAATGCTCACTATGATGATTGGAATTACAAGCACTCTCCTCTCTGAAATCCAGAATTCTCCCAAATCAGACGAATTGAACTCTCTAAACTCTCTCAATAAATGTGTAAAACTGAATAACTAACTCGCTTATTGTTACTCTACAATGCCCAGGAAGAATCCCACTATATATACCCAACTTTTCCGCTCAATTCATCCCGCTCCAAATGAGTATGCAGACCAGTATTAGTGCTGACCCGAAAAGGTATAACTTGCAACCCTGAAAGGTATCACTTGGCTGTACCTAAGTTACTTAGGATTAGTTGATGACTAGGATGGATAGTAACTGATTTTAATTCCAGTTGACATGTATCCATAACAATTGCATTTACTCATCACAGCCAGTCTTGATTTCAGCTGCGCATATCACCCGCAAACTGATGGCCAAACCGAAGTGGTGAATCGCTGGTTGGGAAACTTATTAGGTTGTTTTGTTGGGGAACATCTTCGTGCATGGGATACTCACCTACCTCAAGCGGAGTTCGCTCATAACATTGCTGTCAACAGAAGCACAGGCATGTGTCCCTTCCAGATTGTATATGCTATCATTCCGCGTACCCCATCGGATCGATACAAACTAGACGCCGATCGCAAATGCAGGCATTTGGAGTTTGACCGATACCCCGCTCATTTGTACAACAACCTGAAGGCGCGCAAGATAGGACCTGTCGAGATAATAGAGAAACTGAATCCAAATGCGTATTAATAAGTATTGAGCTTCTTTTATTCTTGCTTTTATTTAATTGGATCAGCCCTTGCACGGGCCTTTTAGGGTTAAGACTATTTATTATTCTGAGAGTTGTTGAATATTGAATTGTGATTTGAATTTTGAGCGATACCTAGCTAGTACACGTAGTGTTACCATTGATTTCGTATTATTAAGCTTTCGCTACATCAATTTGTTTGTTAATTACTTCAACTTCTGCATATATGAATTGGGAGATATATATATATATATATATATATATATATTGATAGATGATGGGAAGAATCCTATATATACATACACCTGTGAATCGGTGCGCGCGCGGGTACAAATTGAGGTTAGTAGTAGTACGGGAAGGAACATGCATGTTAGGTGATATTAGAATGTTAATTAGTTTAGTTGAGGAGCAACTGTGGTAATTCTAAAAGCTGATTTCAATTCACCATGTAATTGGTACGTTAATTACAGATAAGACATTAAATGATATAAATTGATACTACCACTATTCCATTACTTGATTTTGTTTTATATTTTAAGAGTGTTGATTAGGATTTTGACAGGACCTTAACCCTATTGCTCTACCAACATAAAGCTAAAGGAACATCTTAGGAACTATGTATTAGTATGCAGGCTGATGTTACATGTGAATAATACTCCAGTTCTTGACACAAGCGTTTACTAATAGTTTGTTCTCTATTTTTGTTATTTTTCTAAATTGCTTTGATTATACTTTTTTTTTAATATAATGAATTATGTGTGAGACTATCTCATACCTGATACGAACATTCATTTAACTATTTGGTCATAGTTTTCAAATTAATTTGAAGCGCTATAAATTCATAATTTACTACATAATATAGTAAATAAACCCCATCGAGCATTTTGTTTTATAATTGTGCATTCTCATTAAAAATTATTTAAGATAAATTTTTAATATAAATTATATACTTTTATTTATAAAAAAATACATTTACACATATACCATTATATATTCACGTCCCACCTATAAACATATGCTCACCCATATATCCTTTTATATATACACACGCCCCAAGAATATTATATGCTCACCTATATATCCTTAAATATATACACGCACATGCCCCAAGAATTTTTCTAATATTATGATTTTTTTAATTTGATTTTGTGTTGTATATTTAATTTGATTTTACTTTTTTTTTATATTGCAGGGGAATATTGAGGTAAATAATTTGAATTATGAATTGATTATGTTTATTATAATTGTGTAATTATTTTGTATTTACAATGAGTTTTTTTTATCACTACAAAGAAGGCGGATTTTAACGACGGGATTTTGCGACGGAATCAATTACCGTCGCTACCGCGGTCATAGTCAAACGATCAGAGTCTCCGAATTTAGCGACGGATTTACTATCCGCCGCTACTAGCGATGGTTTAGCGACTGTTTAGCGACAGTTTTTTCGAACCGGGTCAAATCGGGGCATTTAGCGATGGTTATATCCGTCGCTAAAGTTGGACCCAGAGCACGAAGCATCTCGGCATTTGGACCACCGCCCAGTCGAGTTTAGCGAAGGTTGTTTGAATGAAGCGACGGATATTAAGTACCCGTCGCAAAATTTCGATTATATGAACTGCAATTCAGCATTCAGACGCGATTGATTCGCTTAGAAAATCGTCCACCGCCGTCGCCGTACGCCATTCGTTGTCGCCGTCCTGAGCATTCGGTGCACCTGGTTCAATTCATATCGTCGTACTCTTCCTTTTGACGATATTTTTTCTAACTTTTAACCGTTTATTTTCTCGTTTCGTACGTTTGTATATATATATAATTTTGAATTTTATATATATATATATATAATATTCGATATTATATATATGTATTTTTTTTTAATTGATCAATTACATATATTTATTTCAATTATGTATATGCATGTTCGTGTATAATTTGGTTGATTATGATATTTTATATATAACTATGTGATAGATTAATGGTTAGAATTGTTGGATTGATGGTTGACTCGAATGGTTAAAATTGTTTATTTTATGATAGAATTAGAATTGTATATTTTATTAGAATTGTTAGATTGATGATTGACTAGAATGGTTAGAATTGTTAGATTGATGATTGACTAGAATTATTAGAATTGTTTTATGATTATATATGTCATAGATATGGGATAGAATGGTTAGAATTGTTAGATTGATGGTTGACTAGGATGAATATGTAATAATACAGTCGAAATTCTGTCAAAATTCAGGCGTGATTTTAATTAAATTATTAAAAAATATAATGAATTTGTTTTATATAGTGCAGATGAGTACTAGTCACGGCAGCGGTGGACGAGGCAGCGAAAATGGTCGAGGCAGAGGTGGTGGTGGTGGTCGGGGCGACGGGTCCATTCCTTTGAGCACCAGGAAGAAGAGGGTCCTGAGACCGACGGTGAACCTGAACAGAGGTGCCGCCAGCTAGCAGCAACCGCCCCCGGCAGGGTCATCTCCAGTGGGGTCGAGCTCAGGCTCGACCACTATTCATCATGGCTCAGCCCCCACTGCTCGATTAGCGATCGATCTGAGTCAGGAAAAGTAAGTTATAATTTTTAATTACTTATTAATTTGTTTAGTAATTATAAAATTAATTGTTAATTATATTTATTAATTTTTAAATATGTTTCAACATCATACCCGGTCATGAGGCTTCCACTCTCGTCACCAACTCCTTCTTGCGAGTTGGAATTGCAATGGGGGCCCACAATTGGAGAGGCGTGTCTGAAGAACAACGTCATCTCTACTTCGACGAGTTTAGGGTACGTACAATAATTGATTACTTATTTTAATTTAATATATAATATGTATTGTTATATAAATTAAATAAAGTTTGTGTTAATGAAATGCAGAAACAGACGAGGTGGGCGGATGGTATGACACCGACCGATTTCTACAGGCTATTCTGTAAGCTTGCCGCTGCCCAATACAAGGACATGCTTTACAGGTGGCATGCTGGGTGGAGGGATGAAGGGCTGGATATGACGGAGAACCTGGACCCGGGCGTGTGGGACTCGATTGTGGCGGTTTGGAGCAATCCCGCATACCAGGAGATGTGCCGGAAGAATCGCCAAAACCGCCTGAGCCAGCAAGGAGAGGATGGAGGCGTCGCTGTGCACAAGGCCGGATCCCGGTTAATTCTAGAGCACCGCATGGCGGAAGTAAGTAATATAATTTATTTAATTGTACAATATTTAAGTTCATAATTAATATGTATATGTACTTTATTTGCTAATAGGAACGACGGCTCAGACGCCCTCTAGATGCTCTTGAGACTCTTGCACTCGGCCACCCCTACGAAGAGGATACGAGGACCTCTACCTACAGCCGCAACACCCACGTGCACGTAAGTAATTAATATTGTATTTTATAATTATTACATCTGATCTTAATTATAATATTTAATATTTATAGAGAGCGGTTCGAGATAGAATCGCCGCTGCCAGCCAGGCCCAGGAGGGTGAAACGTCAGGTTCAAATCCACCAGCTCCTCCAATTAATTTAAATCAGATCTATGTGGAGGAGGCCGGCATCCATAGACAGCAGATTCTCGGGTACGGTAGGTTGTCTTCCGCCATTATCGCGGAGACACAGCCCTACTCGTCTCAGACCTCTGTTACTTCAACACCGCAGTAGCCTCAGCAGCCATAGCAGATAGGTGAACGGATTAGTGAGCGGTGACGGCCGAGATCAGAGAAGAAAATCAACGGAAATGGCAGCGGCTTGGATCCGCTCTGGCCGTTCAAATGGGCTGCTCACCGGATTTTTTCCTCGACGCCATTAATTTTGAGGACGGTGGCGGTCGTGGTGGTGGTGGTGGCGTGTGGCTTTGGTCATTGGTCGTGGTCTTGCCGGTCTTTGGTAACAACGGTGGTGGTGGCGGCGATGGCGGCGTGGGTCGATTCAGAGGAGCCCGGTGGCGATGATGATATAGGTTTCAATAGTAGTTTCCTTTATACTGCTAATTTGGATGAGAGGGGGTAGATTTTTATCCTGAACGTTTATGAAACTCAGTTTTATTTATTTTTATTCATGAGGCGACACTTTTATTTTTTCTCATTTAAATTTTCGTTTATAAAACTCTGTTTTTTTTATATATATGTATAATGTTTATGTATAATTTTTATTTATGTATATTATATTTTTCATTTTTTTACTGGTTTACATAGAAAAGTATTACTTGTTTAGATAGAAAAGTGCATATAACTTGTTTAGAAAAAAAAGTATTACTTGTTTAGATAGAAAAGTATTACTTGTTTAGATAGAAAAATACATATAACTTGTTTAGATAAAACTGTATTACTAGTTTAGATAGAAAAGTATTACTTGTTTAGATAGAAAAGTACATATAACTTGTTTAGATAAAAAAGTATAACTTGTTTAGATAGAAAAGTATTACTTGTTTAGATAGAAAAGTACATATAACTTGTTTAGATAAAAAAGTATTACTTGTTTAGATAGAAAAATATATATAACTTGTTTAGATATAAAAGTATTACTTGTTTAGATAGAAAAGTATTACTTGTTTAGATAGAAAAGTACATATAATTGTTTACATAGAAAAGTATTACTTGTTTACGTAGACAAGTATTACTTGTTTAGATAGAAAAGTACATATAACTTGTTTACATAGAAAAGAATTACTTGTTTAGATAGAAAAGTACATATAACTTGTTTAGATAAAAAAGTATTACTTGTATAGATAGAAAAGTATTACTTGTTTAGATAGAAAAATACATATAACCTGTTTAGATAAAAAAGTATTACTTGTTTAGATAGAAAAGTATTACTTGTTTAGATAGAAAGTACATATAACTTGTTTAGATAAAAAAGTATTACTATTTTAGATAGAAAAATATATATAACTTGTTTAGATATAAAAGTATTATTTGTTTAGATAGAAAAGTATTACTCGTTTAGATAGAAAAGAGCATATAACTTGTTTACATAGAAAAGTATTGCTTGTTTACATAGAAAAGTACATATAACTTGTTTACATAGAAAAGTATTACTTGTTTAGATAGAAAAGTACATATAACTTGTTTAGATAACAAAGTATTACTTGTTTAGATAGAAAAGTATTACTTGTTTAGATAGAAAAGTACATATAACTGTTAGTGTTAGTGTCCTAGAGACAATCCTTTGTATGGACATAATACTAAGATAATATTCAGTGTTGGTTTAATATTATTGTTTATTTAATATTAAATATATGGCATTACACTTATTAGAATATTATGTTTGATTGTTTGCATTTGTTCTTATCTGTGTTCCCTTGAATTACTGCAGTCATTGAGTATGTGAGAACTCAGATGACTTAAGCATGATTCTCAAACAGCCCCGATCAAGGATCATCGAGAAGGGGATATCGATGATGCAATGGAGATCGGTGTGCGATCTGCATCATACTCTTAGAGAGTGTAGTAAGATCTCACTTACTACGAGATACTAGGTATCTCATGATGGATGCACAAATACCTTAGAGGGTATTGGTATACCCATCCGAGCAACCATTTGATGTAGTTCCACTATATGTGTCTACGGGTGTCTCGGTTAGTGGGAGCGATGCGATACTCCTTTGACTTGAGGTCAATACGCACGACATGTGTGGAGTGATGAATTTTGGCCATGAACGACGCTTACACCCTTCCATGGGTAGATATGGCTTGGATTGGGTTCATCATGAAATTCATGTGCGTGGTAGTTGAACCAAGATAAGGATTCATTCCTCAAAGTGGATTTAGAGAGAATACTCATGTTCTCGTCATAATTGGATCAAAGTCATTGGCCAATGCATGCTATCTTGGACTTTGTGACCAAAGGTGACACGAATGATCAATTAGTGATTCAAGATAAATCGATTAAGCTATTTGAATAGACACTTCATCATGTTCAAGGCTAATAGAGTATTCGTGAATGGAAGAAGGAAATCGCAATAGCCCATGTTACAGTTACAGGTAGTTGCACGTTTCTCGCAACGTACCTCATATATTGAGATTGTCTGATTTATTGTCTAGAGTTCAATTAAGACCGTTAGTTTGACTAATCACTCGATACATGAGGGCTTATGGGTCACACAACAAGTAACTCCCGTGTACGGATTATAGTTGGTTGATTAAGTATTATATTAGATTTAATATTTAATTTATGGAGAATTAATAATATATTAATTTGGAATTAATTATTATTATTATTTAATTAAATTAGATTTAATTAAATAAGAATCCCAAAATAATATTATGGAATATTATTGTAGGAAAATATCTGTAGGGAAAAATATATTTTGAGATATGGTTTTCAAGATTAGGAATTATCTTCCTAATAAAGATTTGCTTAAGATATAAGCTATTCTCACCCTATATATATGACGTCCCGGGATTCATTATAAAAAAAACAACAAAAAGAAAACCTAGTTTCTCCATAAAATTTAGGATAGGAGTTTTCATAGCAAATTCGCCTCTCGATTCAACACCGCGATTTCAAAGGCAATTACGTCTTACGGGATTATGTGGATACCGTAGTTGAGAAATCTGCTATTGAAATACTGTAAGATTTCTTGTCATGTTTAATCGCACTCGTTTAAAGCAATTAATTGTTCGTTGTTGGTGAACTATTTATTTTCGCTGCGCATGTATAACGTGTTTATGTGCCTATATATTCCAACAATAACCTGTTTAGATAAAAAAGTATTACTTGTTTAGATAGAAAAGTATTACTTGTTTAGATAGAAAGTACATATAACTTGTTTAGATAAAAAAATATTACTATTTTAGATAAAAAAAAAAATATAACTTGTTTAGATATAAAAGTATTACTTGTTTAGATAGAAAAATATTACTTGTTTAGATAGAAAAGAACATATAACTTGTTTACACATAAAAGTATTACTTGTTTACATAGAAAAGTATTACTTGTTTAGATAGAAAAGTACATATAACTTGTTTACATAGAAAAATATTACTTGTTTAGATAGAAAAGTACATATAACTTGTTTACATAGAAAAATATTACTTGTTTAGATAGAAAAGTACATATAACTTGTTTACATAGAAAAATATTACTTGTTTATATAAGATAATTGAAATAAAGAATTTTAAAAAAATTGAAAAAAAATGAATTGTAAGTAAATATAGAATTAATTTAATTAAAAATAAGTTAAAAAAATATAATTTTAATATATTTTAATTTAATTAAAATTTATAAATAAAAAATATAAATTATCATATTAAAATGTAATTGAATTCTTAAATAAGATAATTGAAATAAAGAATTAAAAAAATAGAAAAAAAAAACAAATTTTAGGACATATAGAATTAATTTTATTAAAAATAAGTTAAAAAAATACAATTTTAATATATATTAATTTAATTATAATTTATAAATAAAAAATATAAATTTTTATATTAAAATGTAATTGAATTATTAAATAACATAATTGAAATAAAGAATTTTAAAAAAAATTAGAAAAAAATAAATTTTAGGACATATAGAATTAAATTCATTAAGTAAACGTAAAAGAGCAAGTGCCCGAGCAGAATTGATCCCCGCTTGGGCGCCCAAGGTCCCGTGTTCGGTCCCCCATGGGAGCGAATATACGCCTCATTTAATTGGGAGGCTTGATGGCTTATATAGAAGATGTTTGCTGGTTGGGTTCGAGATGGTTCGTGGCTCGGGTGGTTCGGTGCCCGCCCGGGAGCCCCCTGAGCCAGGGTTCGAACCACAGCGAGCCATTTTTTTTTAAAAAAAATTCACAATTTAGCGACAGTTATGGCTTCGGATGTAGCGACGCCTTTACCTTCGCTAATACCGACGACAATAACCGTTGTAATTTTCGACGGAAATTTCTGTCGCTAATAACGACGGTAGTATGACGTCATAACCATCGACAATATATCGACGATTTAGCGACAGTTTATACCGTATCTATGTTGCGACGGAATGAAGCCGTCGATACATTGTGCGACGTGTAGGTCCCGAACGGGTTTCGTGAGGGCAGAAGTCTAGAGGGGAGGTGTGAATAGACTTCTGAAAAACTTTTTCGTGCAGATCAGGTGTGATTGCAGTTTGCCTGATCAGAGTGCAGGTGAATAAGTTTGGACTGATATCCAACTTACTGATCGCCTGAGGGCAGATCAGTTCGGTATCTATCAGTTTAACTGATTGTGCGGAAGCTAGTTTCTACCCGTGTGAAAAACCAGTTTATAACAAATCAGATTCCGAAGCTGTTTTCAATCAGATGACTATGGAGTCAATCTGATCAGATCAGTAGCTTGGTGTTAGCTGATCCTAACTCAGAATATGTATGCAGATTTAATCAAGTTGTGTGCAATAGTGTGAAGCAGTTAATCAAACAGGTAAATGCACACAAGATTTATAGTGGTTCGGACAACCATTCCTACGTCCACTCTTCCCTATTACAAGGGGCACCAACTTAACCGATTTAACCAACTGGACTTAGATTATTGTGTTAGTCCAACATATTACACCAACAGATATTTATAGAGTTCTCACTCAACCGATCCCAGAAATCAGAACTAGAACCCTAGTCTGAAATCTTGCTAAACAAACTTAACCTAACTTTGGATTTTGGGTAAGATTTGTTGTTTGTTCCAACTTTGAAATCTTTCCTAGTATTTAAGTAGCCTAACAGCTATAGGATAAGATTTCTGTGCTAAGAACTATGGGATGAACACTTAGAAAAATAATCTTCAAGGTTGTGTTCTTCGTGTGGAAATTTGGCTAGAGTATGAGCTTCTTGATAATTTCCGTATCTCACTCTGAAGAGTAATCCCATATTTATAGACCTCGAAATCAAAGAGTCGTTGGAGAGCAATTTGAATTTCTGGCTATATTTGGTAGAGTTGCAGGATTTGATGTGACGTGCTTCCAGGAACGGCATGGCCGAAAGCGTGTATGTCGTTTTTCTAGCCGTTTGACTATGCAGCGCCGAAATCCGCAGTGTCAGCTCAGGTCATACGTGTCTTGTTCTTATTGGTTAACAAGTACAGCATGTCAGAGTTTGTTCACCAACTAAAGTTGACATTCTTCTTGTTCAGATCAACAAAGTATGACTTGGTGAAACAAATATTTGACACCTGGTGTGAGCTGACCTGATCAGTTACAACTGATCAGTCTACCTGATAGAGTCTTCTGATGCCAGTTGTCTTAGCTTTGTTGGGATTATACTGAAAAGTATGCTTTTACTTTGTATAATCGAAACTGAATTTTCAGACTTATTTACTGAAATAAATTGTTTATCACTGATGCTTTAAATATGATTGAATGTTATATATATTTACTGCATAACTGTTCAATAATTCGTACGTGTTACACTGTAGTTAATTTAGTGATACCAGATCACAGAAGATTAAATTAACAGTCCCTTGTAACTAAAAGTACGCCATTCACGACCTAGATGGAAATGAACAACCATCGCGAAAGGTTGAGGTGTAAGGCTCAGATTGGTTTGTCTTGACCAAGAGATTACACTAGTGCATGACTGATGCGCTGAATAGGACCTACAGGAGGATAAATTCTTCAGAACTGAACAAGGAAGAATTAGACCTCAGTGGTTCGTTGTTTCTTAACCTTCATCCCTTAAATAGGATCACGTGGGATTGGTAACTATTGCTTTGACTTATCATGGGTAGCGAATCAGAGAGAGATTCAATACTTTTTATCTTGGGCAATATTATTGGTCACATGTGATTGCTAAGATTTAATACGAAGAATCGTGTGCAAGTACGCTTGCTTGATTTGCCCCCTTGGGAGGTTCATAAGTTTTATCATACCAAATCTTGCAAGTGGAATTAGTTTCCGGTATGGATAATAATGTTGAACCGTTCCTCGACCAAGGACAAAAGATATTAATTAACGGAAAGCTATTTCAGTGGCTTGAATTAATTAATGGGCTAGATAATCTTAAACACGGGAAATAATGACCGGGAGCCATATTGACTGTAATATGGGTTAAGATGGATAGTGCAATATTAATTATGTAGTGGGATTAATTAATATTTATGGGCTTGAATTATATTGTGGCTCAATATTAGATATTCAAGATCCATTAGAAGGTCCAATCTTAATTTTCCTAAAGGCCCCCTGAGTAGCCCAACATATAGTCCAATAACTGAAAATGTGATTAAAATAAAATAAATATTGTTGCTTATATTTCCTTTAATTTTTCGAAATTTATGGATAAAAGAGGGAGAAAGATTTTCTTTGAATTTTGTTATGGAATGAAGATATGTATTCTTGGAATACAAGATTATCTCATTAAATTCAAGAAATCTCCCACTTGGTTATTCATGGAGAGATTTCGAAATTTTTGAAAATAGAGGGCAAGAAAGATTTTCTTGATTTTCTTGAAAATATATTATGGAAGATATGTATTTCTTGAAATACAAGAATATCTCATAAATTCAAGAAGATCCAAATCTTGGATTCTTGCACACTATATTTTTTGAAAATACCATAAAATAGAGGAGGTGGAATTTTGTGGAATATTTTAATTATGGGAAAAAGAATATATGGGATATATTCAAGATTTCTTGGTGACCAAGAAAAGTCTTTTCCCACATTGAGATATCACTAAATTTTCGTCCACCCTCCCTCTTATAAATACGGGATGATTAGTTCATTCCCAAGTACAATTCCATGTGCTGGAAATATTAGCAAATCCACATAAGTGGTGCAACAAAGTTTATTTTTTCCTTTTGTTAATTGTTCGCGAGTATCCTTCCACCGGATTGTCGAGCAAGGGCTAAGGGAATACTTGGGAAGTCCTTTTGGTTAGTCCGTCCGACCAAAGCCACCGCCATCCCGAGAGGTACGCTCACGTAAACCCGTAGATTTCGCGTCATCGTGGGTTTTACGTGGCTTTTTATATGCATGATATGTTGTTGCAATTATTATTTGAATTAATATAGGATTAATTCATGCTAGTAATAATTAATGAATTAAATTTGTATTTAAATATTCACCCTGAATAGATCTGTGCGAATCATTCCCCAACAACCTGTATCGAGCCCTTTGTTTTAGACTTTGAATTTTTAAATTGTAATTTAATTAAATGGACATTAAATTTGAAATTGGATATTAGAACCATTAGATCTATTTTGCGGTATCCAATTGTCATGGATTTTAATGTTTTATTTTGCATGCATATAAACTGTGGTTTTTTAATTCGATTCATTCGGATTTGTTTTGCCTCGTGAGAAAATCCACGGAAGAGACTAGATTTGTTTGATTTGATCAATGTAATAGATTAGTTCAGATCTAGGTTTATTTATTTTTGTAAATAAATTATAACCGGATTCGGAACGAAAAAGACGAAGAATTAAAGGACGAAATCTGAATCAGCGTAGGGCGCTGGGCTACCGAACGCTTTTGGGCGTGGCAGGCCGGGCGTCGAGCGCTTGATGGCAAAAGGCACAAGACACGGGCGGTGCGCGGCCCAGTTAAACGGACGGGCGGAAAAAACATGGGCGATATACACGGGCGCTAAGGCGAGACGCGGGCGGTTGGTCGCGGGCGAGGCGGCGAAGGGCGATGCTGATGCAAGATGGCTGTCGCTGCCGCCGAGATCTACCGACGCTTTGCCGATACCGCTGAGGCATCAAGGGCAGGTTCCCGGGGCGCCGAGGTGCCGAGGTCGCCCTAAACAGCAGCGGCGGCGGATGCGGCGTGCATCCCGCTGCAAGCTACTTAGCGTGGCGGTTCGAGACGAAGTATTTTTTCGAGACGAACGAGTGGGAGGAATTTGAGACTTGTTTCTTCAAGATCAAGCCAAGAAAAATCAAACCATGACAATTAGATAATTTGTGCCCAATATGTTTATTTTTTACTGCTTTTGCTTGATTTTATTTGTTTATCTTATGCTTTATTTAATTTGTTTAAATGTGTTTGCATGAGGGTTGCCAAATTGAAAAATCTCAACTTCAAAATTTCTAAGTATGTTTAAATAATTAATTGACAAGTTTATTCCGGATAATAAAATTGAATTAATTTTGACCTCCATGATTTATTTATTTGTGAATTCTTTTGGAGAAATTCCCCAACGGGACGGTCAAAAAAGATAGGTTTCACATGAATGAATTCCAAATCGATGATTGTGGGTTATTACTAGTGGCGATGATGACCTCCCAACGAGGCTCGATCAAAGCAAAAATAGTAATCCCAGATTTAATCATGGTTATTACTTAGGTATAAAATTGATATGCATATACTTCTCCAAGTCCCCGTCAATTTTATATTGGTCAAGTGAGCCAACTATTAATCTGGATATTAAGGGTTTGTAAATCGTTTTGTTTGTAACCCGCTTGCATGTGTTTAAATAATGACCCACCCAACGTGGGCTATTTAAAAAGCTGTTTTTGAGATGTTGGCTGATGCATGTTCATATTTTTTTGAGATTTTAATATGATGCATGTGATCAAACCTTGTGATATATTTGTGCTTATGCATATTATTGTTTATTTCAGTTCATCATGTCGCAACCTTTTAATCCACTGTTATATACACTCAAAGAACACCAATTATCTGGAGAAAACTATAATGTTTGGAAACGTAATATGATGCATGTCCTACCTGCACAAAAACATTATTGGATTCTTGATGTACCCAAACCACGTATGCCTACTGATGAATCAACTGATGCGGCAAGACATGAGTATAATATTTGGGAGCAGGCCAATGAACCCATGAAACGTGTAATCTTGACTTCACTGTCTGATGATTTGAAACACGTTCATGAAGGTGTTGAGTCCGCTGCGGAAATTATGCAAAGTCTTGAAGAAATGTTTTCAACAAAAGACCGCATGATCGATCAGTTTAAAAACGACGACGTGGCTAGGCTGAAAATGATTGAGGGAACACCTGTAAGGGAGCATGTTCTCAGAGTCAAGAACCATTTTCTGAAACTGGCTTATCTCGGAACTAAGTATTGTGATGAGGCCCAAATCGAATTTCTGTTGCTTACTCTGCCAAGGAGCTTCGATGAATTTTACTGTGGTTTTGTGATGAGTGATCACATGTTTACCATGGATGATCTTCAAGAGGCCTTGGAGAAAGTGGAGAAGCATTTAGGAAAGAAATACGAAGCATTGGTGATCAAAAGCCTTTTCTCGAGATCTAGGCCAGTGGAAGGCAAGTCTCAAGAAAAGGAAAATGGTCAGAACCAAAGCAAACTCATCATTAAGAAAAGTGAGAAAAAGACGGTTAGCTGGTTGGGTGTCAAGAAAGAACCAAAAGGAATATGTTTCAATTGCGGGGAGAAAGGACATTGGAGGTCAGCCTGTTCCAATCCCAAAAGGAAAGGAAAGAAAGGTAATCCTCACTCACTAGTTGTTGAAACTTGTTTAGCGGCGTATGCCTCCCATTTATGGGTGGTGGATACGGGATCCACTGATCATGTTTGTTTCACGTTACAGGGGTTCAAAAGGACCCGACAACTAAGTGGAAGTGAGATCCTCATCACACTGGGCGATGCTACGAGAGTGGCAGCTGAAGCAGTGGGAGAAGTGCACCTGTCTTTTGAAGACAGAGTTTTAATTTTAAGAGATGTTCTGTACGTTCCGAGTTTTAGAAAGAATTTGATTTCAGTTTCTAAACTTTTTCATGATGGATATTCGGTTACTTTTAATAAAGTTGTTACCATTTCTCTTTATGATAAATTTATCTGTCATGGAACGTTGGCGAATAATCTCTATACAATTAACTGTGCACACCACTCAAGAAATGCATCCTATAACACATCAACTATTTCCGAGAAAAGAAAACGTTCATCAGACGTGAACGAGACACTTCTTTGGCATCTAAGATTGGGTCATATAAATCCAAAGAGGATCCAAAGGTTGGTAAGAGATGGTTCACTAGGGTTTTCTCCAAGTTGAACCGATTCCAACCTACGAATCATGTTTGGAGAGTAATATGACCGAGAGGGCATTTGGAGCCAAGGGGAATAGGGCCAAAGAAGTGTTAGAGATCGTTTATACAGATGTGCGTAGTTCAATGTCAACCAAAGCAAGAGGAGGTTATGAGTAATTTTATTGATGATTACTCAAGGTACATTTTCCTTATGAAGCATGAATCTGAGACCTTTGAGAAATTCTAAGAATTTAAGGCTCAAACAGAGAATCATGTGGAAAAACGTATCAAGTCTCTACGATCTGATCGTGGAGGCGAATGCCTCAGCGATGAGTTTTTGAACTACTTATCTAATGAAGGGATTGTGTCCCAGCTCACTGCACCCGGAACCCCTCAACAAAACGGGGTTTGCAGAGCGAAGCAACATAATTCTTTTGGAAATAGTTAGATCAATGATGAGTTATACAGATCTTCCCGAGTCGTTCTGGGGTCATGCCTTGGAAAACAGCGACTTACATTCTGAACTTGGTGCTATCCAAATTAGTTACCAGAACCCCAAAGAATTGTGGATCGGACGCAAGTCTAGTATGAGACACATGAGAACTTTGGGGTGTCCGGCCTACGTGTTGGACAAGGAAACCCAGAATTGGATCCTCGATCGAAATTAAAGTCAAGCTTTTTGTAGGATACCCCGAGGGAACAAAAAGGGTGAATGTTCTATAGTTCAAAGATCAAAAGGTGGACATCCGCACCCACTTTAGATTTTGGAAGAAAACTATAGAACCAAAGAAAACCAGTGAGATTACCTTAAATGAGCTTAGAGGGCAAACCTCAAATTAGCCGATATACTTAGATGATATACCAAACAATACGTTTTCTGGCAACCGAGCCTCGTTATAGTGGGAGGGTTGTTAGACAGCCCGAGAGATTCATGGGAATAGGAGAGTGCTCAGACTTGATTCCCGGAATCAGACCCATGGACATATGACGAGGCACTCCAAGATAAGGATGCAGATTTTTGGCAAACAGCAATGAAAACCAAAATGGGTTTTATGTTTCATAATAGAATGTGAGAGCTAGTCGAACCACACTTAATGGGTCAAACCCATTGTATGAAAGTGGGTATATAAGAGGAAAAGAGGATGGACGTGAAGGTTGAAACCTTTAAAGCAAGACTAATGGCGAAAGGTTATACTAAAAAAGAAAGGGATCGATTATGAGGAAACTTTTTCGCCCGTAGCCATGCTTAAGTCCATCCGTATTCTCTTATCGATTGCTGCGCATTTTGACTTTGAAATCTGGCAGATGGATGTCAAGACAGCTTTTCTTAACGGAAGTCTTGATGAAGAGATCTATATGCAACAACCCCAAGGTTTCATTGAAACAGGCCAAGAACATCTTGTTTGTAAGCTCAAGAAGTCCATTTACTGACTCAAACAGGCATCCAGAGCTTGGAACCAATGTTTTGATCATGATATAAAGTCTTATGGGTTTGATCAAAACAAGTTTGAAAGTTGTGTGTATAAAAAGCGTGTCGGAACTGCATTGGTATTCTTAGTACTATACGAGATGACATTGTGATCATCGGGAACGATGTGAAGGTGTGGTCAGACGTAAGGGCATGGCGTTTCAAAACAGTTTGATATGAAAGACTTAGGGAAAGCCGGACATATCCTTGGGATCAAGATAACTCGAGATCGCCAGAAAAGGATGATCGGGTTATCGCAAGTTTCATACATAGACACTGGTTTTTGAAACGAATCAGCATGCATGATTCCAAGAAAGGATTCGTACCTTTTAGACTTGGAATCCATCTATCCAAGAAAATGTTCCCTAAGACGAAAAGGAGATAGATGACATGAAAGGTATTCCTTGTGCTTCGGCTGTCGGAAACCTTATGTATGCATTGCTGTGTACGAGACTGGATATCTGCTTTGCCGTAGGCATGGTAGCAAGATATCAAAGTAGCCCAGGGAAAGCGCATTGGACGACAGTTAAAAACATTCTGAAGTGTCTGAAAAGAACTCGGGATAGAATGTTGATTTATCAGTCAGATACTCCAATCCCCATCGGCTACACGGACTTGGATTTCCAATCAGACTTAGATTCCAGAAATTATCTGCCTCAGTTAGTGTGTTTCCATTTGGGAAGTGTAGCCATCAAATGGACGAGTGTGAATCAGAAATGCGTCACTGACTCAACCATGGGACTCGGGTAAGTAGCTGCTTGTGAAGCAGTGAAAGAACCGATTGGGCTCTAGATCTTCTTAGTGGACTTGGATGGTGTTCTGAATTTGTCTAGCAATATCTGCTAGGGGCAGTTGCAAATTCAAGAGAACCAAGAGTCCACGAGTCAAACAAACACATTAAAGGAAAGACATCTTATACGAGAAATCGTTAAGAGAGGAGATATATATGTGGCAAAGATAGCGTCTAAGGACAACCTAGCAGATCCATTCACAAAGCGTCTGCCTCTGAATACATTCGAGAGACATGTGAGTGGAATGGGTGTCAAGACCGTTGCCAATCTGCTTTGAGTATAAGTGGGAGAAATTATTAGGTTCGTGTAGGTGACATTAGATGTCACGGACTACTCGAGACGTGTTGTAGTATACTTAAAAGCAGACTTTGAGTATAAGTGGGAGATTGTTGGGATTATACTGAAAAGTATGCTTTTACTTTGTATAATCGAAACTGAATTCTCAGACTTATTTACTGAAATAAATTATTTATCACTGATGCTTTAAATATGATTGAATGTTATATATATTTACTGCATAATTGTTCAATAATTAAATGACGTTGTTACATCAGAGTTAATTTAGTGATACCGGATCACGTAAGATTAAATTAATAGTCCCTTGTAACTAAAAGTACGCCATTCACGACCTAGATGGAAATGAACAACCATCGCGAAAGGTTGAGGTGTAAGGCTCAGATTGGTTTGTCTTGACCAAGAGATTACACTAGTGCATGACTGATGTGCTGAATAAGACCTACAGGAGGATAAGTTCTTCAGAATCCCAACAAGGAAGAATTAGACCTCAGTGGTTCGTTGTTTCTTAACCTTCGTCCCTTAAATAGGATCACGTGGGATTGGTAACTATTGCTTTGACTTATCATGGGTAGCGAATCAGAGAGAGATTCAATACTTTTTTATCTTAGGCAATATTATTGGTCACATGTGATTGCTAAGATTTAATCTGAAGAATCGTGTGCAAGTACGCTTGCTTGATTTGCCCCCTTGGGAGGTTCATAAGTTTTATCATACCAAATCTTGCAAGTGGAATTAGTTTCCTAGATGGATAATGATGTTGAACCGCTCCTCGACCAAGGACAAAAGATATTAATTAATCGGAAAGCTATTTCAAAGGGCTTGAATTAATTAATGGGCTAGATAATCTTAAACACGGAAATAATGACCGGAGCCATATTGACTGTAATATGGGTTAAGATGGATAGTCTGATATTAATTATGTAGTGGGATTAATTAATATTTATGGGCTTGAATTATATTGTGGCTCAATATTAGATATTCAAGATCCATTAGAAGGTCCAATCTTAATTCTCCTAAAGGCCCCCTGGTAGCCCAACATATAGTCCAATAACCTAAAATGTGATTAAAATAAAATAAATATTGTTGCTTATATTTCCTCTAATTTTTTCAAATTTATGGATAAAAAGAGGAGAAAGATTTTCTTTGAATTTTGTTATGGAATGAAGATATGTATTCTTGGAATACAAGATTATCTCATTAAATTCAAGAAATCTCCCACTTGGTTATTCATGAGAGAGATTTCGAAATTTTTGAAAATAGAGGGTAAGAAAGATTTTCTTGATTTTCTTGAAAAGATATTATGGAAGATATGTATTTCTTGAAATACAAGAAGATCTCATAAATTCAAGAAGATCCAAATCTTGGATTCTTGCACACTATATTTTTCGAAAATACCATAAAATAGAGGAGGTGGAATTTTGTGGAATATTTTAATTATGAGAAAAAGAATATATGTGATATATTCAAGATTTCTTGGTGACCAAGAAAAGTCTTTTCCCACATTGAGATATCACTAAATTTTCGTCCACCTCCCTCTTATAAATAGGGGATGATTAGTTCATTCCCAAGTACAATTCCATGTGCTGGAAATATTAGCAAATCCACATAAGTGGTGCAACAAAGTTTATTTTTTCCTTTTGTTAATTGTTCGCGAGTATCCTTCCACCGGATTGTCAAGCAAGGGCTAAGGGAATACTTGGGAAGTTCTTTTGGTTAGTCCGTCCGACCAAAGCCACCGCCATCCCGAGAGGTACGTTCACGTAAACCCGTAGATTCCGCATGCGTAGGTTTTACGTGGCTTTTTATATGCATGATATGTTGTTGCAATTATTATTTGAATTAATATAGGATTAATTCATGCTAGTAATAATTAATGAATTAAATTTGTATTTAAATATTCACCCCGAATAGATCTGTGCGAATCATTCCCCAACAAGCTTCAACTAGCAGACTCGACTGATGTAGGTCTTCTGGTCTGGATCTTGATCTTCTGGTAGTCTTCTGATCTTCAGGTGGCTTCATGTCTTCACCTGATCATCTGATTAACTGATCATTCGACTAACTGACCTGACCTATACATATTGAGTTCCCCCTCAATATGTGACCTACCTTATACAACAGCTGTCTATACATTTCAGCTGGTCATCCTAACCTGATTCTAAGACATCAGTCAGCTAACAGGTCTGACTGATCCTATTATAAACTGTTTTGGAACTTCCATCAAAACTAAATACAAATTTCCCAACAATTTCCCCCCTTTTGATGGAACCAAAACATATAATCAGAAAAACAGATAACCATGCGAAATGTAAAAACATAAACAACAGAAATCAGAAGACAATGAGATGTTGTCTTAAGATCAGAAAGGTAACTTGTTTTATATATAAGATATGACGATTACATGTACAAATTTTACCTTTCACCTGATCTAAGACATCTTCTGATTCCTTCAATAAGCAAACTTCTGAAAACTTTCTGGAATGTTGAAAATCTTGTACATTCTCTGCAGCAAGGTCTCCAATCTTCCACTCTCAATAATGTCTCATCTCTTAGCAAAATCATAGAAGAGTTGTTTGAATCCAATTGGGTCAAGAGAGTTATCAGCTCTGAGTGGTGGAATCATTGTCTGAAATTTGGGTGCAGAGGGAGTTAATGACATGATTTTTCCTTCATGCATCACCACTTTGAAGAATTTGGGGTGTTTGATCTCCAGCCAGTTTTGAAACTTAGCATCAAATTCACCCTAATCTGCATGTTCTGGTATCTTCTGAATAATGTAGACGTCGCTCAGCCAGTCGATTTTAATCCTTGTCCATTCAGGAAGCAAGTCTCGTCTGGCCACCAGAATGCTTTCAACTTCCGCAGGGAAAACTCTCTCTTCCCAATCTACTTCTTTTGCATCTGCTGCCATCTTAGATTTCATTTTGACATATCTTCGGTCCAGACCGGCAGCTTTAACAAGCTTCTTCTTCTTGATAGCTGCTTCAATGACCCCACACCTCATCAGTTGTTCTTCTTTATCAGCATCTGATGTCTGCAACTGAGTCTGGGTCATGATTGACTTCTTGATTTGCTTCTCAGCTTGCCTTTCCGCAGTTGTCTTTCTTCAGCAGTGTCTTCTTCTCTCTGCAGCTTCTTTGCCAACTCGAGACTTTTCGCCTGATCCTCCTGATCAAATCTTTTATGTGCAGTTGATGAGAAATCTTCAATCTTGTCCACCCTGGAAACAACTTCAGACAGGGTTGTCTTCTGCTTATTGATTTCTTTTCCCTGAGCCTCGATCTCCTTGCTGTGTTGATCCACATATTGTTTTAGTTCAGCAGTAGGAGCGATCTCAGAATGGGTGACTTCAGAAGGAGTGGCATCAGACGGAGTGACCTTAGGTAAACCAGAATGGGTCACTTCTGGTAAATCAACAGTTACCATCTGCAACTGTTTTTCCATCTGCATCTGTTTTTCTTTATCTTATCCTTTCCCCATTTTGGTTGCATCTAAAAGGTGTGACAACTTGAGATTCAAGGCCTGAAACTGACGTGTTATCTCCTCCTTAAGTTCTTCCACAACAAGAGGAGTGATCTGAACATTTGTAGAAGTAGTTGCAGTACCCAGGAACCTATTTAATCCAGATTCAATAACTTTCTTGGCCTGAGTAATAGATTGATCAAATCTTTTTCTGCTATTGTCCAGACATGAATCAGTCCATTCCAAGGATCCCCAGACACTTTCCAAGAGAACCTGCGTCTCTCCAAGTATATCAGTCTGGATCCTCATCTTGTCAGCAAGAGGGTCAATTCGTTTTGTTACCGATTCGAGAATATAATCGTGCATATTTGAGATCTTCTCGACTGTTAACTTCCTCTCACTGTCAACTAGGTTTGAGATCTGGTCAACAGTTAGCTTCCTCTCTTTGTCAATCAGGTTGCTCTGTGCCTCTTCAAATTTCTGCATCAGATTTGCAGCAAGAGTCGTAAATTGTGTATCAACTGGAGCTTTTACCCCATCTTGTATTGCTTTTACCCCATCTTGTATTTTCGCAGAAATCAGATCTAGGATATCAGCACTTAGCACAATAGTCTGACCATATGTTGAAACCTCGCCTGGCTGGGTCTCATCTGCAGCACCCATACATGGTTCATCGGCAGGTTGCTCATACTCAGTATAAGCATAAGTATCATAACCTCTTTCTTCTTCTTCAAAAATATCCAGCTTCTGGTGCACCAGCCATCTGATATCAACATCTGTAGCCAGTTCGGCTGCGCTGGATACACCGGCATTCTGCTTCGCCTTCTTCTCCAGGTCAACAAAGTAATCAGACTCCAAGGCATTCATTAAAATTAGGAAGTCTTCAATATCCTTGAGTCTGATGTTCCTCCAGAAGACTATCTCCTCCATCTGCTGTCTGATCCCAATATGATCGATGAGTTCAGGAAAGTGCTCGTCCAGATAGGCATTCACCTGTCGCCATAGAAAATACACCGTAGAGTGTTCTTGTACAGGTGATTCGAGGAGGGTCCTCTTGTTGAAGGGATTGTGAGACATGGAGACATACATGTCTTTGATCTCAGCAACATCTTGCTCCTCCTGAGCGAGTTCCAGAACAGGTGTTGGAACAAGTTCCTGAATGATTTCTTGAACAGGTTCCTGAACAGCTTCCGAAATAGGTGGATTTAACTGTGAATATTCGGGAGGGGGTGGAGGGTTTTCTGGTTGACTGGTTGAAGGTTGATCGGGCTGTGGTTTTGATGTGGTTGAAGTTATTTTGGGAGAGGGGGTTCGAGAGGGAGAAGGGGTAAACGATTTCCCTGTGGAAGGTTCAGTTGAAGGTGGTTGTCTGGTTGATGGTTCGGGTGAGGGTGAAGTTTTTCTGGTTAAGGGTTCAGGTGAAGGTGATTTTGAAGATGAGGTGGGTGAAGTGGGGCAATAGGTGGTTTCATGCCCTCTGAAAAGAGAACTTATGCGAGCTGAGTCTGATGGTTCAGAATCAGACTGATTCTCTTCAGGTTGTACATCAGCTCCACGGGTTTCCACCTGAACTGGCTTTTCCACTAGCATTAACTCTCGACCTGATTCTTCAGGTTGATCTTCGCCTGATTCCAGAATTTCAACATCACTTCCTTCATCTTGAAGACCTCCAGAAGGCATACCATCCTTCTTAGGAAGCATTGTAGTAAGTTTTTTCTGACGTTTCGCACCTGCATCAGAAGGCTTACTCACAGCCTGCTTCCTCTTTCTCGTTCCTCTCTTAGATGGAGCTTTGCCTTCAGGATTTTTAGGTTTCGGCACATATGGTGTTAGATCATCATCAGATAATCCAGATAGTGCCTCATCCTTGTAAAGTAAGGCTTTGAATTTCTCCACATATTGCTTCCGCCCATTTTGTGACCAAGGATAGTCACTGGGAAGCTTATCAACCAAAATTATAGACACCTTGTGAATATTACTGATATTCTTGGTCAGCTTCACTCGATTTTCTTCATCTGTGGCAAACTTATCAGTTTCCTGCAGCAAATGATGCTTGAATAACCCCATCCAGTTCATATCTGGGGCCTTCTCAATGATTGCGGCCATAACATGCTGCTTTTGCTGGGTTAGAGCATCTGGGCTGAAAGAGATCCCAAGAATGACTTTCGAGATAATTTCGAAAAGCAGTCTATACTTCCTTCGGAGGTAGGGAACTTTGACATGTGTGAGCTAATTGATGTTCCCAGGTCTCAACAACACTTTCTGCAGATACTCCTTATCTGACATTCCAGCAGTGAACTCATCAGGGTATTTCTTGCCCAATTGAAGACCAAAGATTCTTCTGAGATCATCGTTGGAGACATCGATCCTAGTCCTTCCAACGAATGAGAATAGTTCTTTGTTGTCCGTCTCCTTTAGTCTTCTCAAGAATTCCAATGATTCAAACATATGGACAGTTTCCTGATGGTGATAGCAAAATTGATCAAGTCCACAGGCTCTTAAGCATTCGAGTATCTCCCTTGATTCTGGATCATTTGTGGTATTGAAAATGACATACTTTTCATCAATGATATTTTTGAGCATAGAGGCATAGTCACAAGTTTCCGATAGCACTATTGACGATTTCATTTTTTGAAATCATAAACAAGCATACAAAGTGAGTGGTATGTGAAACAACATAATCAATCACACATTGTTATTCATAAAAGAGTAATTTTGCGAATTAATACACATGAATATCTATCCCCAATATGTATATAGTTTATGATGTATATAGAAATGACAATGACTGATTTAAATTCCATTTGATCATGATTAACAGTAATACACACAATTTCTATACACTGATCATTATATGCTATTAAAAAAATAACAATAAGTGACCAGAAAAGCTATATGAGAGTTTTGGAAGATAGATTAATCGCTTGAATATTTTGAATGTTTGAGTGAATTTTCTGGAACTGAAATTTGCGATTTTAGAAAGTATGAAATGCGAAAGGATTTCAGAGAAAAGGTATTTAGGGTTTTAAAAGATGGGAGGGAAACATTTTGCACGATTATTTTTGAAGGTACTTGAGTGTCCTTGATTTAAGTGGACGGTCAAGATTAAAGTGGTTGAAGAGTAATTCAATCGTGCTGTTAAGGTTTTAAACCGGCAGACTTTTGGACTTGAAGGTTCGAAAAAAAATGCATTTAATACACAAGCCCCGTTTCCACATTTAATGTTTACAGGTATGACATCATAAAGTAATGTGAACAGTAATAGCTAACATAGAATATGTGAAGATAAATCAAAATACGTATCTGACTAAGTGATATTGTAATCAGTCAGTTACCACTGTTGATCTTATCTGGTTGACCTGATTACTGTTGACATTACTGATGGTTGCCTAAACCATAGTATTTCCCAACAATGTCCCACTTATCTGATCAGTTTTCTGATGAGCCAAGCTGATCAGGTGATGTTCCCTTTTCAACTGTTATCTCTGAACCACTCTTTGACTGATCCTTTCTGATCAGTTGAGATACCATATCCAACTGATCCTTCTTATCGTCGGTTTTCTTGGATCCATCTGATCCACTCTTGACCTAGGTCAAGTCTTGGAATGTCTTCCCGCCGAACTTAGTTCTTGAGGAGTCAAGAGTCGCCTCTCGATTCCCTAAGTAGGCGTGATTTGACGCCGTAATGATGGTATGGATACGTTGTGATAATTCACACCGTCAACTCATCCAACCATCGATTCGTGTGTTTTTCTGCTATTTGTCCTTGTGGTGCAAATTTCTCCTAAGGGTCTTGAGAAATTAAATTTTAACCTATACCCCTGCTTTTCTTCTATAAATAAATCTGGGGTTTTATGCAAACAACACAACATAAACCATTCATCTTCTTATTTAGCTTATACTCCATGTTTTCCGATGAACCCTTATTTCCGGTGAAACTTTCGGCAAAAACCTTTAACCCTTCTCAAATGATTTCAGCTTTCTCAAATCAACCCTGTGTGTCCCTTATTACTGCTTTCGTCGTCATCGAAGATTACACATACAATTATTGCCAAGCTTCTCTACCACCGAGGTGGCGGATCTGCTATAGCAAATGAGAAGACACTTCTCCTAACCGTATGCACCTTGTGTGCCTATCGAGATGACAGAATTAGCATCAACAGACTCAGTCTGATACAAAACATGAGTTTGGTATCTGATTTTGATCGATAACAAATTGATCATCGTATATCAAACTCAATATTTGCATGTGACACTTGTGGCCATATGGTCTTTGGACCACATCTTTGGCACTTGTGTCCCATTTAACAGCTGGAGAGCCCATTGATTTTAGGACTAGGGGCTCCTGACTGAGAAATCCTTCAAGGCAGCTCTCGCTCCTCACTCCGAAGCTCTGAGGGTGGCTTTAGGATTATTTCAAAGCCTCTCTCCCCCCCTTCTAGGGTTAGGCTTAGGGTTTTCGGTTTATGGTTTATGTACTGACCTCCGGGTCCTTTTGTACTTGTAACTTGTAATGTAAATCTGACATCTGGGTCCTTATCAATGAAAAGTTCTATTATTTCATTGTTGTGTTGTTTCTACTTACTTATGTGATTTGTAGCCTTAAACTTATACAACTTGCTTGTTGAGCATAGCTTAATCGACTTACAAAGGATAACCTTCCAATCTGATCAGTTCCCCCTTAATCTGATATGTCTTAATCGACGGTTCATATCCGAATCATTAAAGCCTTTTCTTATCAGTTCCTTGACTGATCTTCTAATCAGTTGAGATTCCTAACTCAACTGATTCTTCTTAACCTGGTTAGTCTCTTAACCAACTGGTTCTGGAGACCAGTCCACTAAACATTTCTGGTGCACTTTCTCCGAGATCCAGAAGCCCTAGCTCATTGCATAATTCTCTGAATCTGATCTCAGCTAGTGGCTTGGTTAAAATATCGACTTTTTCGCTTATCGGTAGATGGATCTTTTCCATTCTCGATATTCTTCTTTTCAACATGATCTCTTATAAAATGGTGTCCGCATCCACATGCTTGAATCTTGTATGTAGAACAGATTCTCGAGTGATTGCAATAACACTATTATTATGCCACGTAATATAGGTACGTTCTTAGCTACAATGTTATAATCCTCACCACGACTAAGCCGAAGCGGTTGGGAGCAACAAACTTCTGCAGCCCATATATTACGCTTGAAGAGTAGATGTTGCAAATCGATGTCCGCTTTTTTTGAAAACCACGAGATCGGTTTACTACCTAAAAACCGACATGTACCGAGGTTGACTTCATCAATTTCCGCAACCTCCGTGTCGAGAATCGTAATACCCACTAAGCTCTAGATTATCATCGATGGGTAAAATAAACCAAGGTTTATTGTCCCCTTCAGATACTTAAGAATCCGCTTAGTGCTTCCGTGGCTTTTTGCATTGATTTGCCTTATATCCGCACATACACCTCTTTGCAAAAAGTGATATCCGGTCTGGCGGCGGATCGAATGTATAGTAAAGATCCAATGAGAGCCCTATATTCTTTTCGATTAGTTTTCGACCATCCTCATTTGGATCCATCTTGAATCCAAATATCATAGGAATTCTCGCTTCCTTACGCTTTTGAACTCCAAACTTAAACTCATAGTGTACTTTGCCACTGGCGGAAATATCCCTTCACGTACTTTGCTTAACTTGTAAACCCGTAAAGTAACTCATCTGACCCATCATGGACATCTCGAACTTCCCTTGCATCAGCTTGCTGAATTTTTCACATAAACTCTTGTTGGGAAATCCGAAGATGATGTCGTCCACATAAATCTGAACCATCAGAATATCTTCTCCATCTTCTATTTTGAATAAGGTTTTGTCCACTATTCCTTTAGTGAAACTACTGTCTATCAAGAACTGAGAGAGCTTTTCTTAAACGGTACACCTGGTCGCCTTTCTCCAAGCCTGGAGGTTGTTCAACATAAACTTCCTCAGCTAGTACCCCGTTTAAGAATGCACTCTTTACATCCATCTGATACACAATAAACCCTATGTGAGCAGCATATGCCAAAAACAGCCGAATAGCTTCCAGGCGAGCGACTGGTGCAAAGGTCTCATCATAATCAATTCCTTATGATGGTGAATATCCCTTAGCAACAAGTCTTGCCTTATTTATGGTTATGACATTATTCTCATCTCTCTTGTTCTTGAATACCCACTTTGTGCCAATCACATCTTGATGGGTTTGTCTGTCCACCAGTTTCCAAACCTGATTCCTTTCAAACTGTTTCAGTTCTTCTTGCATGGCTAGAATCCAGTTTGCATCTTGTAGAGCTTCCTCTACTTCAGTTGGTTCCTTCAAAGACAGATAACAACAATACATGGCACTTTCACCAATCGATGTCTAGTTTTGACTCTATCGAGATGGGTCTCCGATGATCGATCGACTTGGATGGTAGTTTACCCAAATCCTTCTTTTTTTCTCGACCATCTGCTTTGAAGAACATCATCCTCTTCTGATAGTAGTTCATTACTAGTGATTGGGAGTGGTGCAGAATTATGATCCACTTGACATGGACAAGTCTCAACTGATGTTGGACTTATCATGTGCTGATGTCTGTCCGTAGGAACTTAAGGTGTTCCCCCGAACCCGGATGGTTCGATTGACCTTTATCTCGGTATACCGAACTTCTTTATTGACAACAGGTTATGCATTACCTTAGGTCTCCGATTGACTGGTGAATCAGCGGGATCTGGAATATACACTGTTACGTGTTTTGATCCTTTTTCCTTAATACTTAGCTGATCCATTTTCTGTGCATCAGGTACCAGTTGATCTGGTACTTCTTGTTCTGAGGCAGATTTATCTTGTTCAGAAGATGTTTCATCAAAGATCACATGAGGTGTTTCTTCCACAACTAGGGTTTACTTTGTTGTAAACCCCGAAAGTTTTCTTTGGATGAGGAATATCCTAAGAATATACCCTCATCTGATTTGGCGTCAAAAGTCTTCAACTGAATCTTCCCATTGTTGTGTATGAAACACTTGCACCCAAAAACATGGAAATAAGAAAAATGAGGTTTTCTGCCCTTCCACAGTTCATAGGGTGTTTTGTAGTGAGCCCTAGTCAGAGAGCATCTATTCTGAGTGTGGCATGCAGTGTTGATGGCTTCGCCCGTAAACGGCTTGGTGTTGCATGTTCAATTAACATAGTCGGCGGCGCTTCCTTGAGTGTTCTGCTTTCTCCGCTCTGCTACACCATTCTGTTGTGGCGTTCTTGCAGCTGATGTCTCATGTTGTATGCCAAACTTAGTGCAAAAATCAGTAATAAAAGAGTTCAGAAATTCTGTACCTTTATCTGATCTAATTTTCACTATACTGACACCATTTTCGTTTTGTAGTTTCTTGAAAGCAAACTCGGTATCTTTGTTGTTGTCTCATTCTTCTTATACAAGAATACAACCCGTAAACTTGGAATAATCATCCACGATTACGAGTATATTTATGTCCGGCGAGATCGATCGGTGTAATCGGGTCCAAATAAATCCATATGGAGCGATTTTGCAATATCTTTTGGATGATGGTCCAGGGATTCCATTGAATGAGGCTTTAACCTGTTTTCCCTTCTGACACGCGACACATGTCTGATCCTTAGAGAATTCCTCATTTGGAAGTCCCTCAACCAAAGACATCCTTGCTATCTTGTTAAGAGTTTTAAAGTTCAGATGACTCATTCTTTTGTGCCAGAGCCAACTGATACTTTTGGAACTCTTAACAATCAGGCATGCATTTCTTGGACAACTGTTCCAATCTGCTGTATTAATCGTACCTTTCCTTGAACCAGTTAACAAGATCTGTTGAGTAGCTCGATTCCTTATAGTACACTGATCAGTAGAGAACTCAACACTGAATCCGTTGTCGCAGAATTGTGAAACTGATAATAGGTTATGCTTTAAACTTTCGACATACGAGACTCCAGTAACCTGTACATCATCATTCTCTAAGGTTCCGAATCCTCTGGTAAAACCAAAGTTATCATCACCAAAGAGTACACGTGGGCCTTCTTGTTCTGTGTAAGAGCTAAGGAGATGTTTACTTCCAGTCATGTGCCTTGAGCATCCACTATCGATGTACCAGATAGTTGCTTGTACACCTCCTTTGTTGGCCAAACCCACGCGAACCTGCAATCAAGTCAGGCTTTAGGTACCCATTTTGGATTGGGTCCTGAGGGGTTAGAGTTGGTTTTAGGGATCCATACAAACATGATACTTCTATTGTAATCAGATAGACCAGAAGGCCTGATTTGTCTCCCATAAACATCTACATAATCATACATCTCTTCATATGCATTCTGATCAGTATGAATATTTGTGCGAGCCTTGAGTGAATCAGAAGACTTGGGATTTTTCCTTGCAGTTTGTCTTCTTTTAACCCAGTGGGGCTCAGGTGCAGCAACCCTAGGTTTCTGATTGTAAGGGTAGGTACGACTGCTACCATTAAAAGATTCATATCTTTTTGGCATAAATGGTCTTAGCAGTTTACCTTTAGTTTGCTTGTTAGGTAGCTGACCCTGATTAGGTTTCAGATTAGATTTTCCTTTGACAGGTTTGTCTTTTCTGATACCTAATCTGCTGATCAGGTTGAGGTCTCTTCAGAAGAACTGGGTTCTTCTGTTGATTCCTCGGCTGATGCTTAATCAGTTGGGGTCCATTTCTATTCCCTTTTTGATTTGACACTTGCCTTACTTGTTCAGCAGGTCTCTTTTCCTTATCAGATACATATTTTACTTTATGTGTATCTATATCAGAAACTCATTTGATTACACCTTTTTGAAGTGAACCAAACGGGGCTTTTGAGGATGTAGAAGGGTTTTCATACCCAATTCCCTTCTTATTAGTTGTCGTTCAAAAATAGTTGTTCATATCCTGAACGGTTTTCGAAGATTTCGTGAAAACCTGTATTTTCTTACGTAAACTATCCTCAGTTAATTTCAGACTCTCATGTAGTCGGAAGAGTTCATCAAACTTAGCATGTAAGATTTTTTAAATCATCAGCTTGTTGTTTATTGATAGCTAGTTGTTCCTTAATCTACTTCTCCTGATCAAAAGAATTAACTTTTTAACTTTCGGTTCTTGGTTATCTTCTGGAACTTGGTGATTTTAGCTCACCGCTTTCTTGTCGACATTTTTCCTTAACAAAATCGAGTATTTTTAATCCTTAGCTTATCGTTTTCAACTTCCACTATCGTATAAGTGTCTCATCGTTAGAGAGACATCAAGCAATTGCTCGAAATAGAGTCGCAAGTCAATCTCTCCGGCCGGTGTCTTTAATTATAGTGATGTGGAAACCGAAAAAAGCGAAAGGTTTAGAGGTTACCTCAGTTGGTCTTCCTCCTTAGCCATCGGCCATTTCATCATCAGAAGAGAATATCAGATCATCGTAGTGGTAGAAATCATCAGCATTGCTTATCAGACAAAAGTCCTCTACTGATGAGTAGCCAGAATCCTCAGAAGGCAGATAAGAATCATCAATTTACGATGTATCGGCAAACCATGGCTTTCTGTCTCTATAGTGTTGCTCTCTTACGTTCGCTTCTCTTCTCTTTCTTTTGGAGTCGGTCCGGGCAATCTGGGTCATAATGACCTGGTTTCTCCACAGTTGAAACACGCCCCACGATCCACGGAACTTCTTCGCCAGTGAGTCATTCCGTCTCAGAGAATCTGTCGGTGACTTACCCGTCGATTATGTCGAATTTCTTCTCTCAAATCTGTTGTCTCTTCTTTCATCAGACCGTTCATCTCTTTTCTTATCTTCTCTGCGATCCTTTCTGTGATCATCACTTCGGTCATCAGATCTGGTCCTTTCTGGAGATCTGTCAGCTGGCCTCCTATCTCTTCCTCTGTTGTTTTGATAATCCCTGTAAAATCTGCGATACTTACCAAGTTGAATGTTAGATTTTTCAAGTTTTCTGTTAGCAAAACAATGCGCTTTCGGTTTAACTTATAATATTTCTAACGAGTTCGAGACTTTGAGTTGTTCTTTGGTCGCTTTGAATCTGGCGATTTTGATGTGGCGTGTGTGGCTTGAAGAACTTCGTCTTCTTCTTCTTGCCCTCTTTCGATCAGATCAAACTCATGGGCTTTAAGACTTAGGAACAGGTTGCTTGGCTTCATCTTGGCAATATCTTGACAATCCTTTATTACAGTGACTTTCATATCCCACTTCTTGGTCAGAGATCTCAAGATCTTGTAATTGATGTCTTTATTTGACATTTCTCGTCCAAGTTTCCATAACTTGTTGACTGACATGGTGATTCTTCCATCGAGCTCATTGATGGTTTCATTTGGTAGCATCTTAAGTTTCTCGAATTTCACCAGGTTTTTGCGGTCTTATCTTTAATCGATCATTTCCTTCATACATTTCAAATAAAACGTATCCCATATCTCTGTTTGGGTCGTCTTGAGATACTTTATCTTTTCTCCGGGTTATCTTGTCCATGGTCTTCATGATTATGTGCCCCGGCTATCGTATCCGAGTGTACAACTTTCTCTCTTCAAAGATCCATCGTAAGGGACTCTTTCTGACAAGACTTCCAACTGCAAAATATGGATCACCTCCAACAGCTGGGTTGTCATGATAGATGATGATGGGTCCTCGTTCAATAACTTCCATCATCATACTGCTTATTGATCCCAGATGGGTTGCTCATGTATATCATCCACCTGCGCATACTCTTCAATGGAAAATTTAGGTAAATCATGATACATACCCGAAGTATTATCCATGCTGATCGTGAGTTTGAAAACGAATGAGATTTGAAAAAGGTTTTTCAAGATCAGTTCAAGTGACCACAAAGGTTCTTCCTCAAGAACCGATGATATTCAAAGCCGATTGGTCCGTAGAACCACTACTCGATACCAACTTGTAGGTCCCGAACGGGTTTTCGTGAGGCGTAAGTCTAGAGGGAGGGGTGAATAGACTTCGAAAAAACTTTTTTTCGTCTTGGTCGGTGTGATTGCGGTTTACTGATCGAGTGAAGGTGAATCGGTTTGGACTAATATCCAACTTCTTCGATAAACGAAGGCGATCGATTCGGTATCTATCGGTTTAACTGACAGCGGAAGCTAGTTTCTACCCGTGTGAAAAACCGGTTTATAACAAATCATTTAAAGTCGTTTTCAATCGATGACTATGGAGTCAATCGTCGGATTAGTAACTTGGTGCTGCTAGCCGATCCCAACTCGAATATGTATGCAGATTTAATCAAGTTGTGTGCAATAGTGTGAAGCAGTTAATCAAACAGGTAAATGCACACAAGGTTTATAGTGCTTCGGACAATCAGTCCTACGTCCACTCTTCCCTATTACAAGGGGCACCAACTTAACCGACTTAACCAACTGGACTTAGATTATTGTGTTAGTCCAACACATTATACCAACAGATATTTATAGAGATCTCACTCACCCGATCCCAGAAATCAGAACTAGAAACCCTAGTCTGAAATCTTGCTAAACAAACTTAACCTAACTTTGGGTTTTGGGTAAGATTTGTTGTTTGTTCCAACTTTAAAATCTTTCCTAGTATTTTTAAGTAGCCTAACAACTAGAGGATAAAATTTCTGTGCTAAGAACTATGGGATGAACACTTAGAAAAATAATCTTCAAGGTTGTGTTCTTCGTGCGGAAATTTGGCTAGAGTATGAGATTCTTGATAATTTCTGTATCTCACTCTAAAAAGTAATCCCATATTTATAGACCTCAAAATCAAAGAGCCGTTGGAGAGCAATTTGAATTTCCGGTTATATTTGGTAGGTTTGCAGGATTTGATGTGACGTGCTTCTAGGAACGGCATGGCCGAAAGCGTGTATGTCATTTTTCTAGCCATTTGACTATCTTGGCGCCAAAATCCATGATGTCATTTCAGTCATCATCGTGTCTTGTTCTTATTGGTTAACAAATGCGGACATGTCGAGTTTGTTCACCAACTAAAGTTGACATTCTTCTTGTTCAGATCAACAATGTATGACTTGGTGAAACATTAGTTGACACCGTGTGGTGACTTTGATCGATTACAAACCGATCGATCTACTGATAGAGTCTTCGATGCGTTGTCTTAGCTTCAACTAGCGGACTCGGTGGTGTAGGTCTTACGTGCGGATCTTGATCTTCCGGTAGTCTTGATCTTGAGGTCTTACGAGCTATTGAGCTTCATGTCTTCACCGATCATCCGATTAAGCGATCATTCATTAATCGACTGACCTATACATATTGAGTTCCCCCTCAATATGTGACCTACCTTATACATCAACTGTCTATACATTTCAGCTGGTCATCCTAACCTGATTCTAAGACATCGATCCACCAACAGTGTCCGACCGGGTCCTATTACAAACTGTTTTGGAACTTCCATCAAAACTAAATACAAATTTCCCAACACGACGGAAATAAGCCGTCGCTACCTAGCGACGGACAGAGAAAACCGTCGTTGAATCTTAGCGACCCTCGTTTTTCAGACGGATGAAAAACCATCGCTAAAATAGTCGCTACTATGATTTTTGACGGTTTAAACCGTCGCTAAAACCGTCGTAAATACCGTCTTTTTTGTAGTGTATATTGCACGAAGTATTGAGGTAAGTAATTTGAGTGTTGAATTAGCTGTAGAGGAGTTTCTTCTAATCTATTCATAGCGATTAATATACACATTTTGTATATTGTAGGGAAAAGAGTTTTTTTATATTGCACATAATATTGAGGTAAGTAATTTGAGTGTTGAATTAGTTGTAGAAGAGTTTCTTTTAATCTATTCATAGCGATTAATATACACATTTTGTATATTGTAGGGAAGAGAGTCTTTTAATATTGCACATAATATTGAGGTAAGTAATTTGAGTGTTTAATTAGTTGAGAGAAGTTTATTCTATATTCACGTTTTGTATATACTGCAAGGAATATTGAGATAAGTAACTTGAGTTATGAATTCTAATGAATGTGTATTGCAATTGTGTAATTATTTTGTATTTCACAGGGAGAGTTTTTTATATTGCAAGAGTATTGAGAGAAGTAACTTGAGTGTTGAATTCGTTTCTAATTTTATAAATTTTTAAATTTGATTTTGTGTTGTATATTTAATTTGATTTTATTATTATATATTGGAGGGAGTGTTGAGGTAAGTAATTTGAGTTATGAATTAATTATGTATGATTATTGCAATTGTGTTATTATTTTTTGCATCGCATTTGAGTATTGAGGTAAGTAGTTTGAGGATTGAATTAGTTGTGGAGGAGTTTCTTCTAATCCGTTCTATTTAATTTGATTTTATTATTTTATATTGCAAGGAGTATAGAGGCAAGTAATTTGAGTTATGAATTGATTATGAATGTTTATTGCAATTGTGTAATTATTTTGTATATTGCAATGTATTTTTTTATATTGAACGAAATATTGAGACAAGTAATTTGAGTGTTGAATTAATTGTGGAAAAGTTTCTTCTAATCTGTTCATAGCGATTAACATTCATATTTTGTATATATTGCAGGGAATATTGATATAAGTAATTTGAGTTATAAATTCATATATTGCTCTGAGTGAACGTGACAAATATTTGCCCTCAGATGGATAATTTTTGTATTTGTGATATCGTAGAAAGTCTTGCAGACAACTTCAAATCTCTCGCCACTTTGATGCATGTATTAGAATCTGCCTTTATTTTCTTTATTTGTTATCATCAAACTCATTAATATAGCAATCATATTAGATATAAATATTTGTTATGTTGTTTATATGGTCACAATATTTTATTTATCTAAGGAAATATGTTTTTTTGTCCTATAACTTTGTCACTTTTGATATTTGTCCTATTGATTTTCTATTTTATTTTTTGTCCTATAACTTAGACTTTTTTGTCCAAGTTGTCAAGTGAAATACCATAATTTTCTCAAGTTGCTGAACGTCACATCTCCTCTATATGCCAAGCGAAAATAAAGAAAACTTTGTCACTTTTTTTATTTTCATCATATATTTATAATTTTGATTTTTGTCCTGTAACTTACACACCTTCAAATTTTTTTCTTTGGACTTTTAAATCTTGATTTTCGTTCTACAACTTACATAAATTAAATAAATTAAAAATCTCAAGTACGCCATTTTTGCATGAGGATATGATTTTTAAGTTTATATATCAATTAATTAGTATAACAATTAAAATTTGTAAAGATAAAATTATATATCAAATCTTGCGAGATATGATTAGTTATAATTTTTTAAAATTGTTCAAACAATTAGATTTTTTTAGAGATTTTGTAAAATATATAAACAGTTAGATTTTATTTTCAAATTTTTTGTATAATAAAAATCTTGCGTAAATATGATTAGCTATAACTTTTAAAATTCTCCAAACAACTAGATTTTAAAAAAAATTGAATAATAAATATGTGTTATTCACAATAGAAAAATAAGAATTAACTTTTTCAAATTGTGAAATATTTTATAATAAATAAATAAAAAATATTAAAATTTCTTTTATAACATTAAAATTACTTCAACCCCACCCCGCGTAATATGAAGGTATATGAACTAGTATATATATATATATTAGCACGTTGTTAGTGTTAGTGTCCTAAAGACAATCCTTTGTATATACATGATACTAAGATAATATTCAGTGTTGGTTTAATATTATTGTTTGTTTAATATTAAATGTATGGCATTACACTTAATAGAATATTATGTTTGATTGTTTGCATTTGTTCTTATCTGTGTTCCCTTGAATCACTGATGTCATTGAGTGAGTGAGAACTCAGATGACTTAAGCATGATTCTCAAATAGCCCCGATCAAGGATCATCAAGAATGGGATATTGATGATGCAATGGAGATTGGTGTGCGATCTGCATCATACTCTTAGAGAGTGTAGTAAGATCTCACTTACTACGAGATACTAGGTATCTCATGATGGATGCACAAATACCTTAGAGGGTATTGGTATACCCATCCGAGCAACCGTTTGATGTAGTTCCACTATATGTGTCTACGGGTGTCTCGGTTAGTGGGAGCGATGCGATACTCCTTTGACTTGAGGTCAATACCTTAGAGGGTATTGGTATACCCATCCGAGCAACCGTTTGATGTAGTTCCACTATATGTGTCTACGGGTGTCTCGGTTAGTGGCGATGCGATACTCCTTTGACTTGAGGTCAATACGCACGACATGTATGGAGTGATGAACTTTGAACATGACCGATGTTTGCACCCGTCTATTGGTAGATATGGCTTGGATTGGGTTCATCACGAAGTGCATGTGCGTGGTAGTTGAGCCAAGAAAATGATTCATTCCTCAAAGTGGATTTAGAGAGAATACTCACCTTCTCATCATAATTGGATCAAAGTCATTGGCCAATGCACGTCAACTTGGACTTTGTGGACAAGTGTGATATAAGTGATCAATTAGTGATTGGAGATAAATTGATTAAGTTATTTGAATAGACACTTCATCATGTTAACGACTAATCGAGTATTTGTGAATGAAAGGAGAAAATCGTAATAGCCCTTGTTACAATTACAGGTAGTTGCACGTTTCTCGCAACGTACCTCATATATTGAGAATGTCTAATTTATTGTCTAGGATTCAATTAAGACCGTTAGTTTGACTAATCGCTCGAATATATGAGGGCCTATGAGTCACACAACAAGTAACTCCCGTGTACGGATTATGGTTGGTTGATTAAGTATTAAATTAGATTTAATATTTAATTTATGGAGAATTAATAATATATTAATTTAGAATTAATTATTATTACTATTTAATTAAATTAGATTTAATTAAATAGGAATCCCAAAAAAATATTATGGAATATTATTGTATGAAAATATCCGTAGAGAAAAACATATCTTTGAGATTTATTTTGCAAGATTAGGGATTATCTTCCTAATAAAGATTGCTTAAGATTTAAGTCAATCTCTATATATATATGACATCCCGGGATTCATTAATTAACGTTGTTTTAAGAAAACCTAGTTTCTCCATAAAATCTAGAATACGAATTTTCCTAGCAAATTCCGTCTCAGATTCAACACTTGCAAATCTGTGCAAGTCTGTCCACGGGAATTACATGGATACCATAGTTGAGAAATCTGTCGTCCAATTGCTGTAAGATTTCTTGTTATGATTAATCACACTTGTTTATGCAATTAATTGTTCGTTGTTGGTGAACTATTTATTTCGTTGCGCATGTATTACTTGTTTACGTGCCTCTATAACTCAACACACATAACTCCGCGAATTTCGCGGGATTGAACAAAAGGTTTATAATATTATTTTAAATTAAATACTTCAAATAATTAATTAATTAATTCGATTATAAATAGATTAATTATATAGAAATATTATATCTTAAAACAATAAAAAACAAAAAATATGAATGTATGAATATTCAAACCTATTAATTTTTGTGCTTCTTAATTGTAGTTTGTAGCTTTGTGTGATCCAAACTCATAAATTCAAATTTCTATTATTGTATGGACTTGAACGTTTTACCACCAAAATTATACATATTTAGTATTGCTTAATATTGAAAAAATATATTAGTACAAATATAACAAATGTTGCATAGATATGATTAGCTATAACTATTTAAAATCCTTTAAATAATTAAAATGTTTTGGAGTTTTTGTAAAATATATATTTGACTTAAATTAGATATTTTTTCATACAAAGATAATTAACAATTTATACTAAAATTTTGGAAAAAATGTATATTGCATAAATATGATAAGCTATAATTCTTTAAGACAAAAAACTGGTATGAGATGATTTCATACATGAGACAGGGCAGGAACTAACACAAATCATCACCCACCTCCTTCCAAAGTGTTAAAGACCACGTGCAGGTATTGAATTGAGCTCATTATGTATTCATCCCAACACAAAGCAAATCATATATGCTAATAATTTAAAATTCATTAGAAGAAAATACAAAATTTTTTCTATCAATAAAACAAGATTATCATATACTTTTTGGTTTTTTAATTTATTGTAGAGACTATGAGCTTTTTTTGAATAAAAGAACACCAACAATTATTTTAGCAAGTGCGCATGTTATTCAATACTGACCAATATTCAGTGGAATTATTTTTACTGCCACCATTAAGTTTGACCTCAATCTTGAAGCTTTCACTTGTAAAATACGTATACTTACTACTTATAGTTTATTATTATAAAAGTACCTAAGTTATATTAACTTTATCGATCTTTAGTTGGCATGACATTCCTCATCGTCACAATTACAATAAATATTCATAATCCATGTAGAACTCAAATTACTTACCTCAATACTCTTTGCAATTTACAAAACAAAATCATTAATTTAGTTGCACAATTGCTATAAACATTATTAACCAATTCAGAATTCAAATTGCTTTCCTCAATACTTCTTGCAATATACAAAACAAAATAAATTAAAAAATTTATCAAATAGAAGAAATCCCTAAAAGAAAAGGAATCGTGCAATATACAAAACAAAATCAGATTAACAAATTCATCAAATTAAAAAAATTGATATGAACATAAAAGAAGAAACCATTCATAACTAATTCAAAACTCAAATTACTTACCTCAATATCCCTATAATATACAAAATAAAAAGATGAGAGTGATCACAATTAAAAAAAAGGAAAAAACTCTAAAATAAAAATTTAATTAAATTACATAATTGCATTAATAAATATTCCCAACCAATTCAACATTACTTACATCAATACTCTATACAATATACAAAATAAAATTATTAATTTAATTATACAATTGCAATCAACATTTGTTGGGAAATTTGTAGTTAGTTTTGATTGAAGTTCCAAAATAGATTGTAATAGGACCAGTCAGACTTGTTAGCTGACTGATGATTTAAATATCAGAATAGGATGACCAGCTGAGATGTATAGACAACTGATGTATTAGATAATAATAGGTCTAGTCTTGAAGAAGATCAGATACGAAGAAGATCAGATACGAAGAAGATCAGATACTCAGAAGCTCATATATGCAGAAGAAGACACGAAGTCGATCAGAAAGCATCAAGACCAGAAGACCGACATCAGATAACAAGAAGAATCAGTAAGTTGGGCTAAGACAACTTACAATCAGAAGATTCATACAGGTAGACAGATAAGTCCTTATCTGATCTGGTCAGTTCATCAAGTAACTACTTCAAGCTACCTAGTACGAGCCTAGTCACTCAGGCAAGAAGAATGTCAAACTTGTTGGAAGTATAAGTGCCAACTTTGTGTACTTATGAGCCAATGAGAAGAAGACACGCACGTACGGAACTGACAAGTGCAGGACTAGCGTTTCAGAGTATAACAGCTAGAAAGGACAAGCTTACATGCTTTCGGTCATGCCGTCCCTGAAGCACGTCTAGTCCGCCTGCAAACCTACCAAAAATAGACCGAAATTCGAATTTCTCTCCAACGGCTAGTTTGATTTCGTGCCTATATATATGGGATCAAACCTTCATAGTAAGGCTATGGAAATTATCATCAAGCTCAAGCACAAGTAAATTTTCGCACGAAGAACACTAAATCGAAGATTATTTTCTAAGAGTTCATCCCATTGTTCTTAGCATATAATACTTATCCTCTAGATTTAGGCTACTTAGATGATAGGATAGTATTCCAGTTGGAACATTACAAATCTTATACCCAAACACAAGTTAGATTAAGTTTGTTATAGCAAGATTTCAGTCTAGGGTTTCTAGATCTGATTTCCGGGATTGGTTGAGTTAGAACTCGTGAAACATCTGTTGGTTGTACTGTGTTGGACTAACTCATTAAACTAAGTTCAGTTGGTTAGTGGGTGCCCCTGCTGATAGGGAAGAGTGGATGTAGGACAAGTTGTCCAAACCACTATAAATCTGTGTGTCTTTACTCGCCTTCACACTTATCTGCACACTACCTGTTTATCTGCATGCATATTCTGAATCTGGTTCAGACTAGCATCAAGCTACTGAACTGATCAGTTTGACACTTTAGTTATCTGATCTAAAATAGATTGATCAGAATCTTGGTTGAGTAAAACTGATTTTTCACACGGGTTAACTAATCTTCTGCACCATCAGTTAAACTGATAGACGTCGAACTGATCTGCCTCAGAGCAATCAGTAAGTCGTATATTAGTCCATAATGATTCACTCCGCACTCTGATCAGGCATACTTGCTAATCACACCTGATCTACGAAAAGTTTTAGAAGTCTATTCACCCCTCCCCTCTAGACTTCTACCCTCACTAAAACCTGTTCGGGACCTACAATATTCATATCCTAGATGGGGATATGGGTGTGACCTGGAAAAAAAAGAAACCCTAAATTAAAATTTTAAATTAATTACACAATTACAATAAACATTTATAAACAATTCAAAACTTAAATTACTTACCTCAATACTCCCTATAATATACAAAACAAAATTATTAATTTAATTACATAATTGCAATAAATATTCATAACCAATTTAAAATTCAAATTACTATCTCGATACTCTCTACAATATACAAAACAAAATCATATTAACAAATTCAATACACAATTGCAATAAACATTCATAACCAATTCAAAAACTCAAATTACTTACCTCAATACTCCCTACAATATACAAAATAAAAATATTAATTTAATTACACAATTACAATAAATATTCTATGAGAGTGAATTGAATATCACAGTGAATGTGGTGATTGACTGAATCACTAATTAAATAAAGGATTACAACAAAATATCTTCATGATACAAGGCAGAAAATCACGTAAGATTACAACAAAAAGATATGTACCAAATATATCTATACAAATTAAAACTATCTTTTATTATCTCTATTACCGCCCGTCAAGCGTTGCGTGGGGTGTAAGCCAACGCAACACTTGGAACGTAGAAACTCAAAGGCTGGACGAGGAAGACCTTTGGTGAAGATATCGGCAAGTTGAAGGTGGGACGACACAAAACGTGTGATGATTTTTCCGGAAGAAACTAACTCACGAACAAAGTAATAATCCAGATCGATGTGTTTAGCACGCTTGTGGGCAACTGGATTCTGACTCAAGAAAATGGCGCTCTTGTTATCACACAGAAGTTGGGGCCGATCCGAAGGAAGAGCCTTAAGCTCGTGTAGAAGATTGGTTAGCCAAACTAACTTCGCTGCAACATTAGCCATGGTACGGTACTCGGATTCATAACTCGACCGGGCAACCGTTGGTTGCTTCTTTGCACTCCAAGAATCAAATTGCCCCCAAGAAAGATCTAGTAACCATAAGTGGAGCGAAGAGTCTCAATGCAGCGAGCCCAATCAGCATCTGAGTAACCGACAATCGAAGCATCCGAACGATGAGCAAAAGTCAAACCAAAATGCAAAGTACCCTTGACATACCTCAAAATGCGATTGATAGCCAAGAAATGATCGTCAGTGGGGGAATGGAGAAACTAAAAGACGAGGTTGACTACAAATGAGAGGTCCGGCCTAGTGATAGTCAAATACTGAATAGCTCCAACTAGAGAACGGTATAACGTGGGATCACGAAAAGGGGAGCCATCACTAACCAATAGGGGTGAAAACGGATCGGATATTTTCCGACCGATCCGGATCCGGAGCCGTATCCGGTCGGTATCGAAATCGGTATAAAAACTGGTATCCGGGCGGATATGGATATTTAACTTTGGATTCGGAATTGGATTCGGAATACATAATATCCGACCGTATTCGAGTTTTACCATATTTTATCGGATATTATCCGGATATCCGGATTTTTTAATTTTTAATTTTTTTTTATCGGATAAAGTTAGTTGTTAGTATTTATTAGTTAGTACACCAAGCACCGAAATACACCACAAAATCATCAATCCACCTTATAACTCACATAGCTTCAAATTCGTTAAGGGAATCGAACCTGGGTCTCCCACTCAAATGGGGAGTTCGGTGGCGGCCAATTTTAAAATCAATTGATTATTTTATTTTATCTTTTATATTATATATATATATATATATATATAATATTAGTACTTAATAATTATGTAATTTTATTAAGAAAATAGTCGAAAACTAAATAATTCAGCCGCACTTCTTCTCATCCCTTCTTCTTCGCCGTTCGTCCCTTCTTCTTCGTCGTTCGTCCCTTCTTCTTCTCCTCTCTACTTCTTCACAGTCGTCCCTTCACCACCGCTGGCCGCCGCAAATGGAAGGAGATCCACCGTCACCCAATTACATTTTGATGATTTTTATTTGAAATATATTATCCGATTATAGTTATTCGAATTCGGCCCGAATTCCCGAATCCGGATTTTCCATATCCGACTAGGAATTCGAGAAAAAAATATGATTTAGGATACGGTATAAGCACTATCCGTCCGTATTCGATCCGTTTTCACCCCTACTAACCAATGTATCACCTGCAGTTAAAGGTGTACAAATCGACTTAGAATCCAGCATTTCAGCACGCTCCAAAATATTATGTGCATACATCGTCTGACCAATAAAGAGACCGTTCGACATGTAAGAAACCTCCAAGCCCAAGAAGTAGTTTAGACGGCCCAAATCTTTAATTGCAAATTCCTTGTGGGTGCGGTCAATAAAACGATGAAGGACCGAAGCATCATTTCCGGTAACGATGATGTCGTTAACATAAAGAAGCATATATAGAATCAAATCACCTTTACGGAAGAAGAATAAAGATGAATCTGACCTGCTTTGGCTGAATCCCTGAGTGAACAAAAAGGTACTGAAGCGCTGAAACCAAGCCAATGGGGCTTGACGCAAACCATTCAGAGCCTTCTTCAAATAACAGACATGATCGGGGAACCTGGGATCCACAAAGCCGGGAGGTTGCGCCATGAACACGGGCTTATCTAGAACTCCATTTAGGAAAGCATTCTTTACGTCAAGCTGATAAAGGGCCCAATTGTGCTAAACAGAGAGAGCCAGGATTACTTGAACCATGGAAGCTTTGACGACGGGACTGAATGTGTGATGAAAGTCAGTACCCAAAATCTGGGTGAAGCCTTGAGCAATGAGACGAGTCTTATGTTAGTGTTAGTGTCCTAGAGACAATCTATTGTAAGGACATAATACTCGATGATATTCAATTTGATTTTATATTATAGTTCATTTAATATTAATGTATGACAATACACTTGTTTGAATATTATGTTTGATTGTTTGCATTCATTCATGCAAGTGTTCCAATGAGTCATTGCTGTCATTGAGGTTGTGAGAACTCAGATGACTCAAGCATGATTCTCAAATAGCCCCGATCAAGGATCATCAAGAATGGGATATTGATGATGCAATTGAGATTGATGTGCGATCTGCATCATACTCTTAGAGAGTATAGTAAGATCTCACTTACTACGAGATACTACGTATCTCATGATGGATGCACAAATACCTTAGAGGGTATTGGTATATCCATCCGAGAAACCGTTTGATGTAAGTCCACAATATGTGTCTACGGGTGTCTCGGTTAGTGGGAGTGATGCGATACTCCTTTTACTTGAGGTCAATATGCATGACATGTGTGGAGTGATGAACTTTGATCATGATCAACGCTTGCACCCGTCTATGGGTAGATATGGCTTGGATTGGGTTCATCACGAAGTGCATGTGCGTGGTAGTTGAGCCAAGAATATGATTCATTCCTCGATGTGGATTTAGAGAAAATACTCATCTTCTCATTATAATTGAAACAAAATCATCGGCCGATGCACGTCAACTTAGACTTTGTGGCTAAGTGTGACATACGTGATCAATTAGTGATTAGAGATAATATGATTAAGTTATGTGAATAGACACTTCATGTTACAGGTAGTTGCACGTTTCTCGCAACGTACCTCATATATTGAGAATGTCTGATTTATTGTCTAGTGTTCAATTAAGACCGTTAGTTTGACTAATCGCTCGATATATGAGGGCATATGGGTCACACAACAAGTAGTTCCCTTTTACGGATTATAGTTGCTTGATTAAATGTAAATTGAATTTAATATTTAATTTATGGAGAATTAATTAATAGTAGATTAATTTAGAATTAATTATTATTAATGTTTAATTAAATTAGATTTAATTAAATAGGATTCCCAATAATAATATATGGAATATTATTATAGGATTTAATATATATGGAATCAAATCCGTAGATATTTGATATACATAGGAATTAAATCCGTAGAGATTTTATATTTGGGAAATAAATCTGAGAGATTTATTTTATAAGATTAGATATTTTATTTCCTAATCGGGTTGAAACTTAAGATTTAAATTTGGGCCTCTCTATATATATATATAGTATTGGGAATTCACAAACAACGTTAATTCATTATTCTCTTCATAAGATATAGAGTTAGAATTTTCCTAAAGAAATTCATCTCAATATTCAACGCCGCAAAATCGTCAAAAGTCCGTGATTGGGGATTACGTGGATACCATAGTAGAGAAATATGCGTATGATTTATTGTAAGGTTTCTCTTTATGTTTACATGTATTTAATTATGCAATTATATGTTCGTTGTTGGTGAACTGTTTAATTCCGCTGCTCATGTATTACGTGTTTACGTGCCTCTAAATTCCAACACCATATATCTCTCAACAGACCTATCTGTATGATATTTGGTTATGAAAACCCACTTCGAACCAACTATATTCTTATCCAGAGGAGGCGAAACCAATTCCCATGTCTCATTTTCACGCAAAGCATCAATCTCTTCCTGCATAGCAGCCAACCAATGAGGGGATTTTGCAGCTGATTTAAAGCCACGGGGCTCAGAAGCAGCAACAAGAGAAGAGAGAAAAACCGTAGAGGCCATGTCGACCGGATATCGAGGCTTGTACACCCCGGACCGAGCTCGTGTGACCATCGGATGGCTCAACGTCGGGGCTGGAAACAGATTATAAGGCCAGAGCATGCAAGACCGATTTTGGAATAAAGGTGGATCGAACCGAGTAGCAATGAATTTTGATGGTTTAACCAAGGGTGCAAGGAGGGTCGACTACCGACGCAAATGAGAAAATGAGACCTCATTAGAGAGGGTGGTGGAAACGACCTGTCGGGAGGCTTGGAGAGTGAGTCGGCAAAAGAGGTGAGGTGACATGCATGGGAGAAGCAGAAGGTGGCATGCATGGAGTGGAACCATCCAAGAAAGTCTTGAACTCCAACTCAGTGGAGGGGTGACCGATTTTGATCCAGAAAATGGAAACTCGAGTTCATTGAATTGGGCATGCCGGTAAAATACTTTCAGTGGACTCCGATCAAAAACAACTAAGCCTTTATAAGAGCTGCTATATCCCAAAAAAATGCATGGACAACTCTGAGGCCCTAATTTATGTGCTGCATAATTTATGAGATACAGGAATACTCGACAATCAAATGGTTTAAAATTTGCATAGTTTGGAGCATAGCCGAAGAGAATTTCAAAATGCGACTTATCACTGAGAATCGAAGATGGAAGTCGATTAATGATAAAAACTACAGTAGCAAAAGCATCAAACCAGAGTGAAGCCGGAGCATGAGAGTGAAATAACATAGATAACCCGGATTCAGATATATGACGATGCTTACGTTCAGCATGACCGTTTTGCTGCGGTGTATAAGGACAAGTTAGACGATGATGAATGTCATGTAACGACATAAATTCCTTAACACGTGAGTTCACAAATTCAGTCCCCTCATCAGTTTGAAACACTATTACGGTACTGGAAAACTGGTTGCAGACAAATTTATGAAATCGAACTAACACATCAAAAAATTCAGATTTCGCACGTAACGGATATAACCACGTAAATCTAGAGAAGTCATCAACAAAGGTAGCATAATAACGAAAGCCATCTGATGTAATCACAGTAAATAATCTTTCCCGCCACGCGTTTTCGCACAACGAACACGTGACCAAGAAAACAAAAAGTGCCCGCTTAGCCCATCGCATGTTGCTCACCAAATTGGATACACATCCTCGCTCTTCCATCTCAGGTTTCGCCAGAGCACGCCAGCTTAGGCGACAAGAGGGTGTCTTTGGGCGCCAAGCCATCATCTTTGCAAAAAATTATGCTTCCTCCCAACCCAATGACCACTACCAAGATAAGACAAACAAGGGTAGTGGTCGAACGGAAAACCGCATTTAACGCAGGCTTAAAGACGAAGCCCGTATTTAATGAGGAGAAGAAAAGACGGAAAATCATACGAAATGAAGGAGAGACGAAACCTGCATTTAACAGAGGAGGAGGACACGCCATTCGGTATCCGAAAGGCAGACGGCAAGAACCAAAGCATTTGGTTTACAAATAACGTTTCCAGCAAGCAAAGCAACCTATCGGGAGCGAAAGCACGCATACATGGCCAATGCCGAGGTCCTTGAGAGTGGAGAGTGAGAGAGTGCCGCCCTGTACGAAACGCATTTAATCAAGGTCGTGGTGTTTGGTTTAAGGCCACTAATACCAATGACCACAAAAAGGCTCCGGCCTCGCTAAGTACGGACCACAACCAAGCGAGCACAAGAATCGTCACCCACGACGCCACCATTACCACCCGATGACAAGCGCGAAACTTTCGACAAAAGAAAGACAAAATGTCAACCAAAGAAGATTTAACGTAAAACGTGCAACACCACATAGATTCGCATGCATGTTAAGAAATCGCCAAATTGTCTTAGCCAGACACCACCAAATTATCCAAATCCTATAAATAAGTCCCAAAAATAACAAAAGAAAGGTTTAGAAATTTTCCTAAGATAACTCTTGTATCAACTCTCCCACCCACATAACCATTGTGCTCGTCACTAACACATTGTGTTCGACACACTCCCCAAACCATAAATAATATAATCCCGGGCAGACGTCCCCATACGTAGTCGTTTAACGATTTAACCCGGCCAACAAATCCGTTATCATCCTCGCATACAATTTGTCTTTCATTACACCCACACACAGTGCATTACACATCAATATTTTATTTGTTAAGTCGTCACACACATAGCCACATCATATTATCCACGAAATACGACTTGCAACAATTGGCACTAGAAGGAGGGTTCTGTCCGTTTAAAAAATTATCAAGAATAGGGACGAACCTCCGAATCCAAGAACTAGAACACGAATAAATCTCCAAATCCAAACAACCCAGAAAAAGGCCAATTCCATCCCTATATTCATCGTCTTCCTCAATACACAAACCCACAAATACATACGTATGCATATACATACTGTAACCTTCAAAAGAGAAGAAAAAAGGAAGAACAGGGCCGCGAAGCTGCGTCACCTCCGCCGCTCTCGGCGTTGCGGCCGCAGTGCCAGAAATCGGTCGCCGCTGCACCGCCTAGCCGGAGTCCCTGTGGTTCTGTTACTGCCGAAATACAACCCCGGTGCACCGACTAAACCACTGACTCGATGCCAACACACTCAAAAAAATTACCTTTCAACAACGAAGAGTCCAAACTCACCGATTCAGCAGCGTCAATGCCACGCCCCTATCGCCACGACGATGAACCGCAGTCGCGCGTCCGTCTCATGTGCAGCTTCAAAGATCATGCCTCCGCTTTCCCCTTGCTGCGCCACAATCCTTTGCTAATTGGCGAATCCATGAGCCACCGACGCCGTCGTCTGAAACCGCCGACCCAGAGATCGGACAACAGCACCCACTGCCCCGCCGAAAATCCCCGCGCGCTGCCGGATTTTCCACAATGAACAAACCTCACCGTCACCCCAGATCCACCGCCTCTCCACACCGACATCAAATTTCTGGATACACAAGAAGTTTGAAGGATATGTGGCGTCTGATGAGCTACACTTTATTTGGGCGTGTCCTTGTCCCAATTCTTGGGCCCAGAATTAAATCCTCATTATTATTTGGGCCAAGTTTTGTAAAAATTATTGGGCTGGTATAGCCCAAAAGAATAAGAGAACTATGGGCTTTCTACACTATTAAATTCAGAACTAGGGCCAGATTTTATAAGTGTTGGACTGGGACTGATTTCATAAATTTTGGGCCTTGTTTTCAAGGTAATATCTGGGCCCAGGTTTTTTGTCCAAAAAGTTTATGGGCATGGACTCTGGTTTTAATAAATTGTTGGGCTGATTGTTATTTGTAAATAATAATATCAGCCCAAATAAAAAAAAAAAAAAAATTGGACAATGAAAAAAAAAAAAAATGCTCGAAGATTTAGTCTCATGAAATGACTTCAAAAATCTCTACAGGCGTCGCTTTTTGCCCACCCCACCAGGTTTATTCTAATAACGTCCTTTTAATATGCTGCAACTTATAAACTTGTCACGCACAATAAAAGTGGGGGCATATTTGTCCTCGTGGCTTCTCATTATTCATTTTGGTCGTGCCTACATATGGTCACACCTAAGCCAGACGACCCGAACAAAGACGAACGAGCCGAGCCTTATGTTCACCTGACGAAACAAATCGTACTTACAGATGCCCACAACAAAGCGAGAAATGGGTACGGGGTCGCGGCTAAATAAGACGGCCCGAGCAGAATAATGATCGTAGCAAACATAAGACGATCACGAAACAAAAAGGGGGGGTTGCACATAAGTTAACCCACCTGGTTGCAGCAAAATAAGACGACCAATCCAATCGCAACTAAATAAGACGATTGAAAAACTAAAGAAGTCAGGTTGAACACAAGGACATATATCATGTTCGATTTCATTCAGAAGAAAATGGCACTACCGGTCAAATTACAAAAAAGCCACTTGGGCTTTTTATCTGAGGTCTCCGGCAGGGTGGCGTCGAGCACAACCTTGATAGGAAACATATCAAGAAAAGGGCTTACCAGCAAAGAAAGCATACGCGGAAAACCCCGAAGAAATTTCTACGGCTCGCCACCTCAAAGTAGCACGCACTACACCATCAAAGTAACACACGAGTTCAACATTCCGCTCGCCGAGCGAAAGCGATTGTGCTCACCTTGCAGCGAAAGCACCCCAGCGAAAGTACAAGAAGTGATAGACCCAGAGCCCTCGACCAAAGATATAATCGACCATCAAGAGGCTAACATCCACCCAGATACGTAAAAGCGAGCATCACTCGCCAACACAAAGACAGCCACCGCCAAAGACATCACCACCGATGACAAGTTCAAGACTTCATACCGCTTTCTACGACGATTATGCCCGCTTACTAAGCGCAGCACTACCGCTTTCCGGCGACGAGATTATGCCCACCTCCTGGCGCAGGCAATACCGCTTTTTGCGAATGATTATGCCCGCCACCACCGGCTACTGCACTACCATCTTTTTCGGACGACGATTATGCCCGCCCCCACGCTGCGGCACTACAACCTTTCGGCGCATTTATTATGCCCTTTATTCAACATTGCACTACCGCCTTCTGCGGCGATGATTATGCCCGCCCTCCACGTGGCACTACCACCTTCCTGGAGACGATTATGTCGCCTTATTCGGCGCTTTATCTTGCCTTCTAGCGATAATTATACCCGCCCTCTCTCGGCGTGCACTACCGCTTCTACGACGATTATACCGCGCTACTGGCATGGAAATCACCCGCCCTTCTATGACGGTTATGCCCGCCTATTTGGCGGTGGCACCTCGCTTTCCTGGGCGATGATTATGCCCGCCTCCTGGCGTGCTTTTCTACCGCCTTCTCGGCAGCGATTATACTACCTTTTTGCGGCCTGGCCTTCCGCGTCGGCGTCATTTCCCCAGCGGCGCTCCTCGCCATCTCGGGCGGCGAGATAATTAAGCCCCGGCGTTCATCCGCCTTTACGGCGTTGATCTCAGCCCTTTTTTGGCGCGGCCTACGATCGGCGAACGCGTATTCCACCGGCCGAAGCGCTCGCCTCGCCATCTCGGCGACGAGATCGTTCGCCCTCCCGCGTTTATCCACCTTTTGGCGTTGATCGCCCGCCTCTTAGGAGCTAGCCTTCCTCGCCAATGTCGTATTACGCCGAAGCGGCGTTTCCTCACCATCTCGGCGATAAGATCATTCGCCTCCCGACGCTTCATCCGCCTTTACGGTGTTGATTGCCCGCCCTTTTAGCGGCCGCCTTCCGTGACGGCGGCGTCGTATTCCCACCGAAATAAGCTCCCGCCATCTCCTACGACTAGATCATCGCCCTCCCGCTGCTCATCCGCTTTTATGGCATTGATCTTCCCGCCTCTTAGGCCTCGCCTTCGCATCGGCGACGCCAGATTCCCGAGTGAAGCTCCTCGCCATCCCCGATGAGATCATTCGCTCTCCCGCTTCATCCGCTTTTTATGGCATTGATCGCCCGCTTTTTGGCCTTCCTTCCGATCGGGCGACGCGTATTCCACCGTGAAATAGCACTCCCGCCATCTCGGCGACGAGATCATTCACCATCACGGCTTTCATCTGCCTTTTATGGCTTTGATCTGCCGCCTCTTAGCGCTTACAGCCTTCGCGTCGAGGGCGTATTATTCCGCCCAGCACTCTCTCGCCATCTCGGTGGCGAGATCATTCACCCTCCGACGTTCATCCGCCTTTATGCCGTTGATCCGCCCGCCTTTTTAGGCGCTTTTGCCTTCCGCGACGGCGACGTATTCCGCTGAGTAAAGCTCCTTCGCCATCTCGGCGACGATCATTCACCCTCCTGCGTTCATCGCCTTTATGGCATTGATTAGCGCTTGGCAAAGGCTGCTTACGGCGACCTTCCGTATTCCGCCGAAAGCGAAGCGCTCGCCATCTCGGTGATGAGATCGGCCCTTCCGCTGTTCATCCACCGCCTTACGATGTTGATCGCTTCGCCTTTTAAGCGGCTTGCCTTCCGTGACGGTGATGCATATTCCGCTTGAAGCGCTCCTCGCCATCTCGGCGATGAGATCGTCGCCCTCCGATGTTCAATCCGCCTTTATGGCGTTGATCTACCCGCCTCTTAAGCGCTGGGCCTTCCATCGGCGTCGTATTCAGCCGGCGGCGCTCCTTGCCATCAAAATGACGAGATCATTCACCCCTCATGGCGTTCATCCGCCTTTTATGGCGTTGATCTGCACCTTTTTAAGCGGGCCTTTCCGCGACGGCGAGCGTATTCCGCCGAAGCGGCTTCGCCATCTACATTGATGAGATCATTATACCCTCCCGGCGTTCATCGCCTTCTGACATTGATCGCCCGCCTTTTAAGGCGTGGCCTTCTGCGGCGTGCGTTTCCTCGGCGAAATTCCTCGCCATCTCGACGAGATCATTCACCCCGAACTACGAAACTTGTGGGCATACCGCACCACTTTCGAGAACATCCACCGGTGAGACTCGTTCATTTGGCTTTTGATGCGAGCGGTTATTCGGAAGTCAAAATCTGAGCCACCGAACTATGTGTTTTGGCGAACATACCAATGACCAAAGCGCCGCCTTTAGTAGCATGAACTTGTTGGAGTAAAAAAGATACGAGGCCAACCTCAAGAATACCATGTATAAACAAAGGATCCGTAGATTCAAAATCGGTGAGCTCGCCCTCAAAGCGAGCAATGGGGTCCCGGTGGTGTGTTCGCCGAAAGGGGAAGGCCCATACCCGAATATCGGAGTGCTTGCTAAATGGAGCATACGATTTGGAGACGATGGATGGAACTCCGCTTTCCTATTCATGGAATGTGTCAAATTTGAAAAAATATTATCAGTAATGGTGAGCGCAACAGAAAAACCAAGGTCGAGCACAAGCCTGTGTTCGCCTGGTCACGAGCACATGGTCAGAACAAGGGGTGTTGAAAACATAACCGTAAAAACCTCTCGCTTTCGAAGCAAAAGACAAAGACATCAAGGCATCAATAAGGTTATTACACGAGTGTAAATTTGTAAGCAAGTCTTGTCTACAAAAAATGAGTTTTAACAAGTATGGATAAGAGCCTCAAAGATTAAAAACATCATGCGTGGTGTTTATTCATTTATCTAGTTTGTTTGGCCATATGCCCAATTGGGTCGCATCGCAATAAGAAGACCAGAATCCAACAAGAATCGGACAGAGCAGAGTTTGTGTTTGCTTGGTGAAAGAACATGTGCTTACCATGCTCGCAACAAAGCACGCATTAAGTACATAGGTCGCACCATAAATAAGACGACCAGAGCAGAAGTGATTGCCAGTTACGTAAGCCGATCGCGAACGAGAACTGGTTGCACCTAAATAAGCCAACCATCATGATTGCACTAACGTAAGACAATCATAAAACGAAGTTAAGTCAAACACAAACACATTAGATGGTTCAGTTCTTATATTTAAAAAATAAAGCGCTTAACGCCAAACATACAAGAAGACCCGCTAGGAGTCAAACATCAAAAAGGCCATTCTGGCCAAATAGAAACGAGGCAATCCTAGTCTAAACATAAAGAAACTTCAAACAACAAACCAGAAAAAGCTTAAAAACTTCGAGGTCAACAGAGGAACTTTCTATCCTTGAATGCTTTGCTCGCCACCATGAGTACCATGCTCGCCACCCAGAGCGTTATGCTCGCCACCAACCCGAGCACTCGTTACACCGAATTTTATCTCCACCGCCGCCTGTTGAGGTTATCCCTTTCCGCCCTCGACGCCTCATCCTCAGGAGGATCAACTACCAGAACCCCTTCTGGTAAAAATGAGAAGTCCATACCAATGTCCTGAAGGTCGGCAAAAGGAAGATCGCGACCAGGGATCGGAGGATAGTCGACCGACCATTCATTCAGATCGGTTTTAAATGGCTCGAGCTGGTCGACCGGAAAGACACGACGAGTTGTGCGCACGACATCCGTGAAGGCACAGGCAAAGGAGAAGTTGATCATCTCCTGATGATAATCTTCTGTGAACATCTTCGACATCTTAACACCAAGGTTGGTGATCTCTTCTTCGGCCTGGTGCATATGAACACTCAGCTCTTGGTTGTCTTTTTCTTTAGTTCAAAATTTCACAACGGCCATCCCAGCCAAGTAAAAAAGGTTATCCTAGTCAAACACAGAGTTTACAAAGAATCATTATCCAGAGTCGGCGGAAGTGAAAAGCGAGCGGTCCCATCTTATCCCGACTGCCCTGTTCGCCACCAACCCGAGCCCTCTGCTCGCCGACGCCCTGAGCGCTCTGCTCGCCTCCAGCTATCGTATCACCCCCATGCTCGCCCACGTCCATGTCCTCATCATCAGATGGCGGGTCGACCATCTCGACTCCCTCTGGCAAGAACAAGAAATCAAGGCTGATTTCCTGGAGATCGGTAGAAGAGAGATGGTGACCAATGACTCACACTAGTTTGGACGAACATGGACCTCCCCAGTTCGGACGAGCATGGGCCACGTCGGTTTAGACGAGCACAGACCTCCCCTGTTCGGGTGAATACTACAACCATCAATTGTGCTCGTCCAGACTTTGGTGACGACCTACCTGCCTTCTCGGCGATGAGATCGACGACCTTTATGGCGACGACTAGCCCTCCTTCTCGGCGTTGACTTTCCGCTACCTCAGCGATGTCCAGTCCGCCGTTTTAGCGAAGTATTCTCCACCTTCTCGGCGATGAGATTGCCCACCTTCATTGGCATTGGCACGTGCTCGCCAGAAGTGGTCGTCGACGAGCATAGAAAAGAGTCATACAAGAGGGCTCGCTATCTCGGAGTACGAGCACATAAAAAATTAACGACTAGCATAGGAAAGATCTTCAACCCGGAGATTCACAAGCGATTCAAAGAATCTACGGACAATCCTTTTTGCCAACCCCTCCAGCACCGAAATATGACGACCAGAACAAGGAGGTTCAAGCAACAACAAGCTTTGTGTTCTCGATTTGGCATCAATTGAGTGATGGTAATGTCTCACTCAACGAGCAAATGGGAGATCGCCGGATGAAGAAGGAATTGAGGCCCTCCCATGGTGTCAAGATTTATCGCCACACAACCTTCGGAGGCTAATTCACATGCTCATCGTGTCCCGCACCCAAAAAATACATCTTTTGAAGTATCATAAGTCTTGCATAAACCGACTGCCACCAGATCGATTATGCTTGCAATTCTTCTCGCCAACAATTTATTCTCAACGGGTAATCTGGTGAGGCTGATCGGGCCAATCAAAATTGTATTGAGCACTATATTCAGCGTAACTCAAGATATGGAGCCGTCCAAGCATGATGTTCTACTCGCTATCGATCTCCACATTTTGCTCACCCATGCCCTCGACTCTATACTCGGCCCCAACATTATGCTCGCCAGTTTTTTTGGTTTCAGATTCACCAACAGTATAATCACCCACAACCCGGGAACCATCCTCGCGATAACCTATTCTCATCGGAGTCATCCAGAAAAATATAACATGCTCCCAACCTAGCTCATTTATTACCTCCTTGGAATCAGAGGAGAGAATGACAAATGGCTTCCGAACCCTCCGGTGAGGTCGTGGTCCAAAAGCATCCACCTTCGATGAACAAGCCATGCTGCGAGTAAATGGGCGGCGAGGTGAAGACACCAACCCCCGAGAAATCTTAGACCCCTCAGAGTTGAATAAAGAACCAAAAGAGATGGAACGAGATAGCATAATAAAAAAAGAAGAAGAAGAAATTTACTACCGGAGAAGACGAGGTTGCCGGAGTTCTGAAAAAGAAGAAGGAATGATTGCCTCGGGATACGCCCTATGGAGAACGAAACGATGCCTCGATCTCCCTCTCTAAGGCCTTCAACAGTCAGGCCCCCATGACGAACGCAAAGCGGCCCGACTGGGGGGTATTGTTGTGCACATAAATAATCTTTCCTGCCACGTGCTCGCACGACGAACATGTGGACCAGTAAAACAAAGGTGCCCGCTAGCCCATCAGACAAGTGCTCACCAGTTGGATACACATCCCGCTCTTCCATCTGTGCTTGCCAGGAGCACGCCAGTTTAGGCGACCAGAGGGTGCTGGGCGCCAGAAGCCATCATACTACAAAAATTATGCTCTCCCGGCAACCCAATGACCACTCACCAAGATAAGACAAACAAGGGTAGTGGTCGAACCGAAAACCAGACGAACAGAGAAGGAAAGACGAAGCCCAGATGAACAGAGAAGGAAAGATGGAAAACCAGACGAATAGAGACGGAATGACGAAGCCCGGATGAACAGAGAAGGAGAGACGAAACCTGCATTTAACAGAGGAGGAGAACACGCCGCCTCCGGTTGGCGAAAGGTAGACAAAGAAGAACCAAATTATTTGGTTTACAACAACGTTTTCCAGGCAAGCAAAGCAACCTATCGGGGAGCGAGCACACATACATGGCTAATAGAGGTCCGGGAGAGTGGAGAGCAGAAGAGTGTGCTCACCCCTAGTATGCAGCACATAATCAAGGTCGTGGTGTTTGGTTTTGCGGCAGCTTACTTAATCGACCACAAGGGTCGGGCCTCGCGAGTACGGACCACAACCAAGCGAGCATAAGAATCGGGTCACCCACGATGCCACCATTACCACCTGGATGACAAGGCGGAAACTTCTCGAGCAAGTAAAGACAAATGTCAACCAAAGAAGCACGAACAGAAAACGTGGCAACACCACATAGATTCGTGCATGTTAAGAAATCGCCAGCTCGTGCTAGCCAGGACACCACTAGCTTATCCAAATCCTATAAATAGGCCCAAAAATAACAAAATAAAGGTTCAGAAATTTTCCTAAGATAGCTCTTGTATCAACTCTCCCACCCACATAACCATTGTGCTCGTCACTAACACATTGTGTTCAACGCACTCCCCAAACCATAAATAATATAATCCTGGCTTGGTACGCCCCCATACGTAGTCATTTCTTGACGAACTGGGTCAACAAATCCGTGTTATCATCCTGCATACAGCTCTGCTCGTCACACCCACACACAGTGCATTACACATCAATATTTTGTTTGTTAAGTCATCACACACATAGCCACATCATATTATCCACGAAATACGACTTGCAACAGTAACAATAGGAGCAGGTCCCCACAAATCACAGTGAATCAAATCCAAAACATTCGAAGCTCGTTTCTCATTCAAATCAAAAGACAGTTTCTTGCTCTTGGCCAACTGGCAAGAAGCACAAAGACTAGGAATCAGTAACAAAGATGTAACACATAAATGCCCTAATTTATTAAGCAAAGAGATAACTGAAAATGGGACATGCCCCATGTGTAAGTGCCATAAATCAAAACTAGCTTTTAAAACCTTCTTCCGAAGAGCTGCAACCAAAGTGGAATTCCCCGGTCAAGAACATAATATCCCCTGTCACATCTACCTTGAGCAAGCACTGTCTTTGTGGCCCAATTCTGAATAGTAAAGCATGTATCAGAAAAAACAATGTCAACCGGATAATCAGAAGTTAATTTGCTGATAGACAATAAATTTTTGGTAATGTGAGGCACAACCAAAACATCGAGTAAATTGACATTATCATTCAACCTGCCAGTACCAATATGAGTAATACGTAAAGCTTCACCATTACCAACTATAACAGAACCGTTACCATTATAAGGCTCAAATTTCTCAAGAGCTGACGACTGAGAGGTCATGTGAGCAGACGCGCCAGAATCAAGATACCAATCGGAATTTGGTTCGAAGACATTGCAGGAGGAAGTGAATGCATGTGCCAGCTAAGCAGTGGGTGGGGCTCGTGCATTCAGAAATTGCGGGTATTTATCGGCATAGTGCTCGCCCCGACATATTTGACAATGCGGCGGACGACAATTTCCACGACCACCATTAAACTGGCCTCCACCCCGGTTGCCAATATTATTAAACGCTACTGATTGTTTCCAAGTGAACCTGACCCCTAACTATATGAGTTCTGCCATTGACCATCATATATGCCCCCTGACCGTATGAATGGCCATGAGCAGGCTGGGGATTGTCATTGGCGACGAAGGCCACCGGCTCCGACGCAGTTGAGAACTCCATGGATTTGTGCATAGCATCAAATTGAATGGCTTGATGCAATAAAGTTCGAAAATCAGGAATGGGGGTGATGGCGAGACGGGTGTCCGCAAAGCCGGCGAACTAAAGCCCTAAACCACGGAGAAACCAGTGGCTTTTGTCTATTTCTTCCAAAGGACGACCAATAGCGGCGAGCTGGTCATAGAACGACTTAAATTTATGCCCATATTCCTCGATAGATAGGGAACCACGACGAAGAGAAAGGAGTTGCTCGCGCAACTGATTTGCGCACTACGCAGAGGAGTTCGCAAAGGCACTCTCGAGTGCGAGCCATGTGGAACGAGAAGATGTACAATCGACAACTTTAGCTATAGCTTCTTCAGTTAGGGTTGAGAAGAGAACACTAAGAAGCTTCTAATCCTTCTTTCGCCACACAGTGTATTCGGGGTTGGGGGAAACGTACCATCGGCCGCCGTAACAATGAGAGATGGAGCGACCGATGATCTGTCAATGATGTCCACTAGATCGAAGCCCTCAATCACGGGCAAGGCCTGACGTTTCCAGGTGAGATGGATGGGAATCATCGTGCTCATGGCGTCGATAGGGATGGGGTCCAAACTGGGAGCGGCCATCGGAGAAGGTAAGGAGAGGCGGCCGAAAAAAAATTGGGAGGGAGAGGGAAGCTAGGGTTTAGGATCGAGAGAGGCTTGATACCATGTGAGAGTGAATTGAATATCACCGTGAATGTGGTGATTGACTGAATCACTAATTAAATATAAGATTACAACAAAATATCTTCGTGATACAAGACAGAAAATCACATAAGATTACAACAAAAAGATATGTAAAATTATCCTTTATTATCTATATTACATTCATAACCAATTTAAAATTTTAAATTAATTACCTCAATATTATCTACAATATACAAAATAAAATCAGATTAACAAATTCATCAAATTAAAAGAATAAAACAAAATCAGATTAACAAATTTAATTCACAATTGCAATCGACGTTCATAACCAATTCAAAAGCTCAAATTACTTACTTCAATGCTCCGTACAATATACAAAATAAAATTATTAACTTAATCATACAATTACAATAAATATTCATAACCAATTTAAGAATTCAAATTAATCACTTCAATATTCTCTACAATATACAAAACAAAATCAAATTAACAAATTCATCAAATTAAAAGAAATTACTTACCACAATATTTCCTACAATATACAGAACAACATTAAATTAATAAATTTATCAAATTAAAAAGATCGATCACTATGGAAAAGAAAAAGAAAACGATAGATGGAAAATGGATTGGCCCGAACGTGACTTATGAAGATCTATATAAATATGGACAAAAACTTATATGCAATATTGCATACAAGTGATATGTGCAATTGAGTTTTTTTTTCGCGGGTCAAATAACATGTCGGGTTAAGGCAAATTGTTGGCGGGTTAATGGGCTTCCTTCTCATCTTCACTAAGTTTGAGGTAAGTAGAAATTTATTTGCAACTACAATGCATAAACATAATATCATGTGATTAATTTGTGTATAGTTGGCAATATGTGAATTATATGTGTTTAATTGATAATACGTGGAGGTTACATGGATTGTGATATTTTGATTTATATTCAATGGTTATCGTGGAAAGAGCTTGTGAGCTCAATATTTTATACGAATCGAACCTGTGAGTTCGGCATTATGTGAATTGTGAGATATTTTTTGTTGCATTGCATCATGCATACCATGCATTATCATGAGATGATATTTGAGCAGATGATGTGTGTGTTGGCCACTGGTTCTACACTGGAAACACAAGGGGCGTATGTGCGAGGAGAACCCTTGTGGGACATTTTATATGATAAGGGACATGCGTGCGAGGAGAACCCTTATCGAGTATTTATGATATGTTGGGTCGGTGTTCAGTGAGGGGACGTCTTAAGCGGACAGGGGGTCGAGTTTAGTGATGGACCTAGCTGGGCCGTTAGAGGGCGGATCCTCGAACTGCACCATTATGATTCGGCGTGGAGGGATGATTTCTTGGTGGACATAGGGGAATCTCTATTGGGCCACAAGAGGATGGGCCTCACGTCCGGGGGTCATACTTATGTGATATTTATATTGGCCATGTGATTATGTGTATGTTGAGCTCATTTTAGTGTATAACAGTGTGTTGGGGCCCTATTGAGTGTTTCATAAATAAATTGGTGATTTCAATAAGGGTGCATGGGGAGGTTTTCTAAAGAATTATATTATCATGCATAATTTCTGCTTACTGAGATTTATCTCACATAGTTTATGCATTGTAAGTAATCCTGAGATGATATGATGTGGTGGACTTACTGGTCAAGCTGCGGAGCTCCTGCAAGGTTTTGAGTAGTTGTGTACATAGATGACGACATGTTGGGCATATCGTGGCTTATCGTGCTGCCGTTATTATATATTTTATCGCTTATGGATATGTATGAAGTTATAGTATTATGTATAGTACGTACTAGTGGGTTGACTATGAACTGTTGGTCTATTGAAACCTTATATATATATATATATATGTGTGTGTGTGTGTGTGTGTGTGTTTGTATGAATGTGAGCAAGATACTTTGGGTGTGAGATGAGGTTGATCGTTTAAAAAAAAGTTATAGCAGTTTTACAAGCTAAATTATAATTATATTCGTATTACATTGGGTAAAATAAGGGTGGTCCTGACATCAAATCCCACTTATAACAAAGAGAAAAGACGTAGCCTTCAAGGAATTAAATTGGAGGGAACGAAGTAATAGCTGGGCAAAAGACAGCTCCTGAAACTGTTATCGAAAGCTCCCGTCAACGTTGCCGGAATATCTGCACAAAATCGGGTTGAAGGGGGGCTCCGACGTCGATCCTCCGACGCTCAAGTCAGTTCGAGTTCAACAAGCAATAATGTGTTTAACAAGAACATCAAGAAAACGTTTTAGTGTGTGAAATATGAATAACTTACCTTGCAATACAAATGGATTGACTTATATACTTTGTCTCCTTGAGAGATAGAAACGAATATCAACTCCCTCGAAGGGTGTTCCAGTCTTTTGTACTGTGTAGCACTAACGGTTTGGTGGGGACACGACGCTAGTGGAGAATTTCCATCAGTTTTGGCAAGAAAAAATGTTATTTTCCTGACAAAGTTGATCGTCCGTACACTCTGACGACATGAGAAGGATAACGACTTCTTCCATGACGTTTTAAGGTTTAAGATATGACAAGAGGTCAACAATATATGTTAGAAGGGGCTCTTCTGATAACGACATAATTAAGGCAACTGTCTAGAGTTGTTTTCATATCATCTTTGGAAAATTTCCCGTTTAATCAATATTAACGCATATGCAAATATCGGGGCGAATATATGCAAGTTTTGGAGAGATTTAATCTCTCGTGATGCAATCCAGATATTAGAGATGTTCTAACTCTAACTCTGTATTAACAATTCTATGGTGAGTCAACCAAGTTTCACTTCTCAATTCATTGATATGGAATAAATTATATTTATCCCATATCAGTATGGAAATAATAATAAAAAACTACCAAAGTACATCATAGCAAAAAACAATAAACTTAATTGTGATATCTTGCTCCATCAAGAATTTTTCGTTGACCTTCCAAATACACAAGGAATACTGATGTGGGGAAGTTCTCACCCGCAACACCACACTTAAATTTAGGCATTCAGAAATCGAGAAAATATAAATATCTCTATACGGATAGAAGTGGTGTATCCAAATCAAGTTGCCTTGCCTTTTCTCCAGTGTGCAATTCCTCTGCCCTATGAATTGAAAAAGCAATACAATCAACACAAAACATCTAAATCAACAACATAATTTTTTGTTTATAATGAAATTGAAGGTTGGAAAATGCAGTTTTTTGCGATGGGGGAGCAGGCAAGATGTAGAGAAATAGAGAATGTGAATACTAATAGTACAGTAACTTTGCTTCACCTTTGCTTCGTTTTGAAATTGGTCCCGATTGTTTTGACTTTTTTAATTTAATATTGTAAGTTATCAAAAATTTTAAAATTAATCCTTAAACCTAGTGTAGCAGGTCACCAAACAGGTAACCGTCACCTATGTAATTATTTTATTATTTTCTTTAATTTCGAAATGCCACAGACTTTTTTAATCCTAATAATTTTGGGTCAAGATTTTTCTGCGTATTTTTTTAGGAAAAAATAGTGGTTTTCTGCGTATTATAGTTTATTTTTTTATTTTTTCGATCAGTTTGACCCAGTAAATATATTGAATTTTCTTTGTCTTTTAATATACAAATTATTTTTAAATTCGACTCAAAATCCGACTAATGTTACGACTCAAAATCCAACTAAAGTTATTAAAATTAAAAAAGTTCAAGTAGCGCCTCGAGATTAAAAAATAAAATAATTACACATGTGACGGTGATGCATGCAATTTTAACGCACCTGCAAGAATCGAACCCGAAACCTCTTGGTTCGACGTTTTTTGGCGAGATGTAAATGTAATGCACACGTATCAGCTCCTCCCCAGCTCCAAGAGGTGTTAGGATTTAAATTGCAATTATGGAGAAATTGAGAGAAAACAAAATTAAATAACACATATTTGGTTACCAGTTCGCTAGTAATGACTACTTTTGGGGGCACTACCAAGCCAGGAGATTTACTAATATTTCGGTGATAACAAATACAAAGAATCAGATAGGTATATATAGATACCAGTTGGATCACCGAGAAGTTGGGACGTGAAGTAATCGATCAGGCTCCAAAACCCAACAATCTCCCACCTGGAGACTGACTGTGAGAGGTGTGCGAGGCTTCGACCCCGTCCCGAGCGTCGATTTCGTGACTGACGATGTTGTTCTAGTTATGTTGTTCTGGTTTGCCGCCATTGGTTTGTTAAAGAGAGATTGTGGGTTTTCCAAGAGCGAAGCTTTCGTTCAATGGAAGTGGTTTCCCACAGACGGCGCCAATTGTTGTGCCCGGTTATCGGATCCGGCCAACAAGCAATAAAGTTAAGAGACGAACAATGAACAATCAGAACAACATAAACAATTAATAACCAGTTCGTCTATGAATAAGACTACATCTGGGGGCTCGAAGCCAGGATTGTTTCACTATATTATCTACCTAAGAATACTAAGATTTCGATCCTTTACAATGTGTCATACAACTGATATTTATAGATTACAAACTAGGTCAAGGAGCCTCATGGGCTTTCTCGAGTGGCCTCCGGGGCCGGTCGTTAGAAAGGCTATCTTTGGAAGAGAATCCCGCGACTTGGGGCGAGATCCTCGTCGATGGATACGCTTTCCATAGCTATCTCCTCGAAACTCACTGCCTTGGCTGTCACGAATCTTTTCCATATCTACGACCTGCAACCATCTGGGGAGGTCGCTGGTAACTGTCCACCTAGCTCGCTAGTTGGCTACCTGAGACCCTCGTGCCACTCCAGAGGCGTTCCACTAGAGCGCATAATGTTGGGGTTATACTGGAAAGTAGGCTTTTACTTTGTATAACAAAACGGAATTTCTTATTTATTTACTGAAATAAATTATTTATCACTGTTGCATTAAATATGATTGAATGTTATATATATTTGTTGCAAACATGTTCAATAAATAGTACGTGTTACGTTGTAGTTAATTTGGTAATACCAGATCACGGAAGATCAAATTAACAGTTGCTTGTAACTAAGTACAAAATCACAACCCAGATGGAAATGAACAATCCATAGTGAAAGATTGAAGTGTAAGGCTCAGATTGGCTTGTCTTGACCAAGAAATTATACTAGTGCATTATGATGCGCTGAATAGGACCTACAGGAGGATAAATTCTTCGGTACTGAATATACAAGAATTAGACCTCAACGGTTCGTTATTTCTTAATCTTCATCCCTTAAATAGGATCATGTGAAATTAATAACTATTGATTTGACTTATGATGGGAAGAGAATCAACGCAATTCGATACTTTATATCTTGGGCAATATTATTAGTTACATGACAATTGCTAAGATTTAATACATGGAACCGTGTGCAAGTACGACTTGCTTGATTTGTCACTTTGGTGGGCTCAGAATCTTTATCATACCAAATCTTGCAAGTGAAAATTTATTTCCGGTATGGATAATAATGTTGAGTTGTCTTTACTCCAAGGACAAAGATATTAATTAATATAAAGCTTGTTCAATGGCTTAATTAATTAGTGGGCTAGATAATCTTAAACACGGGAAATAATAACTGGGAGTCATATTATTGTGAGACCGTAATATGGGTTATGATGGATAGTTTAATATTAATTTTATAGTGGAATAAATTAATATTAATGGGCTTGAATAATATTTGGCTTAATATTAAAGTTTCATAGCCCATTGGAGGTCCAATCTTAATTCTCCTAAAGGCCCCTCAAATAGCCCAAACTAAAGTCCAATTAATGAAAAGGAGAAGAAAATATTTTGCCTATTTTTCCTCATTATTTTCGAAAATAATGGGTAGGAAAGAGAGAGAGATTTTTCTTAATTTTCTTGGAAAGATTTTATGGAATAAGTATTCTTGAGATACAAGTTTAACCCATAAATTCAAGAAAAGGCAAAAGATCTTATTTCTTCCCTATTAAGTGAAATTTTCGAAAATATGGTGCAAGAAAGGAGGAGAAGATTTTGTTGGGAGATATTTTGGGAAATAGAATATTGGATATATTCAAGATTGTTTCTTGAGGAAGAAGCAAGGAAATTTCCCAATGACCCCAACTAGGTCAAATTCCCCCTTCCCCCACCCCCCGTCTATAAATAGGGGATGAATGTTTCCATCCCCAATGCAATTCCATGTGTTGGAAAAATTAAAAATCCACAAAGGTGGTGGCAAATATTTTTAGTTTTCTCATTTATTAAAAACATTCGTGAGAATCCTCCCACCGGATTACGTTCGTGGACTTGGGACATATTTGAGAAGGTACTTTGGGTTGATCCATCGTCTCAACGGTTGTCTCTACAAGAGGTATGTAATCTCGTAAATCCTAGATTCCGCATGCTTAGGATTTACGTGAATTACGTGTACGCATGAAGCTAATTGCTTATTAAATTATTATGTTGAATCAATTTAGGATTAATTCATGTTAGTAATTAATTGAATAATTTAAAGATGTATTTAAATACATCTCGAATAGATCCGGGCACCCCGAATTTCCCAACAACTGGTATTAGAGCCCTGGTTTCGAGCTTTGTCTATTAAATTGTTAATTAAATTATGTTAACCATTAAATTGAAAATTGGATAGTAGAATTGCTAGATCTTTTTTGCAGGTGTCCAATTGTCATAGTATTTAATGTGTTTAATTTTTTCATGCGATTGAATGGTTTTAATTCGACTCGTTCGGATTTATTTTTCTCGTGAGAAAATTCACAAGAAGATTAGGTTATTTTGATTTGTTCAATGTAATAGACTAGTCTAGATTTAAGGTGTATTTATTTTATCGTTAAAGAAATTGTAACCTGATCGAAGACGAAGACGGAGACGAGGAGTTAAACGGGACCCGAATCAGAACGCAGACGGCGACGCAGATCACGCGAGATGTGCCTAGGAGGTAACATGATGCGTATATCGCCAGCATGCACGGGCATGGCGACGGCGCCAAAGGGGTCACTGACGACGCTGCTACGGTAAGGCGCGCTGGATGGGCGAGCACCCCGACTCGCCACGCGGACGAACGAAAGCGCGAACGGGCGCCATGCGAGTACGCGACGCAGAGTTCAAGGGCAAGGGCGCTGATGCGGAAAGCGGGCGAGGGCGGCCGAGGCTGGCTAGCGCACAAGCGCAGGTGCGCGCACATGGCGCGCTGGTACGCGCGGTGCCTACCAATGCCTGCCGAGGCTGCCGAGGTCTGTGTGGGGCGATGTGCGCTATACCTAGGCACACGGGCGCGGTCACTCGTCCTAGGGGCCGGCTGGATGCGGACATGCATCCCGACTGCGAGCTACTTGGCGTTGTGATTCTAGATGGAATTTTTTTTTGAGACGAACGAGTGGGAGAAATCGAGATGATATTTTCTCAAAAATCAAGACAATGAAAATCAAACCATGACAGTTGGATAATTTGTGTCCAATATGTTTATATTCTACCTTGCTTGATTTATTGTTGTATTTTCTTATGCTTTATTTAATTTGTTTAAATATGTTTGCATGAGAACTGCTCAATGAAAAATCTCAAATTCAAAAATTACTAAGTATGTTTTAAATAATTAATTCGATTTTGAATCGAATTAATTTTAACCTCCATGATTTATTTACTTGTGAATTCTTTTGGAGAAATTTCCCTAACGGACGGCCAAAAGAAAGCTTTCACATAAATAACTTCTCAAAAGGATGATTGTGAATTATTATTAGTGGCGACGATGACCCTCCCAAGAGGCTCGTTCAAAGCAAAGTAATAATTATGTATTTAATCATGGTTATTATTTAGGTATAAAATTGATATGCATATACTTCGTCGAAGTCCCTGTCAATTTTATAATGGTCAAGTGGGAGCCAACTATTCATCTGGATATTATAGGTTTGTAACTGTTCTTGTTTGTAACCCTCTTAAATGTGATTTAAATGATGACCCACCCATGTGGCTCATTTAAACTGTTTTAAGATGTTGGCTGATTGCATGTTCATATTTTTTTTGAGATTTTAATATGATTCATGTGATTGAATTATGTGATATTCTTTGTGTTGATCCGGACATTGACGCAAGATGTATGTTTATTTCAGTTTCAACATGTCGCAACCTTTTAATCCACTGTTCAATATACTGAAAGACAATTTGCTTACTGGAGAGAATTTTGTTGATTGTTATCGAAAACATCACAACTGGGTTCTTACTACACCCAAACCAGAAAAGCTAACTGATGAGTCCAGCAAAATGGATAAGAAAGAACATGCTGACTGGGAGCGTTCCAACGAAATGGCAAAGTGTACCATCTTGGCTTCTATGTCAGATGTGTTGCAACACCAACACCAAAATGTTGAAACTGCTGCAGACATCATGGTCAATCTTAAAGCGATGTTTCAACATCAGAACCGTGTGGCTCGCCAGATCACCATTAGAGATATGCTCTCCATGAAAATGGTGGAGGAAACGCCCGTAAGGGAGCACGTTCTCCAGATGATGGCTCACCTTAATAAACTTGAGGTACTTGGCACTGAATGTGATATCGAGACCCAGATCGATTTCATACTCCATTCCCTTCCCAAAAGCTTCAAGTAGTTCAGGCTCAACTACCAAATGAACAATTAGAAGTTCACTTTGCCTGATCTGCTACAAGCCCTAGTCTCGGCTAAGGGAATACTAGAAGAGAGCAGCCAAACCTTGGCTGCAATTGGTCCATCTTCTTCTAGGCTAAGAGGAGGCAAGAAGAAGAGAAAGACCAAGAGCGTAAACCAAGCTAAGTCAAGCATTGCCAAGGGCAAAGGAAATGTGAAGAGGAAGGGTGGAGAAAAGAATCCGGCTAGGGGAAATGTTTTAACTGCGGTGAGAAAGGACATTGGAGGTCAGCCTGTTCCAAACCCAAGCGGAATGGAAAGAAAGGTAATTCTCACTCACTAGTTGTTGAAACTTGTTTAGCGGCGTATGCTACCCATTCGTGGGTAGTGGATATGGGATCCACTGATCATGTTTGTTTCACCTTAAAGGGGTTCAAAAGGACCCGACAACTTAGTGGGAGTGAGATCCTCATCATGCTAGGCGATGCTACGAGAGTGGCAGCTGAAGCAGTGGGAGACGTGCACCTGTCTTTTGAAGACAACAGTTTAATTTTAAGAGATGTTCTTTATGTTCCTATTTTTCGGAAAAAACTTTATTTATGTTTCTAAACTTTATGATAATGGATATTCTGTTCGTTTTAATAAACATGTTACTGTTTTTCGTAACAATGTGTTTATCTGTAATAGAACTTTATGGAACAATCTCTATATTATTAATTGTGCACACCACTTGCAAAATGCATCATATAACACATCTACCATTTCAAGTACTAAAAGAAAATGTTTGACGAATGTGAACGAGACACTTCTTTGGCATCTGAGGTTGGGTCATATTAATCCGAATAGGATCTAAAGGTTGGTCCAAGATGGTTCATTGGAGTCTCTCCGGGTTGAACCATTTCCAATATGCGAATCATGTTTGGAGGGTAAGATGACCAAGCAGGCATTTGGAGCCAAAGGGGTTAGAGCCAAAGAAGTGTTGGAGATCGTTCACACTGACGTGTGTGGGCCAATGCAAATCAAAGCTAGAGGTGGCTACGAGTATTTCGTTACGTTTATCGATGATTACTCGCGTTATGGATACGTTTTCCTAATGAAGCATAAATCTGAGACCTTTGACACATTCAAAGAATTTAAGGCCCAAGCAGAGAATCATAAGGAAAAGAGTATCAAGTTTCTACGATCTGATCGTGGAGACGAATACCTCAGCGATGAATTTTTGAACTACCTGTCAGATGAAGGGATTGTATCCCAGTTGACTGCACCCGGTACCCCTCAACAAAACGGGGTTGCAGAACAAAGAAACAGAACACTTTTAGAAATGGTAAGGTCAATGATGAGTTATGCGGATTTACCAAAATCGTTCTGGGGTTACGCCTTGGAAACAATTGCTTACATTCTAAACCTAGTGCCATCCAAATCGGTTCCCAAAACCTCTAGAGAATTGTGGACACGGCGCAAGCCCAGCTTGGGACACATGAGGATCTGGGGGTGTCCGGCATACGTGTTGGACAAGAAAGCCGGTAAGTTGGATACACATTTGGAATTAAGGCTGTTTATAAGATACCCTGAAGGAACTAAAGGATGTATGTTCTATGGTCCCGAAGATCAAAAGGTCGTAATAAGTACGCACTTTAAATTTTTGGAGGAAGACTATATGAACGATAGAAAGCCTAGAAGTGAGATTACCTTAGAAGAACTTAGACGTTCAACTCCTATGCTGACTGTACAAGTCGATATACCAAGCGTCACACCTACACAACCAGAACCTCATCGTAGTGGGAGGGTTGTTAGACAACCCGAGCGATTCTTGGGGATAGGAGAGTCTTCGGACTTGGTCTCTAGGAAAGAATCAGACTCATGGTCGTACAACGAGGCGATCCATGACAAAGATGTAGAATCTTGGCAAACTACAATGGAAGCCGAAATGGGTTCAATGGATCACAATAAGGTGTGGGAGCTAGCCGAACCACTTAATGGGGTGAAACCCATTGGATGCAAGTAGGTATACAAGAGAAAGAGGGGACCGGACGGGAAGGTAGAAACCTTTAAAGCAAGACTCGTGGTGAAAGGGTACACTCAGAAAGAAGGGATCGACTATGAGGAAACCTTTTCGCCCGTAGCCATGCTCAAGTCCATCTGCATTCTCTTGTCGATTGCTGCGCACCTAGATTATGAGATCTGGCAAATGGATGTCAAGACGGCTTTCTTTAACGGAAGTCTTGACGAGGAAATCTATATGCAACAACCAGAAGGCTTCACTGAAAAAGGCCAAGAGCATCTGGTTTGCAAGCTAAAGAAGTCCATTTATGGACTGAAGCAAGCATCCCATGCTTGGAATCAATGTTTTGATCAGGTTATAAAATCTTACGGTTTTGATCAAAACAATTTCAAAAGTTGTGTTTATAAAAAGCGTGACGGAACTGCCTTGGTATTCTTAGTACTATACGTAGATGACATTCTGCTCATCGGGAATGGTGTAAAGGTATTGTCAGACGTATAAGGGCATGGCTGTCAAAACAGTTTGATATGAAGGACTTAGGAGAAGCTGGTCACGTCCTAGGGATCAAGATCACTCGAGATCGCAGGAAAAGGATGATCGTGCTCTCACAAGCTTCATACATAGAAACCGTTTTGAAGCGATTCAGCATGCAAGATTCCAAGAAATTTTTTGTGCCTTTCAGACACGGAATCCATCTATCCAAGGAGATGTGTCCCAAGACACAAAAGGAGACATATGACATGAAGGGCATTCCTTATGCTTCGGCTGTGGGAAGCCTAATGTATGCAATGTTTCAAAGTAACCCGAGATCGATATCCGCTTTGCCATAGGCATGGTAGAAGATGTTTAAAGTAACCCCATCGAAAGAGCATTGACCCCAAAATTAAAAACATTATGAAGTATCTCAAGAGGAAATGGATAGAATGTTGGTTTATCAGTCGAGAAGCAAATGAAGAAGAAGGTTTGGTTTGGCAAGATCCCCATCGGTTACGATTTACCTGACTCAGATTTCATCAAATGCCGACATAGACTCCCAAAAGTTAACCTCGTTAGTGTGTTTTGCATGGGGAGGAGACATAGACATGGAGAAGATTTAAGAAGAAATGCATCCATTCACGCGCATTCTACTATGGTTTCAAGCGAGTAATGTATTATTAGAAATTGTTAGGATGAATATTAGAATCACCATCAAGAAGTAAATACTTAAAATCGACTTGAAATTGTTGGGGTTATATACGAAAGTATTCTTTTTTGCTCAAGAACTTCTTATTGGACTTACGTTTATCCCGATTTATTAAATATCATTTAATGTTATATATACAATGCCGAATCGTTTCAATAAATAGTACAAATTCAAGGAACCGGAGCCCAAATTAAGGCCACACATAGAAAATTCAAAATACCACCTTATACGAAGAAATCGTTAAGAGACCAGACATAGAGGCATTATGATGCGATGAATAGCAAAGATTTCTTTGAAGATAACCTCAGCGTTCGTCCATTCCATCCCTTATATAGATCGGGTCCGCCTCGTAAAACATTCGATGATGGGAAGAGAATCATGTGGAAGGAATGAGTTTTTGGGCAGCATTGTTAACTGCTTTGAGTTTAAGTGGAGAAATATTATTAGTACAACTTGCTTGATTGACCTTGTGGGTGACATTAGATGTCAAGTGGAAATTTATTTCCCAGGATAATAATGTGTTGTATTATACTTAAAATCGCACTTGATATAAATTAATATAAAGATTGTTGGGGTTATAATTAATTAGTGGATTCTTTAACTTTGTATAACCAAATAATTTCTTATTTATTTACTTGAAATAAATTATTTATCATGGATATTAAATATGATTTAATGTTATATATATTAATATTAATGGGCTCAATAAATAGCTTAATATTAAAGTTTAGTTAATTTGGTGATACCGCATCACGGAAGATCAAATTAAATAGCCAAACTAAAGTCCAATTAATGAAAAAATTCAAATATTTTGCAACCCCTCATGGAAAAATAATGGGTAATCCATTTTTCTGAAAGGTTTTATGTAAGGCTTCTTGAGATTGGTTTATCCTTGACCAAGGGATTACACTAGTGCATTATGATGGCGATGAATAGGACCTTTTCGCGGGTCATCGGAGGATAAATTCTTCTCAACTCAATATACAAGAATTAGACCTCGTTGGTTCCAAGTTTTATCTTTTAATCTCCATCATCCCTTATATAGGATCTTAACTTAGAATGTGTGAAATTAATAACTATTGCTTTGACTTATGATGGGAAGAGAATCAACGCCCATTCAATACCTTATATTTTAACCAATATTATTAGTTTAGTGTGAGTTGCTAAGATTTAATATGGAGAATCGTTCTCACAACCGATCCCGTACAACTTGCTTGATTGAAACAACTTATCCTAACTTGGGGTTTGGGTAAGATTGTTGAGGTTCCAACTATGAAATCTTTATCATACCAAATCTTGAAAGCTAGGAAATTTATTTCCTTAGGTGATGGATAATAATGTTGAGTTGTTGTTTACTCCATGGACAAAGATATTAATTAATATAAAGTTTTTGTTCAAGCATCGGTGTTTAATTAATTAGTGGACTAGATAATGTTAAACACGGAGAATAATAATTTGAATCTCGAGCCATATTACTATGAGATCGCGTAATACGGGTTAAGATGGATAGTTCAATATTAATTTTATAGTGGAATAAATTAATATTAATGGGCTTGAATAATATTTGGCTTAATATTAAAGTTTCATAGCCTATTGGAGGTTCAGTCTTAATTCTCCTAAAGGCCCCTCAAATAGCCCAAACTAAAGTCCAATTAATGAAAAGGAGAAGAAAATATTTTGCCTATTTTTCCTCATTGTTTCCGAAAATAATGGGTAGGAAAGAGAGAGAGATTTTTCTTGATTTTCTTGGAAAGATTTTATGGAATAAGTATTCTTGAGATGCAAGTTTATCCCATAAATTCAAGAAAAGGAAAAAGATCTTATTCCTTCCTATTAAGTTTTGGAACTTTCATCAAAACTTTTTCCCAAAAATATGGTTCCCTATTAAGTGAAATTTTTAAAAATATGGTGCAAGAAGATTTTTGTTGGGAGATATTTTGGGAAATAGAATATTGGATATATTCAAGATTGTTTCTTGAGGAAGAAGCAAGGAAATTTCCCAGTGACCCCAACTAGGTCAAATTTTCGCACCTCCCCCCCCGTCTATAAATAGGGGATGAATGTTTCATCCCCAATGCAATTCAATTCCATGTGTTGGAAAAATTAAAAATCCAAAAAGGTGGTGGCAAAATTTTTTTTTTTTTTCTCCTTTATTAAAAATGTTCGTGAGAATCCTCTCACCGGATTACGTTCGTGGACTTGGGACATATTTGAGAAGACACTTTGGGTTGATCCATCGTCTCAACGGTTCTCTCTACAAGAAGTATGTAATCTCGTAACTCCTAGATTCCGCATGCTTAGGATTTACGTGAATTACGTGAATTACGTGTACGCATGATGCTAATTGTTTATTTAATTATTATGTTGAATTGATTTAGGATTAATTCATGTTAGTAATTAATTGAATAATTTAAAGATGTATTTAATTACATCTCGAATAGATCTGGGCACCCCGAATTTTCCAACACATAATGCCCAATAGAAGGCCGCCTCATCCCGCTACTTAGCCATGATTGGTTGGTCCGTTAACCCCATAGCCAATCCGCTTCCCGGGATTATCCATGTTACAACATTGGAAGTAATTATTATTACTCTTTAATTAAATTATATTTAATTAAATAGGAATCCCAAAATAATATTATGGAATATTATTGTAGGAAAATATATGTAGGGAAAAACATATCTATGGGATTTGTTTTGCAAGATTATGAAATATCTTCCAAATAAAGATTGCTTAATCTTTAAGCTGAGTTTCCCCTATATATAGGACATCCTAGGGATTCATTAATTACTACAAGGAAACCTAGTTTTTGTTAGTGTTAGTGTCCTAGAGGCAATCCATTGTAAGGACATAATACTCAGATAATATTCAGTGTTGGTTTAATACTATTATTTATTTAATATTAAATATATGGCATTGCACATATTAGAATATTATGTTTGATTGTTTGCATTTGTTCTTATCTGTGTTCCCTTGAGTCACTGATGTCATTGAGTGTGTGAGAATTCAGATGACTTAAGAGTGATTCTCAAATAGCCCCAATCTAGGATCATCAAGAATGAGATATTGATGATGCAATACAGATTGGTGTGTGATCTGCATCATACTCTTAGAGAGTGTAGTAAGATCTCACTTACTACGAGATACTAGGTATCTCATGATGGATGCATAAATACCTTAGCGGGTATTGGTATACCCATCCGAGAAACCATTTGATGTAGTTCCATTATATGTGTCTACGGGTGTCTCGGTTAGAGGAAGCGATGCGATACTCCTTTGACTTGAGTTCAATACGCACGACATGTGTGGAGTGATGAACATTGACCATGATCGACGCTTGCACCCTTCCATGGGTAGATATGGCTTGGATTGGGTTTATCACGAAGTGCATGTGCGTGGTAGTTAAACCAAGAAAATGATTCATTACTCAAAGTGGATTTAGAGAGAATACTCATCTTCTCATCATAATTGGATCAAAGTCATTGGCCAATGCACGTCAACTTGGACTTTGTGGCCAAGTGTGACACGAGTGATCAATTAGTGATTAGAGATAAATTGATTTAATTATTTGAATAGACACTTCATCATGTTCAAGACTAATCAAGTATTCGTGAATGAAATGAGGAAATCGAAATAGCCCATGTTACAGTTACAGGTAGTTGCATGTTTCTTGCAACGTACCTCATATATTGAGAATGTCTGATTTATTGTCTAGGGTTTAATTAAGACCGTTAGTTTGACTAATCGCTTGATATATGAGGGCCTATGGGTCACACAACAAGTAGTTCCCTTTTACGGATTATAGTTGATTGATTAAATGTTAAATTGGATTTAATATTTAATTTATGGAGAATTAATTAATAATGAATTAATTTGGAATTAATTATTATTAAATTAGATTTAATTAAATAGGAATTCCCAACAATAATATATGGAATATTATTGTAGGATTCAATATATATGGAAATAAATCGTAGAGATTTGACATATATGGGAATTAAATCCGTAGAGATTTTATACGTAGGAAATAAATTTAAGAGATTTATTTAAATAAAGATTGGGGATTTTATTTCCCAATCATATTAGCTTAAGATTTAAGATGGGTCTCTCCTATATATATGAGCTCTTGGGAATCCATAATACGGTTGTTCAAATTCTCTCCATAAAATCTAGAGTTAGAATTTTCCTAGCAAATTCATCTCGGGATTCAACGCTGGCAAATCTGTGCAAGTCTGTGAACGGGGATTATGTGGATACCATAGTTGAGAAATTTGTTCTTGAATTAGTGTAAGATTTCTTGCTATGTTTATTCGTAATCGTTTATGCAATTATATGTTCGTTGTTGGTGAACTGTTTAATTCCGCTGCGCATGTATTACGTGTTTACGTGCCTCTAAAACCAATAGTTTCTCCATAAAATCTAGAATAGAAATTTTCTTAGCAAATTCCGTCTCTGATTCAATGCTAGCAAATCTCTGCAAGTCCGTACGAGGTGATTACGTGGATACCATAGTTGAGAAAACTACGTACGATTTACTGTATGTTTTCTCTTTATGTTTATACGTATTTGATTTTGCAATTATATGTTTGTTGTCTGTGAACTATTTAATTCCGCTGCGCATATATTACGTGTTTACGTGCCTCTATATTCAAACACAAACGTGAAAGGAAACATGAAGTTGATAGAGGTAAGGATGTTTGAAGGATCTCTTGTTGGTTCAACAAAAAAATGGAAGGGCAAAGGTATGATTTTGCCTTATGTTGTTCAATATATGTCTGTGTTCAGAAAATATTTTGTCTATTTTTGTGTATTTGCAGTTTGAACTATTTTTTAAACACTTGTTGTTCAGAAAAGTGTGATTGACTTATTTGAGTGTTTTTTGTTCAAAAAGTGTAATCAACTGTTGTTCAACAAAAAAATTTTTTTCCAGAAAAAGGACTGGTTTTTTTAATTTGTGTGTATTTGGACTCTGAACTATTGTTCACAAATTGTTTGTTCAAAAATTATAATTAACTGTTGTTCAGTTCCGATTTGAACATATTCAGATTTTATGTGTATGTTATTTGCACTGTGATCTGTTGTTTTGAGCATTTTCAGATATATGGGGTGAACTTAATAATATGTTTGGTGATGTATGACTGATTTTTTTGTGTATGAAGTGGAATGAATATGCAATTGAGATTGATTTTGTTTTCTTAACTATTTAAGGATTGTAACTTTTGTAATTGATAAACGTCTAGTTTGTCTATTTGTGTGTATAATTTGAACTATTGTTCAGAACATGTTGTTCAGAAAGTGTATTTATTGTAATTTAGCTTAAATATGTTTTGTGATGTATGGCTGATTTTTTTGTGTGTGATATTGTAATTTAGCTGAAATTTATTTTTTCATTATCATATATGTAGATCATGAGGCAACAAAAGTTACTCGAAAACGATTAAAGGTGAAAATATCACACACATGATCAACTATTCAGCATAATTTGAAGTTTCAGCATTCAGAATAGTTCCAGCAAAACAATTAATCTCATAATCATATTTACTGAATGTTGTTTCAGATGTTGTGTGAACATCTGAATCTGCTTCAGACAATGGTCATCGAGATCATCATCAAAAGTATCATCATAAACTATTCTAGCAGACATAGCGCTTAGTTCACATTTACTAGCATCAGTTTCATCATCAGAATCATCACTTAAGGTAGCATTACAGTTCATCTTCTTCTTAAGCATAGTATCAGCACATTCATTAGTATAATGACCATATCCAGAACATGCATCACATTTAACATTTTTATGTACTCAGGATCATATTTGAACTTGTTATCCTTAGTAAATTGTCTAGATTGATTGAAATTGGAAGACTAACTTGGAACAATCTTTTTATCAGCGGGAGAAGAATTCTGATTAAACTTATCTTTTGGTTGAAAATTACCATTTGGTCTTCTGAACTTTCCTTTAAGAAAAGATTTGAATTGCTTAGTTATAAGAGCAAATTGTTCAGAAATATTTTCATCACATAAATGAGAAACATCATAATCAAAATCAACTTCAGTAACATAAGGATGTTTACCAACATTTTCAGAAGTTTCACCTCTAAAAGCAAGTACTTTCTTGTCTTTATCTTTCTCATCTTTATCATCATCTAACATATTTGAGTTAATCTAATAAGTTTTCAAAATACTAATCAACTCATTTTGACTCAATAAATCAGTGTTCTTAGCCTCTTCTATTGCACATATTTTAGCATCAAATCATTTAGGAACAGTTCTAAGTATCTTATTAACTAACTGAGTATTGGAAATTGGATCACCAAGTGAGTGTAACTCATTAGCAATCTCACTTATCCTTTCATTGTACGATGAAATGTTCTCATCATCTTTTATCTTCAAGTTTTCAAACGTGGTTCCCAACATTTTGAGTCTAGTCCTTCGAACACTTTCTGATCCCTCACAATGTTCCTGCAATATTTCTCATGCATCCTTAGAAGAAACACAGTTAGATATCAGTTTAAACATAGAAACATCAGTAGCAGTAAAAATTGCATTAAGGGCTTTGGAATTGAAATTGGCCGATGTGCATTTATCATTGGACCAATCAATCTCCTTTTTACTTGCGATTCTCCATCTTTATCATCAAATGTATTTGGAGGATTCTAACCATATAACACACTACGCCAAGCTCTCTCATCTATAGACTTAATATACATGTGCATTTTAGGTTTCCAGTATGGGTAATTTGATCCATCCAAAATTGGAGGTTTTAAAGAAGGAGTCAGTGGATAATCCATTGCAAAAACACACTTTAAAAACACAGGACCTTTAACTTAGTGCATCAAGTTTATGGCTCTGGCGCCAACTGAAAGTGTTTGTGTGTGTATTTTCATAGTGTTGTTGAAAAGGTTGTGCAACATGTAAAACAACATATGACAGCGGAAGTATAAAAACGCAGTGCAAATGATTTCAAAATTGTGTATAGTCTATAATCCAGACTATACGAACCTCATGGCTAAAAACATCACTATAATAAGTAGTGGGATACACAATAACCTCTTAAAAGATCCTAAAAGGTGTAGTGAAAAACCACACACCAAAAATCAATCTATTAAATCAAGTAACTAGTGATCTTTTCAACCTAAAACTTGATCTAATAAGACAAAATCAATACTAGTGGGAAATGTTGGAATACACTCGACCAGTACAAATAGACATAGCATCGACCCTCACACTCCACTCACGGTTGTGTCTTGGATGCTACTCTCTTAAGTTTGGAGTAGAGCAAATGGTATTTCACTTTTCCTCAAAACTTGAATGTCGACCAATGCAGTCTATTTATAGACTTTCGGATCAACTGCATTGTCCTATCCACTAGGCTTGGATAGCCTTGAACTTCTCCTCCACTATCTCCATGATCTTGGTGTAACCACCCATGATCTTTCTATTCTCACTCCACCACAGTGCAACCGCTTGACAATATCTGAAATTGTCTTCAACCTGCAATGTAGGAAACATAGAAAAACACATCTAATAAAACGGAGCCAGTGTTAGGAGAAATGGCAAATTTATGATATTGTGCAGAATGTTGTCCAACATCTAGAACAACATCCTTACAACATCAACATATTTAAATTATTTATTTATTACTAGCATGAATTAATCCTATATTAATTCAAATAACAAATAAAGCCAACAAATATCATGCGTACAACGAATTTCACGTAAATCCTATACATGCAGAACTAGGAGTTACGAGAAACATACCTCTCGGAGTGACAACCTTTGAGTAGATGGATCAACCCAACTGCCTTCTCAAATATGTCCCCAAGTCCTTTTATCGTAATCCGGTGGAAGGATTCACACGAACAAATTTAATTAAAGAAAAAACACAAAAAAATATTGCACCACCTTTGTGGATTTCTAATTTTTCCAACTCATGGAACTATGTAGGGGATGAAGAAATCATCCCCTATTTATAAGAGTGGAGGTGGTCGAAATTTTGAGCCCTAGAAGGGATATGGGAAATTTCTTTATATCTTCCCAAGATACAATCTTGAATATATCTCATATATTCTATTTTCCATATAAAGCACAAAATATTTTTTCTTCCCTTATAGTAATTTTTGAAAACTTCGTGAGATAAAGAAACAAGATTTTATTTCTTGAATTTATGGGATAATCTTGTATTCCAAGAATACTTATCTTTTTCCATAAAATCTTTTCAAGAAAATCTTTCTCTCTTCCTTACTCAAATTTCCGAAAAAAAAAAGAGAAATTAAGCAATATTATTTTCTTCTCTTTTTTATTAATTGGACTTATATTTGGGCTATTTGAGGGGGCCTTTGGGAGAATTAAAATTGGACCTCCAATGGGCTCTGAATTTCTTAATATTGAGCCACAATATTATTCAGCCCATTAATATTAATTTATTCCACTATAAAATTAATATTGCACTATTCATCTTAATCCATATTACGACAATATGGCTCCCGGTTATTATTTTCCATGTTTAAGATTATTTAATCCATTAGTTAATTAAGTCATTGAGAGACTTTATATTAATTAATATTTTTTACCTTGGAGTAAGACAACTCAACATTATTATTCATACCGGAAACTAATTCCACTTGCAAGATTGGTATGATAAAACTTATGATCCCACCAAGGGGACAAATCATACAAGACCTTCCTTGCACACGTTGCTCTGTGTTAAATCTTAGCAATTGTCATATAATTAATAATATCGTCCAAAATGTAAAGTATAGAATCACTCTCTGACTCTAAATTCAACACAGATCAAAACGATAAATATTAATTACACACAATCTTATTTAAGTGGCAGAGGTTAAGAAATCAATAACCACTGAGGTCTAATTCTTCATCCCATAAGTCAATTCGGAAGAATTTATCCTCTCTGTAGGTCCTCTTCAACACACCACAATGTGCTAGTGCAATCTTTTGATCAAAACAAGCCAACCTGAGATATTACACTTCAACCTCTACCAATGAAATGTTCAATTCCTTCTAGATCGTGAAGATGCACTTGTGTTTATAAGAAACTGTAATGTGATCTTCTGTGATCAGATATCACCACATTAACTACAATGTAACAGTACTATTATTGAATGATTTGCGATAAATAAATAACATTCATTCATATTTAAAGCACCAGTGATAAAACAATTATATTTAGTAAGTAAGAGTACATAGATTTGTTATTACATAAAAGCATACTTTCACGTATAACCCCAACAAAACACACGTTCAAAAATCCACATTCAACCCAAATACACATTCAAAAATTCATATCCAAACCAAACAAAACCAATATGCCACCTAAAAATTGCACAACTAAACTTCAGAATCTGCAGTACCAAAATAGGGGCATCTGTTCCTCATAGACATTGTTCCATCCAACACACACCCACAATTGAATGTATAACTACAAGTGAAACTAAAAAAGTGCTTTATTTTTTAATTCCTTCATCACTCTTTATCAAATGACCACCATGTGTACACTCTTTATCTAATTATGAGAAACCCATACATTTTTTACAAAATAAAGAAAAAAAGTTGGAAATCATGGAATATTTGTTACCTGCATTCTTTGGCAATGATCTCCAGTAGCCTTCTCCATTAGGCTCAATATATTTTCAAAGTATTTCATCTCGAGTGAACGATATCTACAAAATTACAACATAAAACATTTCAACAATGAAAATTATATGAAGAATCGGTTTGTGAATTTGGTATATTCGTGTTGGGGGGAAGATTTTGTTGTAAGGATTGGATAACATGGATAGAGTTGGCGGCGGCCGTATCCTCTGGATTTGGCGGCAGCGCCGCTAAGGATGAGGGGAGGAAGAAACCAAATAGATCTATTGGTCTCTGTCGCTGGCGGTGCATTCTTAACCATGGTCGGTAACCATCGCCGGTCATGGAGGAGTAGAGAGATGAGAGTAAAGGAGAGAAAGGATGAGAGAGAAAGTTGGTTTTTTCATTTTAAAATTGAGAGAGAAAATATTTTTTTTGTTAGGAGCCGATTTTAAATGAATGGGAAATAAGGGTAAGAATGGCCAATTTGATCCCCTTTTGTAGTATATAGTAATAGTTGAATAGTGTTTGTAGTTTTTAGAATTAAGAGTAGATTTTATGTAGTTAGTAATAATAATCCCTTAAATATAACTAAACCTATATATAGAAATAAATACTCAAATTAATATTCATCAGCAAAAAAATATTTGCTTCCATGATATATTTCATTCTATAAATTCTAAAAACATTCCATAAAATTTCATCTCTTAAAGATATATTTAAAATTTAATTTTGAATATATTATAATTTAAGTATTAATCATTGCAATAATAAAGTTTTTGTTATTATATTTTACGTTTTTAAATTTTACCTTAGCAATCACTTTTGAAAATTTGGTCTACAAATCAATTTTCACAAATTTTATTATGTAATGAGCATATTTTTTACTGCGTCAAATTAACCATTTTAAGTACGCATTTTATATCTCTTAATTAATTATACCTATATGAATTTTATGAATTTGACACGTTTACATTTATTAATTGTACATTATCAAAATAGTTTGTAATTTTTATATCAAGATTAACTATACCAATTTATGTATTCGGTTAAAAAAAATTATATAATTATGTGAAAGATGAAGTATTAGTTCATCATGAATGAGATAACTTAACAATGATGTTAGAGGAGTGTTCATGTAACACTAAAAATTGCAAATATGAAAAATTTTAACATTAAATATTCAATACTTTATCGTTCCAATTTTATCGGATGTCCCCGAAGGAACTAAAATTTATTCCAAATTTAATTGGAATGGTCTTATAATGTAACTTAGGTGTCTCGAATCCAGGACCTTCCGGCTTAGGTAGTGGGGCTCCAACCACTTAAGTTATACCACTTTGACTAAATGTGGATAAAGAAGCTTGTTTTAGAAAAACTTTTTATTCCAAATTAATTGGAATGGTCTTATAATGTGACTTTTCGGCTTAGGTAGTGAGACTCCAACTACTTGAGGTATATCACTCTAACTAAATGTGGATAAATAAACTTGCTTTAGAAATTTTTTTTATTCCAGAGCTATACCACTTTGACTAAATGTGGTTAATAAAGAAGCTTGCTTTAGAAAAACTTTTTATTCCAAATTTAATTGGAATGGTTTTATAATGTGACCTTGCGGCCTAGGTAGTGGGGCTCCAACCACTCGAGCTATACTGATAAATTAGTGCTTTTTGAATTGAAGAGAGGTTTTCTGATTATTGTTAACACTCGCTTTGTTTACTTGTCACCAGAAGAGAGGACAATTGCAATGGCTGAAAGCAACAAGAAGGACGTTGTTTGCAACTCTTGTGATCTCGCAAGGCCTTTTCGTGTCTATGCTCATGGGATCTACGACGCTCACAATTCTTACCTTGAACGTGCCAAAACTTTCTAGGGTTTATTCTTTAATCACTCTCCATTCTTTTCGACTTATCTCCTTATATTTAATTATCTCTCCCTTTGTTATGTTATGAAATCTTAATGAAATTAAATTTTGCTACTTGTTTAATAGATGGTTGATTTTATGAGATACTGAGTACATTTCCAATTTCCAGTTTTGTTGTGTTGTCATGTTTTGATTTAATGTGATTGAGGTTTTTTGGAATCAATAGGTTGTTATATGTTATGTTGGAATTGTTTTTGTGATATAATAGGAAGTGGTGATATTCTAATTTATGTAGGTACCGGAATACGTACTTGCTGGTTGGCTGCTGCAGGGATGAGGAGGGTACACACAAGCTTCGTAATTGCAACTTTGTTTCTTCCGTTTGCGTTGTCTCTTTATTGTAGCCTTATGCTGTTGTAGCCTCTATAGGTTTTTGTGACTAAAATAATACCTGCAAGAGTTATGATAATTTTTGGAATAATTACTTTTATTGAAATTGATGATGTTGGTTTATTTTTTGATCTTTGTCTTGTAATTTTATTAATTAAATATGGGATGGTAGAACAGCTTGAATCTAGCTTCTTTTTTCTTTTTGCAGGTGGGTCGATGAGGTTATTCCTGATGCCCCGCTGGTTGTTGATCAAGAATTCTTGGAGAAGCACAAAATAGATCATTATGTTGAAATTCTGAGAGATCATGTCCAATTTTCAAATTTTGTTGCGTCAACGTTTTTGATTGCTCTTTCTTTCCCCAGTCCATTGAGTTTCTAAGTGCTAGTATAAAATACCTAATGAACTCAAGTATCCTTTTAGGAGTTATTACTTTTCTCTAGATCCATAGGTTCTTATGTATTTTTACAACTGTTTGTCATATAATATGTAGTGCTGATATTCTAATTTATGATGTCACTTAACTACGGTGTGTGTACTTGCTGGCTGGCTGCTGCAACGACGAGGATATACAAAAGTTCAAAGGCAAACGCAGCACTGATCATATGACCTATTCAGAGCGTTTGGAATCCCTTCGCCGTTGCAGGTTAGGCAAATTTTGGATGTTTCTCTTGAATCGAACTTGTTTGGTTTGGCAGGTGGGTTGATGAGGTGATTCCTGATGCCCCGTTGGTTTATGATGAAGAATTCTTGGCGAAGCACCGCATAGATACTTCTTACATATGTGATGGTGGTGGTGATGGTGATTACCCAGGTGAGTATTCAGATGGTGAAACGGATTGACAGTCATGATAAATGAATGAATGAATGAATGCCATGTTTATTAAGGTATTTGCAATCGTACAATGTTTTATCTACTTGTTAACTGCGTCGGATATGCTATGGTTTCGTAGAATATTAGTCGATATGGTTGTGTTTGCATTTATAGACTCTTTGAGATTTTTATTTACAGTGTTTCCTGTTTCTAGTGAAACTTGTTTACCGCCTGAAATTTGATCCACAACATACATTTAACGCGCAGTTCAATGTGTTTGTGTCTACAAATTTCATCTCACTTATCAATAAATACAATAAATGTATCTCCTAATGAAACTTATTGCAAGAGAGTTTGCCAATAGTGTAAATGATGATATGTATGTAACTGATGGATCTTAAATGTTTTTGCCTTTTATTGATAAATATATTTATTAATCCTTTGGATGTATATATACACGTAATAGCTGCAACAAATAATCCTTTTATATTTCAAACCTATATAATTCTCGCTCAAAAGGGACTGGCTGAGGTTTAAGAAATTAACAACTCAAATGGATATTTGGGGCTACAATTTTGATTAAAAGAAGGATCACAATAGAATAATTATAAAGCTATATACAAAAGGAAGGGATGTTTGGGGCTACAATTTGGTTAAAAGAGAGATCGCGATGGAGGAATTATAAAGCTATACAATATTTTGCGGGAATTTTTTGTGGGTATAATGTTTAGAAGATGGTATATGGTTTATTTTATTCGAATAAAAATAGATGTAGATAAATAAAATGCCAATTAATTAAATCTAGCCCATGTTTTTGGTTTTTCATAAATTTTAGCAACATGTTTTTTTCTCTCTCCAAATTTAACACATATTTTCACTTAATATTTAAAAACAATCTGACTCACCATTTTCGACAAGGTCCGTCTGATATGGTCGTCATAATCCATGATCTTCTTGACGCGTATCTATTAAAATATAAAAAATAAAAATATCACCACCTAAGAATAAAAAATGTGGGATATAAAAACATTTCGGGTCATTATTTTTTAATTTTAAGTGGTGATATTTTTTATTTTTATATTTTAATACTTACACATTAGCAAGATAAGTTAACTCCGACGACCACATCAGATGAACCTTGTAAAAAATGGTGACCCGGAATGTTTTTAACTATTAAATGAAAGTATGTTTTACATTTGGAGAGAGAAAAAAATATGTGTTAATATTGATGAAAATCCAAAAGTATGTGCTAAATTTGATTATTTTGACTAAATAAAACTAGGGGTGTTTTCTGGGTATAATGTTCAGAAAATAAAGGTTTTATTTGATTCGAACAATAAAAAGAGTCAATAAATAAATAGATACATAAAATTAGGGGTTTATTTGTTTGGGGAAACAGTGTAAGAAATATGGCCCCTTTTAATTATTTTAAAGCTTAGTGAGTTCCAAAGCTATAGCCTTGACCACTTAACTTATTTTAAAACTTAATACAACTTTAAATATTAGAAGTGATACAAATACGGCTCCATTTGGTTGAGAAAGGATTTTAAAAAGTGATACAAATACTTTAGGCTCCATTTGAATAAAGAAATTTAATTTCTCATTAGACTCAATTTAAATGAAGGGATTTGATTTGATAAAGGATTTGAGATGAATTGATTTATGAATTCATTGAATCAAGGGATTTGATTTGAGAAAAGATTTAAAATGAACTGATTTATGAATTCATTGAATGAAGGATTTGATTTCTCATTAGACTAAATGAAGAGATTTGATTTGAGAAAGGATTTGAAAAGAAGGGATTTAATTTGAGAAAGGATTTAAAATGAACTGATTTATGAATTCATTGAATGAAGGGATTTGATTTCTCATTAGACTAAATGAAGGGATTTGATTTGAGAAAGGATTTGAAATGAATTGATTTATGAATTCATGGATTTCAAATTTATAGATCTTAAATCACTTATTTGCAAATCTAGCATTTTTATTTATTATTTAATAAATAATAAAATTACAATTTCTCTCTCCTCTCTTACATCTCTCTAAAAATATATAATTTTTATTATTTTTTAAAAGTATAAATTTATAAAAATTTATTTTTCTAAAAAATAAAAATTTAATTTTTTCTATTTACTAAAATATTTTTTTCTATTTTCAAAAAAACATCAATCACAATACACAATACCTAAGGAATAAAAGTGTCACAAAATCATCCAAGTATATATCACAAAGCAAATTAACAACATGCAATAACCTCATAAAATAGAACGGTGGGTGCGCCGGTGCAAATAAAACGTTAAATAATAACTACCCTCCCCCTGAACAAGACTTTTTTAAACCATTCTAAGTTTGGTAAAAAAGAAGAATAGTTTGCCATGAAATTGAACCAAACATCTGAAAACAAGCTAAAAACAATAAGCAACCAACATTCACAAAGCAATTATACCAAGCAAACCACCTGCCCTTAAAAAAATATCTATTCAACTTAGTTATGAATTACTACTAATAATTATGATTTTTTGTCAGTAATTTGCACAAATCTATTCAATTATAAGGAAGGAGATTGCAGGCAGACTTTTACTCAATTCGTTTTTTTTCCTTGTGCTGCATAGAACCATATATGTAGTATCTTTCATTTCATTGTCATTTTATTTTTGGGAATTCCTTGTTAGCTAGATACGCAGATATCAAGAGATAACACAATATAAACCATAGAACCAACTATGTCATCATTAAGAACAATTTATTTAACCTCAAAATCTCAAATGATGACACTTGACAAACAGAAGAAACATAAGCTTGTCATGGGAGAAGCAAGTTATGGAGAAATGGCACGGTCCCACGCAACAACACAAAATAAGACGTCTCGTTCAGTGATGCACACTTGCCATAAATCAGCAGACTTTGTAAAAGGATAGTCGTAGATGGTTAGGAAAATAAAAGGCAAAAGTTTCAGACTTCTTTGTTCATTAGTTCAAATATTCCCTATTTCAAATGAGTTGTTTGTTCATGGATGGAGATTAATTGGTACTTATTTCGTTGGAATTCCAGTAAATGATTGTTGTTCATGCAATTTAGTGTTCTTCAATGGATTCTTCAGCCATCCCAATTGATGAGAATGAAAGAATACTATCGTATTTTCACATATTTGTCATGAATTATCTCTCTTACCAAACAAATTATATTATATATTACAAAACTTTTGATACCTTTGACTTTATCCCCACAGGGGAAAGGATTATTGGTAGATGTCTCTTATCAATGTAATTTTATCTCTTAACAAAAAATTGATGTTTAAAGAAGCAAAATAACATATATAAAAACAAGGCTAATGATAAAAAGTATGCGAGAATAAAATTAAAACATCGTGCATCTTGCTACAACAGATACCCTATCATGGCCAATTTAAACATCAGATACCCTATCATGGCCAATCCAATCCTATCGCTTCGATTTCTTCTTAGCAGATGGTCCATCAGAAGCAGAAGCAATATATGAGCTTGGATCAATCTTCTCAGCAGATTTTTGCTTGCTAAAATCCTTTGCTTTTTTCTGCAAAACACAAACACAACAGTGAGTGCACACTAAATGAGCAATAACACCTGACACACACACAGTTGATGATAAAAGACTGTATGTCTAATGCTTCGTGTGTTTTATTTCCTAAGTGAATGCATAAGGATGCCCACATGTGCAGGCACAGAAGATCCGACTCTTTTGGCAATATAAGTGTATTGTGTAGTGTGTACCATTTGTTATTGGTTCTGGGTTCCCAAAAGGAATGTAAGAAACAACTTCATGATGGTTCTATTTATCATGTTAAAAACTAACTGAAACCTAAATTTTGTTTCCTCAAAAGAATAGAAGTGAGTCAACCATGATACCCATAATTTTATTATATCTGCACTTAATTCACCACTATAAAATCATGTTCCAATTAATGGATGTCAAAGAATGTGGTGTCATTTAGACATTTACCTTCAAGGACAGTGCAACCTCAGCAATATCATTCTTTTCATCGGTATGAGCATTTCGATCTTGTTTGATAGGTTCCTGACAAACCAGATATGAATCCTCTCATCAGAAAATAAAGAAAAACATATAAAACAAAAAGCAGGATATGGTGTCCTGTATCTAACCTCAGGAGGAATAAATGCCTCGTCTCGTTTCCTTTTGCTTTCAGCTACTTTAGCGGCTTGTTTATCTTGTTTATCTCGCCATTTCTTTTCTTTCTTCTTCTGGTCACTTAAGAAAAATTCTCCAGTTTCCAGTTCCATATCAATCTGATATTATACAATTAGCATGATAAGCAAAAGTATCGTTGAACACACCATACTGAAAACATAACTAAAAAGTATGTGCATATGTCTACATATAGGGGGAGATGGGTGAGCTCAAAATCAAATTCATTTCTCATGAAAACTGAAAATAAAGCAATACCAACAGTTGAGCAAGATAAACAACACTCACTTTACTAGGTTGTTGCGGAGGAGGGAAGGGCGTGTATGGTTTCTTCTCTTTAGTTTTAACTTTCTTCGTTTTGACATTTTTCCTGAGTCGAAACAACAGAAAAATGTTATATCTCTGCAGCAAAACAAAATCAAGTTAAATAATAAAAGCAAATAAAGGGGCATGGGATGGGGAACAAATAGATGCCTACTTTTTAAATTTAGGAAGAAATCTGTCCCAGTTCTCATTCTCAAGTGCAGGGTCCTTAGCAAGTTCTCTCTTCATCATCAGGACCTTTTCTCATAGGAGCCATGAACAAAACATCAGATTCTCCCCCAAATCATGAAAAAGATGATAAGCTGAAAATTAAATCGAATCCAGAGAAACTTTTGGTCAGTTACCTTGATGTTATATACTGGATGCATTTTATTCAGAATGCATTCTTCAACAACCTTCCTCACTTGTTTTAGACCTTTAAATGAACCCATTGCTGCAACCGTGTTCCCCTGCTCATTTAGCATATATTAATACATGATATGCGTTGCTTGTTAGCTAATAAAATAAAAGGTCTGAAACCATTTGTATATAAATCAAACATGAAGAGTCTTATAAAGGCTGACCTGAACAAGAATATAGCAGCCAGTTAAAATTTCAAGTGCCTGCATTTCATTAATCCATGTTCAGAACGCAGGCATGACATACTTGCAATTAGGAAAAAGATCAATTAAAAGGACAAACACATGTTACAAACATCAACATGATAGGTAGGTTGAACAAGTAACAAAGATGAGAGTAAATGAATTACTCCTAACAATTAAAAGTGACAGACCTTCAGAGTAGAAGAATTGGGTCCAACTAAGTGCTGCCTTCTTTTGACAAATCGTTCCTACAGGCAAACAATGAGTTTGTGATCAAATTTCAGTATTTGGACAAGATTGGGTTTAAGGAAATATGCCTTCTTGACAGTTTGTTGTCCATTTATGTACTTTTAGTGATGGTATACATTTGCTAACAAGATCCCCCATCTCCCAAAAAAGTGTGGAACATATGTGCATGTGTCAAATTTAATCAAACTGTGCTTGAAGTGATCCCTGGTTAATTCTTCTTGTCAGGGTTTATATGTGTCAAATTTAATCAAACATGATCAGAATTATAACAAACCTTGTTGCGCACTAAGTTCCCAATCTTGATTATATCACACTGCATCTCATCGTTAAGGATCTTAATTGCCTGTAAGAGAATACAAGTTAGGACCAGAAAAGAAATTCAAAGTAATGCAAAGTTAGACTTGAGACTGTCGAATACCATTCTGATTTTTTAAAGAATTTGTTATCCAAAATTCAATGGAAGATTTTAGTTTTATTTTACAGTTAATCCCAACGGCCTCTCTGAATTTGTAGAATGTCTAATATAAATCCATCGAATTGTATTATTTAAGATATGATATAATAATCAGAATCTCTTTGCTACAAACTCTGGACTAAAAGATAGTAAATAACTAAGAGAAGAATCAGAGGAGGTTCGACCTGAGGAGCAGGAACACTTCGAGACAAAAGCTTGAGAAGATCTCTAGCCTTTATTATTATATAGGGATCCCTGGTCTTCCTCGTTGTAGTAACTGTCATGCATCCTTCAACCTGACAACATCATCCAATGAATAATCAAACACAGACAAGAAAAGAGAGAGTACATTGTTGTCCCTCTCCTTGCATATGAGCAACTTCGACTGAGATTCCCAGTCTTTAGTGAGAGTAAAATAACACTGAAATTCATCAAACAACGTAAAAGCAGGGGGGGACAGGTATATGTGATTGGCTTACCAGATTCAATTCGCCAGCAATCCCATACTCTTTTAATGCACCTTTAACTATAGGCCAACATTCTTGCAAATATTTCTCTAAACAAAAGTAAAAAAGGAAAGATATCAGAGCCAAAGGAGCAGAAATAGTAAGAGAAACAAGTTAAGGGCGTGTTTTCAAAGTAACTATGGAATTGCACCACATAAGGGCCACGAAGGGACAATCAAATTAGCAAATTGTAAAAGGTGGGCAAGCGGATGAGATTTCATATTTTCTTGTGGATGTAGACTTTCAGTTTAGTACAACGACTCTTCCAATTGTCTTTCAAAACAAGAGTATAATTCAAAACTATAAACACGATGCAATACTAAATGTTAAACCACGTAAAGAGTGTCAGTCCTACAACAATGGCGGCTTAACATTGTCTGCTAGACATCTTTTTCTTAAAATGAATAATAGAAAGGGTAAATCCTTTTAATACAAACACTAATTTACCAATTACACCGCATTAGTCTTTCTAACTAAAGCAATTCTTACCAAATACTGTTAACAAAAGAAAAACTCAATATGCAAAATTACACAGCTTATAGAACATTAGAATTCAAAGTTTTTGTTAGATTTGTGACGGCAATTACCACAGAATTGAGATTAAACGCAAAACTTTAAGTGAGATGTCAAATAAGGAAATGAAAAGTAACCTCTGTATTGAGGAAAGAGTGTAGAGAATGAGCTGACTTCTAGCATCCCGCTTTCATTCCAGGATGGATCAAATTTTTCGATTTTCCAATGATCAATGCTCGGATCATCCCATGGCTTATCTTTGTCATGCTTTCCTTTATGCCTCGTTCGCTGCTGCTTCTCCCCTGTTTCATTTTCACCACCATCGTTTATGTCGTTTTCTTCTCTAACATTCGCCATTCTTATCGTCCACAAGCTTAGTGAGAGTGACGGAGAGGATTCATATAGGGTTTAACCTGTTTATAAACTAACCGAATTAATCAAATTGTGATTGAATTTAATCAAAAAACGAAATATACATGTCAAAATATTAAACAAATCAATTCAGTGGAAGCTGGTCTTAATTCGCTGGCACTAAAGCACAAATTTTTTAACTATTCCATTTTTATTTTTATTTTACAATTAAGATAAAAATATGATTATCGAAAGCTCTATGAAGACGAGGAATGATTCAATATTTCTATAACTATTATTTTCTTCTATCTCAAAACACTTATGCTGAAATGCTCAATTGACGAAAGGTAGATAAGCACAATATACTGCATTATTCAATCAAAGCCCTCTCTGGTAGAGAATTAGAAACAATAGACAGAAAGAAGAAACAGAGGATTGTATCAGCCATGAGCAGGGGCGGATCCACCATAGAACAAAAGGGGTACACTTGCATCCCAAAAATGAAAAACTGCAAATACATATGTATATGATTTATGATTTCTTTTCTCTGGAATTGCTTGCGCTGAATTCTGTTTTGCTTAAAGGCCAATTTTTTATGTTTTATATATATCTGGGCTATATTGTGCAAGTGAAATTTTGTTAACACCCCCAGCATACCCTTATCGTTTTATATTAAAAACATATATTCAATCCCTAATTTAACCACACTGCCGCCCAGCCAGCCACCGACATCTGCCGCCGTCACTTTTATATCTCTTTTTTCGAGATAAAAATATGGAACGCCGGTCAAAAAATATATCGAAAATCATCATATATATATATATTTTTTTTTTGGCAAAAATCGGTTGAAATTAACAAAAAAACAAAGAGAAGGAGAGCGTAACTTTACCAGAGATGTGAGGGAGAAAGAGAGCGGGTGGCGTGAGAGGGAACAGAGGTGGTCAGGTGGTAGATGGGAGAGCGGCGGCGACGGCGGCCGATTGAAGAAACTGGAAAATGAAGGAAGAAAGGCAAGATTGAAAGAATGAATGGGGAGGAGATGCAGAGCGACTTTTCAGATAATTAGGAATGGGGAGCCATTAGGGTTTTAAGGTTCTCAAACTATACCAGAAAAGATATCACAGACAATTTCGGTTTAGTCGGGTTTTAGCTAAACCGGAAGTCGAATATTCTGGAAAATTAAAATCGAACCGTATTTTGTCTGAAATTAACCAAAATCTAATTACTCATTTAATTCCACTAGATAAGTGGGTTAAAATACTGGTCCGTTTATGGCCATTGGTGCATTAAAAAGTTTTACAGAAGCCCATCATAAAATGGGGTTTCAAACTGGGCTGAATTAATTCTTTGTTTCTCAAATTCCCTATTTCAAACTAATTAGTGAAGGTATCTTAAATATCTATACATATCAAATAACAAAATGTTGGGCCAAAAAATTATTATAATTTTTTAATAAAATTTTAAACATCTTAATAAATTTGATGTAGCTCAAATGGTATAATAAATATTTTTTTCTTTGTATACAAAAGTACAAGGCTCAATTCTCCATATCTACCACACATATATATTAATTATTTTTTTAATATTTTCTAAATTATTAATATTATTTTTTAATTTTTGAACTAGACCTATTTATACATATATAATAACAAAATATTATACCAAAAAAGAGAAAAAATATTCAACAAAAAAATTTATTTCAAATTTTTGAACTAAATCTATTTATACATATATAATAACAAAATATTATACATAAATCATAATCTTTTCTAAAACTAAAAACCTAAAGTCATTAAACCACAAGTCGATTTAGAGGTCGGGCCCCGCTAAAAATCTCGTCAAGATAAAATTTCCTCGACAAAACCCTATTTAGGAAGAAAAAAGAGACAACCCTCTAACATAAAAAAAAAAATAGAAAAAGGCAACAAACAACCCAGCAAAAGCTCAAAAAGATAAGAGATTACCTTTTTTGCAAAACAAAACGAGAGAACCAATGCCCAAAAAGACAACAAAATATTATAACAAAAGAGAAAAAAATCAACAAAAAATTATTACATACTTATCATAAAATTTTAAAAGTGGCACATTAATGATTGATTAATAATATAGAAAGTTATATTTTGTAGTTGATATATATATATATATATATATATATATATTAAATCAATTACTCCTTTCATCTTTTTTTTGAGATTTTTTTGATCACTCTGATTTTAACAAAATGTTAGGCCAAAAGTTGGATTTTGATGAGAAAATTCTTTATTAATATTTGAAGATAATAAAATAGATTTTTTTTTATAAGAATATCATTTTTGATCTATACATATCTAATAACAAAATGTTTTTGAACTAAAAGTTGGGCCAAAAATTATTATTATAATTTTCTAATAAAATTTTAAACATCTTAACAAATTTGATGTAGCTCAAAAACCCTGGTATAATAAATATTTTTTTTTTGTATGCAAAAAAGACAACAAAATATTATAACAAAATTCAATTCTAATATCTACCACATTATATATATTAATTATTTTTAATATTTTCTAAATTATTAATATTATTTTTGAATTTTTGAATTTTTGAACTAGACTTATTTATACATATATAATAACAAAATATTATACCAAAAAAGAAAAAAAATCAACAAAAAAATTTATTACAAGTTTTTGAACTAAATCTATTTATACATATATAATAACAAAATATTATACATAAATCATAATCTTTTCTAAAACTAAAAACCTAAAGTCATTAAACCACAAGTCGATTTAGAGGTCGGGCCCCGCTAAAAATCTCGTCAAGATAAAATCTCCCTTGGACAGAACCCTTGGTCGGAAGAAAAAAGAGACAACCCTCTAACATAAAAAAAAAAATAGAAAAAGGCAACAAACAACCCAGCAAAAGCTCAAAAAGATAAGAGATTACCTTTTTTGCAAAACAAAACGAGAGAACCAATGCCCAAAAAGACAACAAAATATTATAACAAAAGAGAAAAAAATCAACAAAAAATTATTACATATTTATCATAAAATTTTAAAAGTGGCACATTAATGATTGATTAATAATATAGAATGTTATATTTTGTAGTTGAAATAGATATATATATATTTTTAAATCAATTCCCCATATCTACCACACATATATATTAATTATTTTTTTAATATTTTCTAAATTATTAATATTATTTTTGAATTTTTGAACTAGGCCTATTTATACATATATAATAACAAAATATTATACCAAAAAAGAAAAAAAAAATCAACAAAAAAATTTATTACAAATTTTTGAATTAAATCTATTTATACATATATAATAACAAAATATTATACCTAAATCATAATCTTTTCTAAAACTAAAAACCCTAAAGTCATTAAACCACAAGTCGATTTAGAGGTTAAGGCCCCGCCCCAAAAAAATAAACAACCCTTTATGAGAAAAGGTAAAATCCCCTTGAAGCTCAAAAAAACCCTTTGAGCAAAACAAGAAAAAATAAACAACCCAAAAAAGACAACAAAATAATATAAGAAAAAAAGAAAAAAAATCAAAAATAATTAATAAACCGCCCAAAGTGGCAAAATGATTGATCAAAATATAGAATGTAATTTTGAGATTATATATATTTTTTAAATCAAAACAAAATATAAAATTATTTTTTTAAAAAGAACCAATGCCCAAAAATACAACAAAATATTATAACAAAAAAGAAAAAAAAAAAAAATCAACAAATAATTAAATTATATATTTATCATAAAAAATTTATACCTAAATTAAATTTTTCTAAATAAATACCCTATAGTCATTAAACCACAAGTTGATTTAGAGGTCGGGCTCGCATAAAATTTCGCCAATATCAATTTAATAAACAACCTTAAAAATTATTGTATAAAAGCCCAACCTTTGATGTTTTTGAGCAAAAACAAATTAATACCAATGCCCAAAAAGACAACAAAATTTTTCAACAAACAATTATATATTTATCGAAAATTTTAAGGGTTAATTTAAATAAATACTGTGATCAAATATCAATTTATTCACGACCTTCAAAATTATTGTATAAAAGCCCAACCTTTGAAGTATTTTTTTACCATCGTTAAGAGACGCGTGACTCAAACTAGTAGGATGAAATGATGAAATGTCTAAATCATAAATATAAAAAATATTTAAAAAGTGAATTAAAAACAAAATAAAATAAATAAAATCCAAAAAAATAAAATAAAATATTTAAATCTAAATTCCAAACCTTAAAAACTAATTCTTGTCGTCAACGTTTCAAAATTAAATATATTCTCATGTTCCAAAATTAAATGTAATCCCTTAGTTTCTCTTCCCCCATTCAATTCATCCATTATCTATTGCCACTCCCTCAACATCTCACTTGTTTGTTCTTATTTTAGTCGACCTCCTTAAACTAAATTTGTGAATTATTTATTGAGATTCGATCAATTTTATGAAATGGATATAAATTTTATTTTTTATTTATATTTTAATTGATTTTTTTAGATTAACTTCTTTTAATTATTATTTTTTATTTTAATTTATTTAAAAATGTGTAATATTATGTGGAATAATTTAAAAAATATTATTTAATATGTATCATTCTAACTGGCAAGTATATACATGCTTCGATGAGCCACGTCACGTTTTTCTGCCGGAGAAAAAAAACTTGTATCAATTTGCAACAATATCAAAGGTTGAGCTTTAATACAAAAATCTTAAATGTGGTGATTAAATTGATATTTGGGCAAAAAGTCGAGTATTTATTTAGAATTAAACCAAATTTTAAAAGTGGCACATTAATGATTGATTAATAATATAGAATGTTATATTTTGTAGTTGATATATATATATATATATATATATATATATATTTAAATCAATTACTTCTTTCATCTTTTTTTTAGATTGCTCACTTGATTTTGACACGGATTTTGATGAGAAAATTCTTTACTAATATTTGAAGGTAATAAAATAGCTTTTAGATAAGGATATTTTGTCAATTTTAATGAATAAGATAAAAAAATAATTTAATTTTGTATATAATTATTAGTGACATGTGATGTAATTTAGTGATGTTTGTAAGGGGTAGCATGAACTATATAGTTATTTTATTGTTATTTTGAGTATGTAATAAAAGATAGACTTTTTGAATTTTGAGCAATCTAAAAAAAGACGAGAAATATTGTATATATGAAAATGTATAATTTATATAATTATTTGTATGATAATATTACATGATATTTGATTTAAATTGATTAGTCCAATTACCATAAATTAGTTGCATGAGCTATTGACATTAGACTTAAATTGTTAGTTGAATAATTTTTAATTAAATAATTAGTTACCGTTATTGGTTGAATTGTAAAATGACACTAAGTTGATTGTGATAAAGCTCGATTTGTTTACTTATTTGTATGATTCTTTTATATGATATAATATTTAAATTTATTAGTCCAATCATGGACGGATCCAGAAACACAAAAATAAATAATATAACAAGTAGATTTTTCTGTGAACCTAGGTTCACGTGAATTCTTTTTTTTAGTGTCACAAGTATGCATATACTATCTTAAAAAATATTTGATTTTTTAAATAGTGATGGTGCATATACATAACAATTCTACAAATTTTTTTAGATGAAATATTTGCATGATTAACTAATTATAAAACTTTTAAAAACTCATTTAAGTCATTATATACATATAATATAAGTATTACTCCTAATAATTATTATATATATAACATATACTTTAAAAAAATGGGCACGTGATCCCAACATAGGACATGTAGGTCCATTATTGAGTCCAAATACTATGAATTAGTTGACTGTACAATTGACACTAGACCTTCGATTGTAAAACGATACTGGGTTGGTTGTGATGAAGTTCGGTAACCATATTTTTAAAAGAAAATACTAATCGAGACTAACTCAGGACAAAGAGTGTTGATTTCGAAAATGACACTGTCATCATCAGATAGTAGACTCTGTTTAACATCTTAGAAATATAATTTTGACTAATGATATCTTATGGTGTGATCATTAATAAGAATTATAGACAATTATTAAAAAACTTGAGCTTTCTTAAAGAGATTAATTTCAAACATGGGTAGCTATATGTTATCATGTTCAGGGTAACTAAAGGGGACAATTTGAAAATTTTGACATGCAATGGGAATTGAGAAGATGATAATAGGTGACAATCAAAGTGGTTTAGAAGGAAATAATTTAAAATTGTAAGAAAACAAATACCTTTAAAGTTGCATTATTTAACAATGTAAATTTTTTAAGCAGTTGGAGCGTCACTCATTTCCTATGCCTGATTACAAAAGCAAAATATGTTCATAAATCGTGTGTTGTATCTAAATAAAAAAATAAAATTTAAAAAAATGAAAAAAAGATTCTTATTATTATTATAAATAAAATATTTTGTTTTAATTTATTTAACACAAAAATAAATACATTTTATATTATATTCATTTTATACTAATAAATCGTGCAACACACGGGTGATATACTAGTAATTTCCTAATACACGCCCGGTGTTATTAAATTTGATGTTTAATTAAATGGATTTTAAGACTGGTCAAAATCAAAACTAATTTCCTAAACTTGCATAAAGTCAAATTAGGAAAGCAGTATAAATGTTTGAATATCGTTATCGTAAATCAATTTGTTGTCAATTTAGGGGAATCTACCAATTTCATATTAGTACCACTTATTTGGCACTCATATAGAAACTAAATAAGTTGACACCTTTCATTAAAACAATGAAATATGTACATTAATATATTATTAAATTCCTTATAAAATTTGACATTAGTATAATGGTCAGGGCGAATCCATGTAGAGGCAAGGCAAGACAAATGTCTTGCCTCAATTTATACTTTTTTAATAGTATATTACATATATCTATCTATAATCTATAATCTATATAATGCAAAATCTCCCTAAGATGATGTGGCAATGATGTGGCAAAGCCACATTCCTCTATTTCAAATCCCTCCAATCTCATTCATTTTGATTGTTGTTTTGATCTCAATCGTTGATTTTGTCTTTCATTTCCTATAAATTGTAACCCCTCTCATTCTTTTTTTCTCCATTCCATTTTACAATTTTTCATTTCTTCATCTCCAATTCTCATATGATAACGATTTATTGTCGTTCTATTTTTTCATATCATATTTCTCATTTGTTAAAAATGACGAAAATGTATTATTTGTTAGATCATATTTTTTGGTCGATCTCATTGCTATTACATTATTTTGCATTGATTGTATCAATTATTTTGTAGTAATCTAACAAATAATTTTATTCTAATTTTCAGATTTAGTTGTTATTGTGGAGAAGATTACTTTTGGGGAACAAGTGATTTATTTTTTTCTATAGCATGAAGAATGTAGTGATTTTTTTAATTTGTAAAGTGTGAAGAATATGATCATATTTTGTTTGTTTGTATTATTTTTTAGATTTTTATTAACTATTTTTTTATTTTCAGATTTATACATTATCCTTGAGAAGATTGTTTTGGAGAACGAGAAGATTATAAGTAGAAGTGAATTTTTGAAGGTGGTCTAATATCTACAATGAACTCGATGACATAATTTCAAGTTTTGCGTTTAGAATTTTTGTATCTTCTATTGTGATGGATATTATTCTATTCAACTATAATTTCTTTCAATATAATTTAATTTTCTTCAATTGTAACAAATGTTCTTCTCTTCAACTTATTCTATTTAGTAACTTTGCCGATCTTATTATTTTGTTTGAATGTGTAAAATTGTTTCTCAATATTATAATTTGTTTGATGCACTCATAAATGTGTTCCATATTTACAGAGATTTATGTATGTTTATTCTAAATCAATTTAATAATCAAAATATAATTAACAATACTAATTACATTTTAAATTAACAATATTAAAGCTTTAGAATTTAATGTATATATAGGGTATAAACTAATACTCTTTTTTCACTAAAATTATGGAAGATCTTTTAATTTTAATACATAAATCATATAATTAATGTTAATAAAGAATTCCTTAACTTATTTGTCAAATTTTAATTAATAATTTATATAATAACAATTTATTAAATTTTAGTTAAAAATTTCAAAATTATAAAAATTAAAATAAAAAAAATAATTTGTTATTTCATAATTATTGATTATGTCAACTACACTATTAACCTAATTTCAATTTATAATTCTCGCTACATATTCTCAAAATACACTATTATTTTTTATATCTTAAATCGTTGAATTTCAAAATTTGAATTATATAATTACTATCTGGATTTATTTGGGTCCATAATTGTCGACCGATTTTTTCTTAAAAGTTCCAGATTTTATTCTAACTTAAAGATTTAGTTGAAAATCAAGTTTTCAATTATGTAATTTAAATCATGTCATTAATTATATAATCATATTCCTTAAATCACGATTCAATTCTAATTAATTCATATATAGCAATTATTGGTAAGGTCAACTAAGCATAATTTTTTAAATTTCGGTCCATACTTTAATTAATAATTATATGTATTGATCATGCAGCTTAATTTTAGCGATTATAGTTAATCAATCCTTGATTTTATTGATTTATTAACATAAATTATGATTAAAATAAATTGAAGTTAGCTATATTAATGTTATTATAATTTGATTGATGCACTCATATATGTGTAAAATTGTTTCTCAATATTATAACTTGATTGATGCACTCATAAATGTGTTCTATATTTTCAGAGATTTATGTATGTTTATTCTAAATCAATTTAATAATCAAAATATAATTAACAATACTAATTACATTTTAACTTAACAATATTAAAGCTTTAGAATTTAATGTATATATAGGCGAATAAGTAGTACCTAAAATAAAAACAAAAAACCTAAAGCCATAAGTACACAGGTCGTACCAGAGGCCAGAGGCCCATTAAAAACCTTGCTAGGGTAAAAACCCTCCTTGGGGAAAAACCCCTAGCAAGGGAAAAAGGGTTACTCCTCTAAAGCAAAGAATTACTTTGAAATGTGGAAGTAATCCTTATTCATATCCGAAAAAAATAAATCCACTAGGAAGTCGGGACAACCCCCGATCCATACATCATCCCTATGGAGTTTCGCTAGTCTATCAGCAATAGAGTTTCCCTCTCGAAAGATGTGTGACGCTGTAAGGGAAACCTGTCTGCGAGCTTCCTCGAATTTCGGCCAACTGGCCTTGATCCGCCACGGTAAGTCTCTCCCGCTGCTAGTAAGGACCTTGACTGCAATTGTGATATCCGATTCAATCCAAAGGTTTGTCCAACCCATGGCTCTAGCAAAGACAACCCCATGCATACCCGCAAAAATCTCCACATCCAAAGCAATACCCCGGCCAAGAACCACCGAGAATGCAGCAACAAACAATCCTCTTGAGTTCCGGACGATGCACCCAACATAGATATTCCCATCATCAACACTGCCATCCACGTTCAGCTTGTAGCACCCTGGAGGGGGGGTTTCCATTTGACCACTGTAGTGGTAGTTGGCAGTCGTGGAACACTCGGAACTCTCAACTTTCGGCAAATCAGCAAGTCATCCATTCCATGTGTCGAGCCTAGCTTGAAGTGTTGAGCCTCACGAACAAAGCTAAGGATAAGATTCATGCAGCCATGGTGAGAAGGTGTAATGTCTTCATGAACAGCCTTGCACCGAGTAGACCAAATAGCCCAAACCATTGTGACAAACGTAAGGCGCTAGAGGTTGTGTATCTGCTTGCTCTGAGGGAGCCTTTGTGCCTGTAAAACCAAGTCGGAGAAGCCTGTATCATAGCATAGCTGGACACTAAAGATATCAAAGATAGAAGTATAGATAGAACGAGTAAACCTGCACTGAGTGAGGACGTGCTCCTGTGTCTCCGAAGCCTGGAAGCAGAGAGGACAAGCAGTGGGGCCTGGGTAGCCGTAGCGGAGAAAGGCCTCCGAAGTGGGGAGTTTCCCCCAGATGGCCCTCCAGATGGTAGTGCTCCGCATCTGGGGGATGAAGGGGGCTCAAAACCAAGAAGCCTAGGGAATCGGACGTAAAGGGGCCCTCAAGACGTCATAAGCCTATCTGGAAGTAAGAGTATCTGTGCCTGAAGCAGGCCAAATCCGTTGATCCCCCTCATGAATTGGGGTCTGCAGAATATCAATGACCACATCCAGATGATGAGTGATGAAGAAGGTAGTGAAGAACCACACCCCCTCCACAAAGTAGTCCCCCACAGTACAGTCGAGATCAACGAGAATGTCCGGAGGGATAGAAAGTCTTTCAACAATGCGGTAACCTAACCAATTATCAGTCCAGAACTTGACCGTCGAATGACGACCAATCAACCAGTAAGAGCCCTCGTGGATTTTCTGAACATGAGCATGAAGAGCCGAACGGATTGAGGACCGGCGTTGGGCATTCCGGGGCTGCCCATCAGAGGTGTAGTATCGCTCCCTAAGTAAACAAGTATGCTCATCGGATGAGGTAAGAATGTCCCAAGCCAACTTGCAAATGAACGAAGCATTCGCAAGTCGAATGGATCGGAGGCCCAGACCCCCCTCCGCAGTAGGGGCACAACAGCGGTCCAGTCAACATTAAGAGAACCCTTCTTAGTGATATCACCCTTCCACAGAAAACAACGGATGTCCACTTCCATCTTTTTCAAGAGCTCCCCAGGCCATTTGTACACCATCATTGTATGGACCAAAGAGCTAGCATTGACACTGTTGATCAAACAACGTCTGCCTGCGAGGGAAAGAGAGCTACCTTTCCATCTGATGAATTTCTGAATCACGGAGTCTGCAATGGCCGCCAAGTGGCTGACCTTTGGAGCACCCTTAAAAATCGGAACCCCGAGATAAGTGAAGGGTAGAGAACCAGTAGTGATGGAGGTGCAGAGTCTGATATAACTCTTTGTGCCAGTGGAAACCTTATCCCCATAATAAATCCGAGACTTCGGTGGGCTAAACATCTTACCAGAAATGTTACCGAAATCGAGGAGTAACTACTTGATATGCCTACCATTCGCCCGAGTGGCCTCCAAAGATCATAATATCATCAGCATAGAGAAGCTAGCGCGGAAGACCGCGATGGACAGTAAGAATGGAAGAGTCAATGCTATGATCAATCCAACGGACAAGAGCTTCTTCAGCAAGATAAAAGAGAAGAGGGGATAAAGGATCACCCTGATGAACCCCACGAGAGCAAGAGAAATAACCATGAGACGTACCATTGATAAGAATCGAAAGGTGAGCTGAACGTAGAATATTCGAGACCATCTTGATGAAACGGTCCGAAAAGTGCATACATCTCAGAACATAAAAGAGGAACCTCCAAGAGATAGTATCAAAAGCCTTTGTGATGTCAATCTTCAGAGCCATGTTCCCCTTTCTACCCCTATCCAAACTATTAATAGCCTCCGAAGCAAGAGCAATACATGTATGGATCCTCCTACCTGGAATGAAGCCGAACTGAGAGCGAGAAAGAACATCCCCAATAAAGCTTCCAAGTCTCTTGGCCACCACCTCAGTGTAAACCTTGTAAATGAAGTTCCCCATGACAATAGGACGGTAATCCGTGACACGAATGGAGTCCGCAACCTTCGGGATGAGGGTCACAAAGCAAGAATTCATACCTCTGGGCAAGTTGAGAGACGTGAAAAGATGAGATATGGCACCATAAACATCCTCCGCAATCACGTCCCAACATTTCTGAAAGAAAAAGCCACCAAAGCCATCCGGACCATGTTTGCTGGAGGGGTCCAAACCAAAAAAAACATCCCTAACTTCCTAAGGGAGGGAGTAGCGGTGAGCAAAGCGTTCTGGTGATCCGAGACATGACTCCAACCGAAATCGTCCAGAGCAGAGTAATCGTGGCTAAGAGAAGCATCCTTCGTAAACAACTGCTCATAAAAATCCACCACATGCTGACCAATCTCCGAAGCAACAGTAACCAATGTATTACCAACCTGGACAGTAGAAATAGAAGCTCGCGACTTGTTGGCACTATGAAGTCTATGGAAGAAAGCAGAGTTCCGATCCCCGTCCTGCAACCACTGAAGGCGATTCTTCTGAGAGATAAAGGACTGACGGCGGGCAAAAAGCTTATTAACTTTCACGGTCTGGGACATTTCTAGCTCAAACCATTCATCATTATCCCCATTATCCACAATATCCCGTTGAATCTCATCCAACTCGGTAGTAGCCCGCTGAATCTCAACATACACATCACGAAAAACCACCTGATTCCAAATTCGGAGACGGGCTTTAACCCTCCTCATCTTGGTGAGCAGAGAGCGAACTGGATCACCTGGAGCATGCTGACCCCAAACTTCATGGATAAGTGGGAAGAAGGTGTCATGAAGGGTCCACAAGTCCTGAAATCTGAAGGGAGGGGGAGAAGGGGCCTGCCCCAAAGTAGTGCGAAGGCGGAGAGGGTGATGGTCCGAACATACCATGGGGAGCACAAGAAGCTCCACATCCGCCCAAAGCTGGAGAAACCCTTGAGTAGCAAGGGCACGATCAAGTCTCGAAGCAGTGAAAGTAGTGTTCCGTCGGGTGGACCAAGTGAATCGGCTTCCAACTGCATCAATATCGAAGAGGTCTTTGGCCGAAATAAAGTCCCTGAATTCCTCAGAAGGAACTGTGTTGGTCAAAACACCAGAAGATCTCTCGTGGGCACCAAGAACAACATTGAAATCACCCATAATACACATAGATACATCAGTAATGTTCAGGAGATCCAACCAAAGAGCACGACGTAGGGTGCTCGAATTCCTAGCATGAACAAAAACCAAGACCGAATTACCAAAATGAATAGCAATAAACTGATCAGACATACCAATAACATCCGCAGAGGAGGCCAGCTGAGGATGACAAAGGATCCAGATATTGGGCTTCATGTCTGTGCGAAGGTTTTCCGAGAAAAAAGAGAGACGGGGCTTTTTCAAGTAACCACGAGGAAGCTTACTAGAGAGAATCTTGGGTTCAAAAAGAGCAACCCAATCCGGCTGATGGGTCAGGCACAGATGATCAAGGGCATTCCTCGACTGTTCGTTCCCCAATCCACACACATTCCAGGTGATACAGATCATTTAACACCCAGGTAAGGCCTTTTTTTCAGCGGCATTGTCTTTGTCACACTAATCAGCCCATGAACCAACCTGAGTCATACCAGAAGACTGAAGTCTAGAATCATTAATCTGAAAGTTTGATCCGGAGATCGAGGTAGCCACAGAAATCGCCTCTGAGATAGAAACCCGACCTCTAGTGTTATAAGGAGCAGAGAGAGATGGTTGCGGGGGCTTTTCTCCTTTCTTCGGCCGTCCCACTTTCCTCTTTTAGACCGGTGGGGGGATCCCATTGGTCGGGCCTAGAGGATCATTCGGGAAGTCAGCCACTTTGGTGTCTGAGTCAGAGGCAGTATCACCATCCGCAGGTGAAGGCTCAAGGGTAGGTGGCACAATGGGAGCAAAGGAGTTCGACACAGGTGGTGGCGATGGGGCTGAGGTTCGAGTAGGGGAGGTCGTCCTCCTAGGGATGTGCCAGTCCTCACAATCAGAAGAGTGGACAGAGGTAGCATCCTATCCATCAGGTGAGTGATGTGCAAGGGGCTGAATCGAGAAAAAGTTTGCGGGGTCAGGGGTAGGTAGGACAATAGCCTGAGTACCGGCAGAGGTCGACGGCGGGAAAAAACTCTTCTCCACCCAATGTTTAGTGGATTGACCAGGAGGTTTCGGGGCAGGTTTCGGTGCAGATGGACTGGGTTTAGACTGGAGGGGTGGTGGCTTGCGACTCGGGCCCGAGTGTCCCGTGCATTCAGAAGTATCGTGTCCAACTGTCTCACAAACCGTGCAAAAACTCGGATGCGCTTCATATCCTAGGGAGACTGTAGCACAGTGTCCCGATCTCTCATACATGATGAAGCTCTCCTTTTCTTTTCTAAGGTCAATCTCAACGAGCACTCTAGCAAAATGCATCATCGTTCTGTTCCTCGTCCGAGCATCAATACTGACCACAGGACCAATTGCAGAAGCAATGATTTTGATAATGGGCTCGTAGAAATATTCCGAAGGCAATTCGTAGATCCGAACCCAGACATTAACCACTGGACAATTGACTTTATACGGGTTGAATTATGGGGTCCATATCTGAAGCTTCACTGTACCAAACTTAAACTGCCAGAAGCGCCGTTTAAGAACCGCTCCCGGGCAAGGACGTCATTGATGTGAATGAGGTAGTAGCCTTTACCCAGAGGGATTAACTGCCCAGCACCCGAGATCTGCCAGACGTTATTAATAGCTTCACGAATACCTGTGGAGATCCAAGGCTCAGCATCGGAGGCCGTAGCAGACTTTGGCTTGAGGAGGACCCGAGCAATGAGAGAGTCCTCATGTTCTCTGACTCCAAGCTGATGTGTCGAGTCATCAATATTAACTGACAAGAGATCTCCCTTTCTGATAGCCGTGACATGACCCTGTAAAGAGTTACGAGCAAGAGCAGCAGATATATCCGGAGGGGGAGCTGTATATGAACCAAAGACGGGCAAGGGAGTACCAGTCTGCTGCGCAACATTAGATGTTACGCAGCGTCCAAAATAAGAAGCATTATGATCCGGTCCCGGTCTAGTAGCCACGGCCATAGCATCCGAAGGGAAAGCGTCCACCATGTTCACATCCTGCAACGAGGGAGCAGAGCGAGAGAGCGAAGTACGAATATTACCATTATGCATGAAAGAAGGAGTATGAGTAATACCCGTAGGGCCGGGTAGCAGCGGTGAACTGTTCCCGGCCTTAAGTGCGCCAATCGGAGTAGCCTCCGAAGCCTTAGTAAAATTCCAGCCCACATTCCGCGAGGATCCTGGGCAAGCTTTCCAACCTCTTGGTCGTGCATGTCCATGCATATTGTTAACCTGCGCCAACAAAGGCAACGAACCAGTACCCACCAATGATAAATCATCATTAACAAAGATAGGATTTGATTGAGTACCCGTAAGGCCGGAAACCCAGCTTAATAGGTGTCCGGCCGAGTAATCGCCATGTGGAGAATTGTCCACAACATAAGCACCATGGTTCGAGCTTGCAGCCCGACACGAAGAGAGCGGAAACTGAACAAGAGGAGGGACAACGTCATAGCCTGGGTCCTTTCCTGAAGCAGGCCCCACAGCCTTATGCAAAACATTCCCTTCTACACACATCTGGTTCATGCCATAAAAAGGACCAGAATCCCAATTGGACTCACCACCCTTGGGAGCCTGACCCTGCACGAGTGACAAAGGACCAGACGAAGACACATATCCAGACGACACATATATAGAATTACGAGACAAAAGAGGATATGAAGTAATACCCGTAGTGCCAGAATCCGGGACGAATCTGGTTCCGGCCATTGGAGCGCCAAACGGCTGAGAGGCCGCAGCGAGTTGTAACAGCACAACATGGGTCTGGGAGCCGTGAGCAGCAGCAGTACTGAACACATCGTGAGAGGATATTGCTGCGTCGTGAACGTATGGATTGGGTCCGGTATCACCCAAAATAGGGCTCTAGCATTGAAATCGCCCATGATCTGCTTCTTCTGGGTTGGTGAGCGCCGCCGTATTGTCGGAATCCGGGGATGAACCGGTACCGGCGTGTGCTGCACCAAGTGGCCGAGCCACAGTATGGGCCGACGTCGAAGCCAAGAGGGACGTCGCAACATTAGGGTGTCCGGGAAACGAGCGTACCACGCCAGGGCTAGGGTTCGCCATATTAGGGTTTGACAAGATCAACGAGACAGACTCCAGATTAGGGTTCAGTGGGCTCTCGAGCGAAGAACCAAGAGAGTGAATCGTTGAGTGCGGCTCTGTAACAAGCGTGTGATGATCGTGAGTGCCAGAGTTGAACACGCGACCGTCGTAATCATGGCGATCGCGGTTTTCTGCAGATCGTGGCGGTGCGTTCGCGCGGAGCGTGGATAGAACTGATGGTTGTGGGAGTTGTTGAAATATCCTTTGTAGGGATTGGGCGATGTCGCCTGGAGTGGAAGACGACATGGCCAGCGGCGACCGGAAGCCCCGATTAGATCATCCCAGCGGTCCCTTCTCACTTTTTCTTGAGTATCAAATTGTCTCTTTGACTTACTAGGGATAGGTATAAACTAATACTCTTTTTTCACTAAAATTACGGAAGATCTTTTAATTTTAATACATAAATCATATAATTAATGTTAATAAAGAATTCTTTAACTTATTTGTCAAATTTTAATTAATAATTTATATAATAACAATTTATTAAATTTTATTTAATAATTTCGTAATTATAAAAATTAAAATAAAAAATAATTTGTTATATCATAATTATTGATTATGTCAACTACACATTATTTACCTAATTTCAATTTATAATTCTCGCTACATATTCTCAAAAAGCACTATTATTTTTTATATCTTAAATGGTTGAATTTCAAAATTTGAATTATATAATTACTATCTGGATTTATTTGGGTCCATAATTGTCGACCGATTTTTCTTAAAAGTTCCAGATTTTATTCTAACTTAAAGATTTAGTTGAAAATCAAAATTTTAATTAAGTAATTTAAATCATGTCCTTAATTATATAATCATATTCCTTAAATCACGATTCAATTCTAATTAATTCATATATAGCAATTATTGGTAAGGTCAACAAAGCATAATTTCTTAAATGTAGTCCATACTTTAATTAATAATTATATGTATTGATCATGCAGCTTAATTTTACCGATTATAGTTAATCAATCCTTGATTTTATTGATTTATTAACATAAATTATCATTAAAATAAATTGAAGTTAGCTATATTAATGTTATTATTCGAAATTTCTCATATCAATATTTTTTTTACGTAGGTTCATATATAATCGTATTTCGCATGTATTAAGAAGCTTAATTTATGCTATTTAAAAAAAAATGCTTAATTGATTTTCAAAATGTCTTTTAAATTCAGTGTAAAACTGATTAGACTACTCTTTGACTTCCAACGACAACTCATTCTTCTTATTTTAGAGAAATATTCTCAAATTCAATCAAATTCTAGAATTATAGCATTTTTCCTATAAGTTTTTACTACATTTGTTTAGAATTATACAATCTATACTTGACCATTTAAATTAGCAAGATTACAATTTGAAGGATAATTTAATTATCATACATAATTTAAAAAATTACATCAAATTTAATTTTATAGTTTCCTTTGTTACATAACCAATTAAGGATTCAACATGGACTATATTTCGCAACATTTTAATTCAAATCAATACTAAAAAAATTTTAATTGATTATCAAATAATTATATATATATATATATATATATATATATATATATATATATATATATATTAATGAATGTTTTTTTAACATTATTATTAAATTTGTAATTTTCAATTTTTCGGATGAATATTTTATATTTAATCTAGACTGATATTATGAAATTTAAATATATTTTTTTTAAGGATTTACACTTACTATTCAAGCTTAAATATTTTTTTATCATTATTCAATATAGTAAAAAGTTAATTAAATCTTGAATTAATTTAAATATACTTTAAATACATATGGTAATCATAACTTTATTAAAATTAATTTCACAGAAAATTAATTTATATTATCATTAAATTTTATTTTTATTTTAGCAGGAAACTTAAATCTAAATATTGATTTACATATATTTGGTGATTATAATCAATGCTTACTATTCAATATAAATATGGATATTTTAGTTTTGATTGAATTATATCAAAAAATTATCAACATTGATATAATTTTATTTAAAATTTCTTGATGTATAAAAAGTTGATTAAGGATACTCTTAGAACAAATTGATATGGGAACTCAATGAAATCGAAGTAGATGGATAGAATGAATTCATGAATGGAATTAAGGTCTAAATGGAATGAAATTGGAATGATCATTCGAGAATTGGTATGATTCGGGAATGAAATATAGATTGAGTTACTTTTGAATTAACCGATATAATTATTAAAAATTATAAGAAGAATAAGCTATTAACTATTGAAAATATTTTATACATATATATATTTAATATATTATTATTGTTAAAAATTTTATTTTTTATTTTAAAATTTTAAAAAATAATTTTTTATAATTGAAGAAAAGGTATTTTTATTATTAGACGTAATAAATATCTAATTTTAGTATTATATATTTATAATAATAATATGTTTTAAATTATTTTGAAAAGTTTGAGTTAATAATAACTTTGTATATTTTTTAATATTTTCGTTAAATAATAATATTTGTTATTATTAATAATATATTACTAAATAATAGTATTTATATTTTTATTAATATATTATTGAGAATTGCTAAAATTTATATTTTTTGAGATATAGTATTAATATTGAAAGTTTTATAGTATTATTTATATATTCAAATATTATTATATTTAATATTATTATTGTTGGAGTTTGTTTATTATAAATTTCAATTTTTTAATAAAATAATATTATTAATTTAGTATTATTATTATTGTTTGTAGAAGATAATATTAAGAAAATAAAAAATAAAAGATAATATTATTTATGGAAAAAAAATCATTCCTCAAAATGTGGAATACATAAACCCATGGGGTATGTAAGAAATCACAATTCCTTTATTTTTGGGAATGATCATTCCTAATGGAATGATGATTTATTCCAAAAAAATATAGAATCATTGTATTTGAATAATTAGGAATGATCATTCCATTCCTAATCTAAACATATCAATCATACTTAAACTTTTAATGAGATTGATACTATGGATTTGGATGTGATTTTCTCCATAATGATAATTTTCAAATTTACACTATATAATCTCCAAATCTTCCATCAAATTAAACGTGGAGAATATGCAAAAGATGCTATTGAGCCAAGAGCCTTATAGTCAAGCATTCCCACCATAGAACACAAGTCTATAGATATACAAATATGTTCAAGAGTGTTTAGAACCCAATCTAAGCAACCCACGATGTATCCTAAGATTAGAGAGATTTTCCCAACCTTAGCATTGAGGCTAAACAAATGTAAGGAAAAATCTCAACCTAGTTTCAAAAAACAAACCTTACCCAAATCGATCGGTTAAGTTTGTAGGTGAGTGTGAACTCGGTAAACATCTAGCAATCTCGAAAGGGAGGGTAGGCAATCCCCAGTGAGGGTGATAAGTCCCGATTGGAGTGTGAACTCGGTAAACATCATCTGTAGGCAATCCCGTGGAGGGTGATAAGTCCCGATTGGAGTGTGAACTTGGTAAACATCTAAGAGGCGAGCCCGAGAGGGTGATAAGTCCAGTTGGAAGGAATTTCCCTAGGAACAGGGAGAGTGGATGTAGGAGCTTGAGCCTCCAACCACTATATACTTTGTCGGTTCTTTTATTGCTTTATGTTCTTTACTTGTCATATGCATTCAATTATAAGCAAAACACAACACATGAGCTTAAAACACAAAAATCTGTAATCACCATTCCTTCACCCCTGTTTTATATGCACTGAACTGAAATGTTTGCTTTCGCAAGCGCAAAATGGGTTTTTAAATCGGGACCATCAAATGCTATACTATAATCAATATAAATATGGAATGACATAAATTTAATCTAGTTTGTCTTAGTAAAAGAAATTGCTTATTGCATGCATTGATATAATTTTATTTAAAATTTCGGTGATTGATGTATTAAAATCTGCTAATTAAGTTGATACTCTTATGGCATGATTGGTATGATTGAATGGAATTACTGATGAATGGAATTAAGGTCTAAATGGAATGAAATTGGAATGATCATTCCTATGATTGGTATGATTCAGGAATGAAATATAGTTATTGTTGAATCTACTTTTGAATTATTATTAATAATTATTAAAATTATACTTTAATATTATTATTAACTATTGAAAATATTTTATGCATATATATATTTAATATATTATTATTGTTAAAAAATTTATTTTTTATTTTAAAATTTTAAAAATAATATTTTTTATAATTGCAAAAATAATATTTTTTATTATAATAAATATCTAATTTTAGTATTATATATTTATAATAATAATATGTTTTAAATTATTATGAAAAGTTTGAGTTAATAATAACTTTATATATTTTTTAATATTTTCGTTAAATAATAATATTTGTTATTATTAATAATATATTACTAAATAATAGTATTTATATTTTTATTAATATATTATTGAGAATTGCTAAAATTTATATTTTTTGAGATATAGTATTAATATTGAAAGTTTTATAGTATTATTTATATATTCAAATATTATTATATTTAATATTATTATTGTTGGAGTTTGTTTATTATAAATTTCAATTTTTTAATAAAATAATATTATTAATTTAGTATTATTATTATTGTTTGTAGAAGATAATATTAAGAAAATAAAAAATAAAAGATAATATTATTTATGAAAAAAAAATCATTCCTCAAAATGTGGAATACATAAACCCATGGGGTATGTAAGGAATCACAATTCCTTTATTTTTGGGAATGACTATTTCTAATGGAATGATGATTTATTCCAAAAAAATATATCAATCATTGTATTTGGAATAGATTAAGGAATGATCATTCCATTCCTAATCTATTCCAACATATCAATCATACCCTTAAACTTTTAATGAGATTGATACTATAACCATTATGGATTGATTTAATAAACATAATGATAATTTTCATATTTAATTAATATAATCTCCAAAATTGCGTCAATACAATTATGTAAACGTAATAATCACCAAGATTACATTGATACTATTGATTTAATCACATAACTGAACTAAAATATTTTGGTAAAATATTTATATAATATAATTAATTAAACACCATGAGCATATTATAATTAATTGAGCATAATATAGTTTAGAATTTATAACAACTAATTCAGTGTAAACTTCACAAAAATAAGAAATGTGGAATAGTTAGAGTATGATGTATTGTAATTGTCATATTAATTTGATTATTCAATCCAAATAATTAGATTGTCCATGATTGTCACGTTAACTACTTACTTGATAAGTCAACCCATTAATTTAGGGTAAATTTGATATTTTTTTGGTGTGGAAAAAAATGATCGAGGTATGACCTGGAATTCAACTAGAGTTCGAATGTTGAATTCTGAAGAACTTCGAGTTTTGACCGTCATAAAATCTCCAATGCCATGTAGTCACCTGAAATAAACACGCCGGGGGGATCCCGGCACGGGTTCTCCGACGCTCAAGTCAGTTATCACTCTTAATCTTAAATCCAAAACAAGATCAATAGCTCGAATTCAAGTGTAAGTAAATTAAGTGCTTGTGTGTTTAGTGATACCTGGATGGGGTATTTATAACCCTCTAGCCAGCGATTATTCTTTTCTCCTGCCTCAATCCCATCTTCCGATCATGTGTTTGTGGTTTCCTTCCTTTCTTCTCATGATTAGCTTCTTCCCACGTCTTCGTCTATCTTCCCTTAGGGATCCTCAAACAGAGCCCTTCATTTCCATCTAACGGCTCCATTAATCTCGGAACTTCCAATATCACGCACGTAGCCCCCCTAAATATCGGGACTTAACTCCCTCGGCCCACTTCTTAGTTCATACGGATCAAGGTTTTATGACCCTTGATATCCTCTTCTCTCAACGGCTAAGATTAGTCCTTTATCCCATAAGTCATCACTTGTTAAGTCCTCGAAGGTGTCCCTCGATCCAAAGTCCAAGTTGTTTGGGCTGGCTTCCCTTGGCCCTAACCCTCCTAAATTCATCGGCCCTGCTCGGCCCAGCATTTTAGATCCTTAATGTTTAGGGCCCAAGCTATCCTTCTAAGCCTGTCATTTTCAGCTTGTTTCACTCTACGGGCCTTGCCCTCCTCCTGGCCCCTTGGTCAAGGGCCCTTCTGATCTATTAGAATATCAGGATCTTGGGCCTTTCGGCCCAACCCAATTCATTTGCTCATTGGTTTGACTCATGCAATTATTCTTTAATCCTTCGAATGTATGATAAACTTCCCACATGTCTTTATCCCATTGGACGACATAATTATTCCCCATCAACTACTCCTCCTTACTCTCGAGAAGTGATTCAACTCTCGCGAGTAAAGCACTTTCTTCAGGTTCCTTATTATGTTTACCTCCCTCGAGGGAGGTAATTTGTCTGACCCAGCAATTTCTCCCGCTCACTCCTAATTAGACAGGCCTTTCAAATCCGCGACTCCTCAACTTCTAAGAAGCTAGGGGTCCCACTAGGTCACCGTTTAATCTTTCCAATCAGCGATTCTAAATCCCCTTTCTTCATTTCCTCTTTCGACACTCTTCCATATCACTGTCTTCCGCTCTCTATCACTTTTCCTTCCGATCGTCTTCCTCTCTTGGCATCCCTCCACGCTTTTCGCGTTTCCAGGTATATTTCTTTCTCTTTCCTGCATTGTAGTGGTGTTTTTAAAGAATCATGTCAAACCTAAATCAGATCCGGACTGGGTTTGTGGGGATTCCGAATTAGACCCCAAAACCCTTTTTGACTATCGAGATAATAAGCTCGTTCCTTCCTCGTATAATATTAGACTCCCCCAGGCCGGGGAGAGGCCTAATCACCCTCCTACAAACTCTAGTGGCATGAAAACCCTCGCCTTCTGGCATGCCCATCTGGAGGTTGGACTTCATTTTCCTATTCCCTCGTTTTGTGTGAGATTTCCGATTTCTTTCAAATCCACTTAAATCAGTTCTCTCCCAACGCTATTAGATCTATGCTCTACTTTTTCATATTGTTGAAGGGTAATGGGGGAGAAACCGCTGCCCAAATGTTCTGTTGTGAGTATACCTGTAAGTCTGTTGGTGCGTTTTTCTATATATGTGGTCGTTTTCCCAACAAGTGCAAGTTCCTGGGTCAAGTCTCTAATATGAATAGGGATTGGGTCAACCTCTGGTTTTTTATGACCCCTGACGCTCCTTGGGGTTTTGCTAACCAAACCTGGATTTATAAGAACCCCTCACCTCCTGCTCCGAACTATCCACTCCCCCCTTCTATTCTGGGAATTGTGAACGACCTTAATATTCGAGCCATTGAAAAGACATATTCTCTTCCAAACTTGTGTTCGAATCCCCGCATACTCTCGCATTTTGGATTCAGCTCCATTGCAGTTCCTTTAAGGCCTACGGATGGTAATCTTTTACCTGTGTAATTCTACTATCATACTCTCCTATTCGGTGTTTTGCGGCTTATGTATGTCTCTTGTGTCTTTGTAGAAATGTTGTGGAAGAGCAAGCTCACAAAGGAGTCATCTGTTAGTGTTAGTGTCCTAGAGACAATCCATTGTAAGGACATAACACTCAGATAATATTCAATATTGGTTTAATATTATTGTTTTTTTATATTAAATGTATGGCGTTACACTCATTAGAATATTATATTTGATTGTTTGCATTTATTCTTATATGTGTTCCCTTGAGTCATTGCTTTTATTGAGTGAGTGAGAACTCAGATGACTTAAGCATGATTCTTAAATAGCCCCAATCGAGGATCATCAAGAAAGGGATATTGATGATGCAATGGAGATTGGTGTGCGATCTACATCATACTCTTAGAGAGTGTAGTAAGATCTCACTTACTACGAGATACTAGGTATCTCATGATGGATGCACAAATACCTTAGAGGGTATTGATATATCCATCCGAGAAATCGTTTGATGTAGTTCCACTATATGTATCTACGGGTGTCTCGGTTATTGGGAGCGATGCGATACTCCTTTGACTTGAGGTCAATACGCACGACATGTGTGGAGTGATGAACTTTGACCATGAACGACGCTTGCACCCGTCTATGGGTAGATATGGCTTAGATTGGGTTCATCACGAAGTGCATGTGCGTGGTAGTTGAGCCAAGAAAAGGATTCATTCCTCAAAGTGGATTTAGAGAGAATACTCATCTTCTCATCATAATTGGATCCAAGTCATTGGCCAATGCACGTCAACTTAGACTTTGTGACTAAGTGTGACACTAATGATCAATTAGTGATTTGAGATAAATTGACTAAGTTATTTGAATATACACTTCATCATGTTTAAGACTAATCGAGTATTCGTGAATGAAATGAGGAAATCGCAATTGCCCACGTTTTAGTTACAGGTAGCTTCATGTTTCTCGCAACGTACCTCATATATTGAGAATGTCTGATTTATTGACTAGGGTTCAATTAAGATCGTTAGTTTGACTAATCGCTCGGTATATGAGGGCCTATGGGTCACACAATAAGTAGTTCCCTTTTACGGATTATAGTTGGTTGATTGAATGTTAAATTGGATTTAATATTTAATTTATGGAGAAGTAATTAATAATAGATTAATTTGGAATTAATTATTATTAATTCCCAATAATTATATTTGGAATATAATTGTAGGATTTAATGTATATGGAAATAAATCGTAGAGATTTTCATATAAGGCATTTAAATCGGTAGAGATTTATATTTAGGGAATTAAATTAAAAAGAATTAATTTAATTCAAGACTAGGGATTTTATTTTCCTAATTGGGCTAGCTTGGGAAATAAGTTAAGCCTCCCTATATATACAAGCTAATGGGATTCACAAACAGTATCACTTCATATTTTCTCCATAAAATCTAGTGTTTGGATTTTCCAACGCTGGCAAATCCGTGCAAATCCGTGATTGGGGATTACGTAGATACCGTAGTAGAGAAATCTGCTCTCGAGTTACTGTAAGATTTCTCGTTATGATTATTGTAATTTGTATGCAATTAATTGTTCGTTGTTGTTGAACTTTAATTTTCGCTGCGCATGTAATTACGTGTTTTACGTGCCTCTATATTCCAACATCATCCAACCCAGGTGCTCAAACTGAGGGAGGTGTACTCAAAAATGTTGCTGCCAAGGAAGTTTCCAAAGTCACTCTCGAGAGTGTCCTTGCTCGTAGTGCTACTCAGACAAACTTTGAAACTGGTGACTTTATTCCTCTTCAAGGCGGTACCTAGAAGAAGTTTAAGAATCTGAAGGGTAAGGGTATACCCAGCTCTAGTTCTCAACCTGCAACGGAAGTTCGCCGTAAGTATCGTACTCGCCAATCTGCGGGGGGGCCCTATACTCCCATCGAGATAGGAGAAGATCCCTACCCTACTTCCCCGGGAATCCGTTATTTTGGTAGGGCTCTTTCCTCGGAAGAGGCCACCAAATTATAGCTCCTTAGTGGGGAAGAGACGCAGCAATTGATCTCTGATTACTATGCTCAGGTTAGACATTTCAATCCCGTCTTATGTTTCAATATCTACAAGTTTTTAACTCATCTAAGACGTCTCTATCTCTTATTATGTGCAGCTCGGGGTATTGCTTTCCAACCTATCCAAGCATGAAGGGGCTCAACTCTCAGCCCAAATAAGTTCCCTGGAAGATTCCCTATCCTCTGAAAAGAAGAAGCACTCAATCTCCCAAGCTCAAGTTCGTAAGCTTGAGGCCACTATTAAGAAATTGGATGCCCGCAACACCACCTTGGAGGTGGAACTGGCTACAGCGGAGGAATCTCTAAAAGATACTCAGGCTCGGCTAGCGTCACGGCTTTCTTTGGAGGGCACAATAGCCAAGGAGGCTCAAGTTCAGGGGGCCCAAAGGTGTTTGGCTACTTTGTTTGAGGCTGAAGCTGGTCAGCAGTTTCTTGATTCTCTTCAAAAGATCTTGACCGAAGAGTACCAGCAACATGCTAGTTATCTGTCTGACATGGTGCCATATGTCAAGTATTTCTTCTATAGTGGCTTCGACGCAGCGTAGCCCAGAGGGAAGCTCCCAAGTTTGTAGGGATTTATGATAAGCAAAAGGCCCTGCAAGCGGTGGATCCTCCCAACTTCTTCAAGATGCTGAGGGGGATGTTGAAGAGAAATGGTGGTTGCCCTTCATTAACGAGGAGGTACAAAAGCTCCGGCAAAAGGTTCGAGGACTTAGCTCCTTGTCGCGCTCCCCTTTGCCCTCTGCAGCCTGTATCCCCTTCCTACTCTGAAAGAACTCTAAGTGCTCCAGTCAAGGCGACAACCTCTCAGGCACCAATTATGGGAACCGCTCCTTCTGATCCTTTTCCTTCTACTCAACTCCCGGAGATAGAGGCAACGTCGGCTGCTCCCCCTCCTGATGATCAAGTACCGGCTTCTTAGTTGTTTCTATTTTTAAATTCTTTTTTATGATACTCTATTTGATGGGTTGTGCCCCCTTTCTCCGAATTACTTATGGTTTTCCCTGGGTCGCAGATCCCTGGTTTTGACTAGGGGGTGATCTAGTGGTTTTTTGATGAATAGCATCCCAAGTTATCCCTTCTTGTTTCTGACTAGGAGGATAATCTGGGTACCTTTTACTTCGCAGGACTAATCCCCCTTCCCTTATAAAAATCATGCAATCTTTATGCTCTTATTCACGTGTTACAAATCATTTCATTTTAACCGGATGTTTAATACCTATGAGTTTGATAGGCAGGAACAGAATTCAATGATATCCTTGTATTACTTAGTCATTCGTAAACGACATATATACATGCATTTAGTTTTTCATATGCATTTACTCAAATCTCGAGTTTTTAGCAGGGCTCAATTGTTTGAACATGTTTCTCAATCTCAAATATGCAAAAAGTTTTTAAGTAGGCACTTAAAAAGGGTTCGCATGTATACCTCCTGAGTTTCGCAGATCTCATGTAGTTAGATATGTTGCCTTCATCCGGGTAGTCTCTTAAGTCTCCTGAGGTCCTTCCCCCCCGGATCCTTGTTTCTGCCTTCTTAGCTAATCTGTTTTCGGAACTTTCCGCATCTCAAAAAATTTAAAATAAACCCCTCATCTTTCGAGGTCTTTGTTGTTTCGACATCCTTTTTATCAAAAAGATTTCTCAATTCGACACCCTTCAAGGGCCTTAAATACTCAGAACTTTAATGAAAAAGTTCAATTCTCAATTCGACACCCTTCAAGGGCCTTAAATACTCAGAACTTTAAAAAAGTTCAATTCTAAAGGGCCTTAAATACTCAGAACTTCAATGAAAATGTTCAATTCTCAATTCGACACCCTTCAAGGGCCTTAAATACTCAGAACTTTAAAAAAGTTCAATTCTCAATTCGACACCCTTCAAGGGCCTTAAATACTCAGAACTTTAAAAAAGTTCAATTCTCAATTCGACACCCTTCAAGGGCCTTAAATACTCAGAACTTTAAAAAAGTTCAATTCTTAATTTCAACTCGATCAATTCATCAATTCTCAATTTCAAAAACGCAAATGCTTCATTGATATGGTAAAGGATAAATCAACATAGATCATACATCACTTAGATCTACGTCGGCCTAATCAAAACATCCTTATAGTGAAACCCAGTGGGAAACCTATAAGCAGGGGAAAAAAGTACCGGTGAAGCTAAAAAAATGCAACAAGAAGATAAGCTAACAACTCCCCCTTCTTGCTCGAGGATGCAGGTCATCTCTCAAACAAAGAACCTCTTCAAGTTGCACACATTCCAAGGGCGAGCTATCTGTCTCCCTTCCATGTCTTGCAATATGTATGCTCCTCCTTTCAAGGCATGTGTGACCTTGTAGGGACCTTCCCAATTAGCCTCCAACTTTCCAGTAAGTTTCAAGGCATCGGCCCTTCGAAGAACCAAGTCACCTTCTTCGAATTTCCTCAAAATGACTTTCCTGTTGTATGCTGCTTTCACCTAAATCTTATACTTTTCTGCCCTCAGGTGGGCAATTTCTCTTTCCTCCTCCAGCATATCTAAATTTTCTCGCATCAATGCCTCATTGCATTCTTCCTCGAAGTGTAGAAGTCTGTGAGACTTAATCCCCACCTATGCAGGAATAACAGCAGCTGCTCCATATACTAGGTGAAAAGGTGATTCACCCGTTGCCCTCCCTGGAGTGGTCCGGTAAGCCCAGAGGACCGCTTCAAGTTCATCCATCCATCTCCCTCCAGACTTGTCCAGCCTGATCTTGATTCTGTTCACAATAGTTATGTTGGTTACCTCCACTTGCCCATTCGCCTGAGAATGGGCTACAGAAGTAAATCTTTGGGTAATCCCCATCTCTTCGCACCAGGCTTGTACCATTGCTCCGTAGAACTGGGTACCATTTTCAGATACCAGTATCGTCGGTACTCCAAACCTGCAACAAATGTTTCTCCACAAAAATCTAATCACGTTATTCTCATCTATCTTTGCTAAGCGCTTCCACCCATTTGTTGAAGTTGTCAATGGCTACTATCAAAAAAATTCTCTGCCCTGTTGCCTTGGGAAAGGGACCCACCAGGTCGATTCCCCATCTGGCGAATGGGCACGGCGCATGCATCGCTGTCATTTCTTCTGCAGGAACATGGATCAGAGGGCCATGCTTCTGACATTTCTCGCATTTCTTCACCAGCTCCTTTGCATCTCTAGCCATGGTTGGCCAGAAGTATCCTACTCTCAATGCTTTCCTCGTTATCGATCGAGAACCTGCGTGGTCTGCACAATATCCCTCATGTATCTCCCTCAGTATGTAATCCCATTCATTCGCAGACAAGCATCTTAAGTATGGTTGTGTGAATGAATGTTTGTACAAATATCCTCCAATTATTCAGAACCGTGCTCTCCAGTTCTGTCCTTTCCTCAGCCCTTGGGGAGGGTCTTCCCCACTAAGGCCTTCTGAATCTCCGTTCTCCAATCATTTTCTTCCTCAATGGCCACGATCGAAGGTAAGATTGCCTCTCTCTCTCTCTGCACTCAGGATCATGATGGTGGTTCCTCCCTCCATGGCCACCGAACTGGCCAGCTTAGACAAGCTGTCTGCTTTCACATTCTCTCCTCGAGGAATCTATCTTACTTCGAAAGTCTGAATTTGTCCCTCACTTCGCCACTCTCTCCAGAGATAACATCATCCTCTCGTCTTTGGCCAAGTATTCTCCTTTCACCTGTTGGGCGACCAATTGAGAATCTGTATAAATGATTATCCGTTGGCCTCCCAACTCTGCAACCATCTCCGCTCCTTGGATCAGAGCTTCATACTCAGAGGTGTGGAACTCGAACCGTCTTACAACTCTCCTCCGTAGGGGTCTATGATGAGTATACCTGCACCACAGCCAGTTATCATAACCAAGCCATCAACATATACCTACCACTCCTTTTCAGGTTCAGGACGGGTAGTCTCCTGTATAAAATCGGATAAAGCCTGCGCCTTTATTGCTCTCCGTGGTTCAAAGTCCACCTCATATTCTCCGAGTTCTACAGCCCATTTAACCATCATTCCTGATAGATTAGCTCGACCTAACACCTGTTTAAAAGGATAGTTAGTCCGAACAATTACCTTATGTGAAAGAAAATAAGGCCTTAGCCTCCTCGCGGTGACCATGATAGCCAGCGCCGCTTTCTCTATCTCTGAATATCTAACTTTAGCTCCCTGAATCACCTTGCTTACATAGTAGATCGGCCTTTGTACCGCTCCTTCTTCTTTAATCAATACCGAACTGAGAGAGTTTTTACTGAGAAATAGAGATATAGTACATCTCCAACCATAGGTTTAGTCAACTGAGGTAGTTGAGCTAAGTGTTCCTTCAGACTCTCGAAAGCCTTTTGGCATTCCTCATCCCAGACGAACCTTATCCCCTTTCTTAGGACCCTGAAAAAGTGAAGACTTTTATCTGCTGATTTGGAAATGAACCTGCTATTAGTAGGAGGTTGCATATCCAATACTGCCTGCACTTTCACGGGGTTAACTTCAATGCCCCACTGCGTCACTATGTATCCCAGGAACTTCCCTGACCTCACGCCAAAGGAACATTTAGCTAGGTTGAGTTTCATCCCATTGGCTCGAATCACGCCAAAGGTTTCCTCCAAGTCTCCTATATGTCCCCGCTTTCACACTTTTAACCAACATATCGTCCAAGTAAACCTCCATGTTACGTCCCAATAATTTATGGAACATCTTATCAACCATTCATTAATAAGTGGCTCCTGCATTAATTAATCCAAAAGGCATTCTAACATATGCAAAAGTACCACACGAAGCAATAAAGCTGACCTTAGGTTTGTCTCCGGGAAACAGTCGTATCTAATGGTATCCTTGGTATGCGTCCATCATGCTCAGCAACTCGAAGCCCGAAGTCGAATCTTTAAGCTGGTCAATCCGCGACAAGGGATAATGATCCTTGGGGCATGCCTTTTTCAGGTCCCTAAAGTTGATGCACATCCTCCATTTTCCTGCACCTTTCGAGACCAGTACCGCATTTGCCAGCCACTCAGGAAAGTCCATGGGTTCAAGGTGTCCAGCTTTCAGCAGCTTTCTCACTTCCTCCCTGATAATCTCATCTTTCTCCTGTCCAAAGTGTCTCAACCTCTGTTTCACCGGTTTTGCTCCAGGCTTTACATTGAGATAATGCATAGCCATATCTGGGGGAATCCCTGTCATATCCTCGGGTGAGAAGGCAAAGATATCCACATTCCTCCTCAGGACCTCGATCAACTTCCTGGTTAATCCTTTGCTCATCTGTGTCCCGAACCTAGTAGTGTATCCCACTTTCCCCGGGTATAGCTCAATCGCCATCAACTCCTCATCAGCCTGCATTTTTTAGGGTTCTCCTTCCTCCAGTAACTTGGCCTTTTTCATCAGCCTGCAAGGTCACTTGGCCAAGGGGCTCCTCTCCTCCTGTGAAACCGTAAAGAGACGTCTCAACAGGTTGTAATTTTGCATTCAACTCCATCTCTTATAGCAGTCCCACATCATGATATCAACCAAGCTTCCTGTATCTACAAAGATCCTGGCTACATCATATCCTGCAATGTTCGTTGTTATTATTAAGGCATCAGTACGGGGTTCTCTCGATCCCCCTCCATCTTCGGGGCCAAATGAAATTCGTGGTGCTGCCCCCATTTCTCCGACTTCTCTTATTTTTGCCATTTCCATCGTCTCTCTCTTGATACTTGTTTCCAGCTCACGAATGCTTTTCTTCCGAGCTCTGAAAGAATCGCCAACGGATGGGCCTCCCACTATAATCTGGATCAAATCCCTCTTCTGTGTTGGAGGCTTTTCGGTCTCCTCTTTCCTCCTCTTATCTCGATCATCAGCCTTTTCCTCTTGCTCTCTCCTTTTATTTCCTCGGGAACTTTGTCTATCCCTATAAACAAACTCTTTCAAGTGTCGCCTGGATCAACCTTTCAATCTCGTCCTTCAAATGAAAGCATTGGTTAGTATCATTGACCATAATCATTATGGAAACGACAGAACATGTCTGACTTTGGTTTCGTTGGTCCTCTTAGTTCTGGACCATGGAAATTTCATTTCTAGAAGATCCCCTGCCACTTCCAAGAACTCCTTGGTTGGATTTCCAATGCGGTGTACTTCTCAGACCTGGGTCGGGGGCCATTATAGGAACGTGCTGGTTCTACTCGGGCTTCCGACCTAAGTTCAGTTTTGCTTTCATTTTTACTCTTCCTGGAATCTAATTCCCTCCTTTTGCCACCATGTGTTGGCTTAGTCTCAGCTTTCTTAGCTTTCCGGATCTCCTCCAGGGTGACGTAATTCTCCCCTATTTAGTAGGCCGTCGAAAGACGTGACGGGTTTCTTGGCAAGTGATGAAAACAAATCTCCATCCCGTAATCCATTGGTCAGAGCATTGATCTTCACCTCTGGAGTAGCTGTAGGAACCTCCAGGGCGGCCTGATTAAAACGCTTTAGGAATTCCCTTAAGCTTTCATTCTCCCCCTGTCTCATGTTGAAAAGAGTCAGGGTTGCCCTCGGTTGCCTCCTGGCACTGGCAAATTGATGCAGGAACATCTGGCTAAAACCTACAAATGAGTGTATACTATTTGGGCCCAACTGGCTAAACCATTGTTGAGCGGCTTTAGACAGAGTGGTTAGGAAGACCCTAAATTTCATCCTCTCCCCATATCAATGTAATAAGGCAGCATTCTCAAAACGAACTAAGTGCTCATAAGGATCAGTAGTTCCATCATATTCAAATGTCAATGGTTTAAAATTAAAGGGTAGTTCATCACTTAAAATATCCTCAGAAAATTGACAACCAGCAACGGGTCTAGTATCACTTACTTGTTTCAACTGCTTTCTCATCGTCTCCATTTCTTTCTAAAGAGACAGCAACCGATGGCTGACTCATCCCTCATATGTCGGATCAAAACTCTCCTCTATATTCACGGTCTCAGTTGTCCTAGGGGGGCTATCTCGCCCTCCTCTTTCTTTCCTGCTCCGTGTTGGTGGGGCTACTTCCTCCTGAGTGTTCTTCTTCCGAGGATCCTCCTGTTCTGCATGGGACTCCTCTCCTTGTCTCCGCCCAGTTTGATCCTGGGGAATCTGACTTCCCCGCTCCCTTGAATCTCCGCCATTACCTGGCTGTTGTCGTCGGGTATTGTTTCTCCCATCAAAGGCGCTTTCCACCGCCTTTGCCACCAAGTCACTAAGTTGGCCCATGTTAACTAATACCACGATAGGGTTCGGTGGCGCAGTATATGGTACCTCCTTGGAGGTGTCTGCTATCGTAGGACCTTGAGGTTGAGGAACTAGCGTTGGTCCCCCTCCCCCTCATCCTAGGAGGTGTTGAAGTCTGTCCACCTCCTCCTCGACCCATACCCTACCCCGCCAAAACTCTTGATGGAGAGGGCATGGGTGTGTTCCCCCTCCCAGCTGCACGGGCATCTCCCATAAATGTCGAAGGAGGCCCTGGTGAAGTTGCACTCCTACCTACAGGGGCATCCCGTAAGGAGGGGGTGCCATAAGGGTTGGTTAAGATTCCTTCCCGAGATTCCCGGTAGGAACCTGTTGACTGGGTTGATCGCCACCCATCTCGTAATTTCTCAAAGAAGGTTTGTTCCAGGAACAATGGTTTTAAGCTCACGGCTTTAGCCCAATGTTCTCACAGACATCGCCAATTTGGTGTGGAAAAAAATGGTCGAGGTTGTTAGCGTTAGTGTCCTAGAGACAATCTATTATAAGGACATAATTCTAGATGGTATTCAGTTTGATTTAATATTATAGTTCATTTAATATTAATGTATGTCAATACACTTGTTTGAATATTATGTTTGATTGTTTGCATTTATTCATACAAGTGTTCCCCTGAGTCATTGTTGTCATTAAGTTTGTGAGAACTCAGATGACTTAAGCATGATTCTCAAATAGCCCCGATCAAGGATCATCAAGAATGGGATATTGATGATGCAATGGAGATTGGTGTGTGATCTGCATCATACTCTTAGAGAGTGTAGTAAGATCTCACTTACTACGAGATACTAGGTATCTCATTATGGTTGCATAAATACCTTAGAGGATATTGGTATACCCATCCAAAAAACCGTTTGATGTATTTCCACTACATGTGTCTACGGGTGTCTCGGTTAGTGGGAGCGATGTGATACTCCTTTGACTTGAGTTCAATACGCACGTCATGTGTGGGATGATGAACTTTGACCATGACCGACGCTTGCACCCTTCCATGGGTAGATATGGCTTGGATTGGGTTCATCACAAAGTGCATGTGCGTGGCAGTTGAGCCAAGAATATGATTCATTCCTCGAAGTGAATATAGAGAGAATACTCATCTTATCGTCATAATTGGATCTAAGTCATCGGCCAATGCACGTCAACTTAGACTTTGTGGCTAAGTGTGACATACATGATCAATTGGTGATTAGAGATAATATGATTTTGTTATTTGAATAGACACTTCATCATGTTCAAGACTAATCGAGTATTCGTGAATGAAATGAATAAATCGTAATAGCCCATGTTTCAGTTATAGGTAGTTGCACGTTTCTCGCAATGTACCTCATATATTGAGAATGTCTGATTTATTGTCTAGGGTTCAATTAAGACCGTTAGTTTGACAAATCGCTCGATATATGAGGGCCTATGGGTCACAACACAAGTAGTTCCCTTTTACGGATTATAGTTGGTTGATTCAATGTTAAATTGGATTTAATATTTAATTTATGGAGAATTAATTAATAATAGATTAATTTGGAATTGATTATTATTAATGTTTAATTAAATTGGATTTAATTAAATAGAATTCTCAATAATAATATATGGAATATTATTATAGGATTTAATATATATGATATCAAATCCGTAGAGATTTGATATACATGGAAATTAAATTCGTAGAGATTTTATATATAGGAAATAAATCGTAGAGTTTTATTTAAATAAAGATTAGGAATTTTATTTCTCAATCGGGCTAGCTTAAGATTTAAGTTGGGCCTCCCTATATATACAAGTTCTTGGGAATTCACAAACAACGTTAATTCATTATTCTCTCCATAAGATCTAGAGTTAGAATTTTCCTAGCAAATTCATCTCGGGATTCAACACTGGCGAATCTGTACAAGTCCGTGATTGGGGATTACGTGGATACCATAGTAGAGAAATATGCGTACAATTTACTATAAGGTTTCTCTTTATGTTTACACGTATTTAATTATGCAATTAAATGTTCGTTGTTGGTGAACTGTTTATTTACGCTGCGCATGTATTACGTGTTTACGTGCCTCTAAATTCCAACACTGTATCAGAGCTTCATACTCTTGATTTAATTGCATATTGAATTAATTTGTTTATAAAGTTTTATAAACTGGGTACAGTCGAATCAATAACCGCACTGATTGACTTAGTTTGGGGTGGGTTCGTGTGACGCCTTGTGCTTAAAATTGTTAAATTTTTTTGATGGTTATTTTAATTGTTAAAATCCCCACCCACACGCTGACCCCCTCACTTCGTCTTGTTTGTTTGCTCCTCAATTGGGTTTCCCGAAAACCCTAATCACCATCCGCCGCACTACTCCGCTGAAGGCGGAGGCTAGCATTTTTGCTGCTCGAGACGGCGGTCAACGACCGCGACTCGTGGCGATTCGCAAGGACCCGTCTACAGAGCATGACGGCAGTGCGTTCTTCGAACAATGGCTTCGTCGGCAGCATCATTGGAGTGAACGTCATGCGAAGCGACGGCGGTTTCATCGTCGTCTTCGGTGGGTCGATTCACGTCCCCTGGTTGCAGCGATGGTGGTGTCTTCGAGTCACGATTCACCGCTTTGAGCGATTCACTGCATGTACCATATGACTGCGGCGATTCGTCAGCCCGCTTCGAGCACCGCGACGAAATCGCCCGTGTAGATGACTGCCCATGGCGGTTCGCTTAACGCGCCGCTGTTTGGCTCGATCGGGACGTTACACACGTGGGCACGACGCTTGATTTCTGAAGCAGGGTGCGACCCACTTCGCGCCGCTTCAACGCGGCGGCGATTTGTCTCGCTCCGCCTTGTTTTGGTTCTTTTGATCTGTTGTACCGCCGTGTTTATTTCTGTTTCTGCACCATTTTTTATTGTTCTTATTGACTGACTTTAGATGATGTCGATGAACTGTTCATGGGTTTGGAAAATGGATTGAAATTTATCAGATTGGATCTGAATTGGATGGGTGATAATGTGGGAGGGTTGTTTTGCAATTTCGATTTGGACAGACCCTCCCGGGCAATTTTGAAAATTGCTCCTGAGCCCCTAACAATAAAACAATTAAATTTGATTTTAAAATTAATAAAGGTTGATTTTAAAATTGAATTTTGGCTAGACCAAATAATTAATTGAATTAATTATTGAAGTTTAATAATTTTAAAATTAAATTTAAAATTAAATTTTAAAATTTGTTTTAAAAGAATTATTAAATCTCACTAAAATGTATTAGTTGGATTAATGACGAACTTGATTAATTGGATTATTTAATAGTCAAAATATTAATAATGAATTTAATTATTAAAACTTGATTTCAAAATTGAATTTTAAAATTATGGTTTAAAGGATTAAACGAGTTATTAATTCTCACTTGGTTAACGTGTTTTATATTCTGTTAACGTCTTTTACGTCCGCATTATAATTGTTTGGGTAGGCGGCGCTCAATAATTGTCGGACCGTATTAATTGATTGGGTAGACGGCGCTCATATAAATGTTAGTCCGTGTAAATAATGTTTGGGTAGGCGGCGCCCAATAATTGCTCAAATATGATGTAGATTAACATGTTGAATCTCGATTAAGCAATTAATACCCCGCTTTTAAAAATGTTCGTCACTAAAATATGGTTTTCTCATTAATTTGATAAGATGTCTTCCATCAAAATTAAAAGAAAATCGGAGATTTCGTTTCAATGAGTACTTAAAGACCCTCGTCTTTTGCTCGGATCTACATCTAACGGGACTTTTATAGGGACATGAAATGTCGCCGCTTGATGGTTGTGTTGGGGTTATATTGAAAAGTATGCTTTTACTTTGTATAACCAAACTGGATTTTCTTATTTATTTACTGAAATAATCTATCAATCATTGTTGCATTAAATATGAATGAATGTTATATATATTTATTGCAAACCCGTTCAATAAGTTAAGTACGTATTAAATTGTAGTTAATTTGGTGATACCAGATCACAGAAGATCAAATTAACAGCTCCTCGTAATTAAGTACAAATTCACAACCCAGATGGAAATGAACAAACCATCATGAAAGGTTGAAGTATAATGCTCAGATTGGCTTATCTTGACCAAGAGATTATACTAGTGCATTTAGATGCACTGAATAAGGACCTACAGGAGGATAAATTCTTCGGTAATGAATATACAAGAATTAGACCTCAGTGGTGTGTTATTTCTTAATCTTCGTCCCTTAAATAGAATCGTGTGGAATTAATAACTATTGCTTTGACTTATGATAGGAAGAGGGTCAATGTGATTCGATACCTTATATCTTGGGCAATATTATTAATTACATGACGATTGCTGACATTTAATACAGAGAATCGTGTGCAAGAACGTCTTGCTTGATTTGTCCCCTTGATGGGCTTAGAATCTTTATCATATCAAATCTTGCAAGTGGAAATTTATTTCCGGTATGGATAATAACGTTGAGCTGTCTTTACTCCAAGGACAGAGATATTAATTAATATAAAGCTTGTTCTGTGGCTTAATTAATTAATGGACTAAGATAATTTTAAACACGGAAAATAATGACCGGGAGACATATTATAGTAAAGTCGTAATATGGGTTAAGATGGATAGTTCAATATTAATTTTATAGTGGAGTAAATTAATATTAATGGACTTGAATAATATTTGGCCCAATATTATAGCTTCATAGTCCATTGAAGGTCCAATCTTATTCTCCTAAAGGCCCCTCAAATAGCCCAAATTAAAGTCCAATTAATGAAAATGAGAAGAAAATATTATTGCCTAATTTTCCTAATTATTTTCGAAAAATATGAGTAGGAGAGAGAAAAAGATTTTCTTGATTTTCTTGGAAAGATTTTATGGAATAAGTATTTTTGAGATACAAGTTTATCCCATAAATTCAAGAAATGAGAAAGATATAATATCTTCCTATTTTATTTGATATTTTCGAAAATAATGGACAAGAAGGAGAGGAGAAGATTTTGTTGGGAAATAGAATATATTGGATATATTCAAGATTGTGTATTAAGGAAGAAGCGAGGAAATTTCTCAATGACCTAACTAGACCTAAATTTTCGTCCCCCCTAGTCCTATAAATAGGGGATGATTTCTTCATCCACAGTGCAATTTCATGTGTTGAAAATATTAAAAATCCACAAAGGTGGTGGCAAAATATTTTATTTTTCTCTCTTGTTAAAATCGTTCGTGTGAATCCTCCCACTGGATTACGTTCGTGGACTTGGGACATATTTGGGAAGGCTATTTGGGTTGATCCAATGTCGCAACGATTGTCTCTACAAGGGGTACGTAATCTCGTAACTCCTAGATTCCGCATGCTTAGGATTTACGTAGATTATGTGTACGCATGATTGTTTATTTGCTTATTAATTATTATGTTGAATTGATTTAGGATTAATTCATGTTAGTAATTAATTGGTTAATTTAAATATGTATTTAAAATCATCTCGAATAGATCCGGGCACCCATATTTTTCCAATAACTGGTATCAGAGCTCTAGTTTCTAGCTCTGACTTTTAAATTGTTATTTAAATTATGTTGAACATTAAATTAAAAATTGGATAGTAGAATTGCTAGATCTATTTTGCATGTATCCAATTGTCAAGGTATTTAATGTGTTTATTTTTCATGCGTATGAATGTTGGTTTTAATTCGACTCGTTCGGATTTGTTTTTCTCGTGAGAAAATCCACGAGTAGATTAGGCTATTTGATTTGTTCAATGTAATATACTAGTCTAGATTTGAGGTGTATTTATTTTTCGTTAAATAAATTGTAACCTGATCGAAGACGGAGACGAGGAGTTGAAACAGACCCGGAACCGTATGTAGGCGACGTGCATCGCGCGAAACGTGCCAAGAGAGGCACGCGCGCAAAGCGGACGTCTCCAAGCGAATGGGCATGGCGCACGGCGCTAGGAGGGGTCGGCCCGGATCTTGTCTTGAGGCCATAGGCGCGCCGCTGGACCGAAAGGTCTGCGAAACGCAATTAAGCGAAGGCGACAGTCGACCTGTGGCGCACACAAAGGCGGACCCGTCGCCTGCCGAGGCTGCCGAGTTATCGAGGGCGACGCGTGTTGTACCTAGGCGCACGGGCGCGGTCGCTCGGCCAAGTGGCCGGCCGAATGCGGGCGAGCATCTCGGCTGTGAGCTACTTGGCGTGGCGTTTCGAGACGAAATTTTTTTTCGAGACGAACGAGTGGGAGTAATTCAAGACGAGATTTCTTCAAGATCAAGCCAAGGAAAATCAAACCATGACAGTTGGATAATTTGTGCCCAATATGTTTATTTCTGCTTTGCTTGATTTATTGTTGTCTTTCTTATGCTTTATTTAATTTGTTTAAATGTGTTTGCATGAGAATTGCCCAACTAAAAATCTCAAATTCGAAAAATTACTAAGTATATTTTAATAATTAATTTGATTTCGAATCAAATTAATTCCGACCTCCATGATTTATTTATTTGTGAAATCTTTTGGAGAAATTCCCCTACGGGACGGCCAAAAGATAGTTTTCACATGAATAAATTCTCAAAATGATGATTGTGAATTATTATTAGTGGCGACGATGATCCTCCCAAGAGGCTCGATCAAAACGAAGTAGTAATTCTTTATTTAATCATGGTTATTTTAGGTATAAAATTGATATGCATATACTTCACCGAAGGCCCTGTCAATTTTATATTGGTTAAGTGGGAGCCGACTATTAATTTTTTTTTAAAATTTAAAGGTTTGTAACTGTTCTTGTTTGTAACCTGCTTGAATGTGATTTAAATGATGACCCTCCCAAGCGGCTCATTTAAATCTGTTTTGAGATGTTGGCTGATGCATGTTCATATTTTTTTTTAGATTTTAATATGAATCATGTGATCGAATTGTGTGATTTTTGTGTTGATCCGGATATTGACACAAGATGTATGTTTATTTTCAGTTCCATCATGTCGCAACCTTTTAATCCACTGTTCAATATACTGAAAGACAATCTGCTTACTGTAGAAAACTATGTTATTTGGAAACGAAACCTTATAAATATCCTTGCTTCGCATGAATTCAAATGGGTGCTTAACGTACCAAAACCCGAAAAACCAACCAAGGATGTCAGTATATGGGAAGAGATGGAATATAGTGAATGGGAGTTGGGAAATGAATTGATAAGGGACATTATCTTGACACACATGTCGGATTTGTTAAAGGACCTTCATCAAGGATTTTCCACAGTTGCAGACATTATGGGAAATCTCGAAGCGATGTTCGCACATCCGACCCATATGGCAATCCAGAGCATTAAGCATGACATGGTCAAGCTAAAGTTGGAAGAAGGAGTGACTGCTAAAGAGCACATTCTTATGGTTATGGACATCTTTGAAGAATTGGCATATCTTGGCGAAAAATGTGACTTCAAGAGCAAAATTGATTTCATTCTCAGTTCTCTGCCAAAGAGCTATGATCATCCTTATGTAAAGTATCTAATGGAAGATATGAACTTTATTGTGGATGATCTAATAAAGGCTCTCACGTTGGTCGAAGAGGATATTGAGCGCAAGAAAGTGAATTTGGTTACAAAATGGTCTACTTCTCGTTCCAGGCCAATTGGTGGTAAGAACAATGAAGAGACGAAAAGGATAAACCAGTTCTATTCAAACTTCAAAGATGAGAGCTTAAGCAAGAGGATCTGTTTGGAATGCGGAGAAAAAGGATATTGGAGATGGGCCGGTTCTAATCCCAAAATGAATGGAAAGAAAGGTAATTCTCACTCACTAGTTGTTGAAACTTGTTTGGCGGAGTATGCTACCCATTCGTGGGTAGTGGATACGGGATCCACTAATCATGTTTGTTTCACGTTACAGGGGTTCAAACGGACCAGACAACTTAGTGGAAGAGAGATCCTCATCACGCTAGGCGATGCTACGAGAGTGGCAGCTGAAGCAGTGGGAGAACTGCACCTGTCTTTTGAAGACAAGATTTTAATTTTAAGAGATGTTCTTTATGTTCCTATTTTTCGGAAAAACCTTATTTCAGTTTCTAAACTATTTGTCGATGGATATTCTGTTCGTTTTAATAAGCATGTTACTGTTTAGCATAACGATGTGATTATCTGTCGTGGAACTTTACGGAACAATCTCTATATTATTAACTGTGCACATCACTCACATAATGCATCGTATAACACATCTACTATTTCATGTAAAAGAAAGCGTTCGGCTGAAGTGAACGAAACACTTCTTTGGCACCTAAGATTAGATCACATTAACCCAAAAAGGATTCAAAGGTTGGTTCAAGATAGTTCATAGGGGTCTCTCCAGATTCAACCATTTCCAACTTGCGAATCGTGCTTAGAGGGTAAAATGACCAAGAGGGCATTTGGAGCCAAGGGGCTTAGAGCTAAGGAAGTGTTAGAAATCGTTCACACCGACGTGTGTGGTCCAATGCAAATCAAAGCTATAGGTGGCTACGAGTATTTCGTTACGTTTATCGATGATTACTCACGCTACGGATACATTTTCCTAATGAAGCATAAATCTGAGACCTTTGATAAATTCAAAGAATTTAAGGCTCAAGCAGAGAATCATAAGGAAAAGACTATCAAGTTTCTACGATCTGATCGTGGAGGCGAATACCTCAGCGATGAATTTTTGAACTAACTGTCGGAAGAGGGGATTGCATCCCACTTGACTGCACCCGGTACCCCTCAACAAAACGGGGTTTCAGAACGAAGAAATAGAACACTTTTAGAAATGGTAAGGTCAATGATGATTTATGCAGATTTACCAAAATCGTTCTGGGGTTACGCTTTGGAAATAACGGCTTATATTTTAAACTTAGTGCCATCCAAATCAGTTCCTAAAATTCAGAGAGGATTGTGGACATGGCACAAGCCCAGTTTAAGACACATCAGGATCTGGGGGTGTCCGGCATACGTGTTGGACAAGGAAGCTGGTAAATTGGATGCACGTTCAGAATTAAGGTTGTTCATTGGGTATCCCGAAGGAACAAAAGGATGCATGTTCTATTGTCTCGAAGATCAAAAGGTGATAATCAGTACACACTTTATATTTTTGGAAGAAGACTATATGAATGATAAAAAGTTTAGAAGTGAGATTACCTTAGAAGAACTTAAGGGGCCAACTCCATTGCCAACTGTACAAAATGATATACCAATCGTCACACCTACACAACCGGAACCTCGTCGTAGTGGGAGGATTGTCAGACAACCCGAGCAATTCTTAGGGATTGGAGAGTCTTCTGACTTGATCTCAGGAGAAGAATCAGATCCATGGTCCTACAACTAGGCGATCCAAGACAAGGATGCAAAATCTTGGCAAACAACAATGGAAGCCGAGATGGGTTCAATGGATCACAATAAAGTTTGAGAGCTAGTCGAACCACTTAATGGGGTAAAACCCATTCGATGCAAGTGGGTATACAAGAGAAAGAAAGGACCGGATGGAAAGGTTGAAACCTTTAAAGCAAGACTAGTGGCGAAAGGGTACACTCAGAAAAAAGGGATCGATTATGAGGAAACCTTTTCACCCGTAGCCATGTTCAAGTACATCTGCATTCTCTTATCGATTGTTGCGCACTTAGACTTTGAGATCTGACAAATGGATGTCAAGACGGCTTTCCTCAATGGAAGTCTTGACGAAGAAATCTGTATGCAACAACCCGATGGCTTCATTGAAAAAGGCCAAGAGCATCTGGTTTGCAAGCTTAAGAAGTCCATTTATGGGCTGAAGCAGGCATCCCATGCTTGGAATCAGTGTTTTGATCAAGTTATAAATTCCTACAGTTTTGATCAGAATAACTTTGAAAGTTGTGTTTACAAAAAGCGTGACGGAACTGCCTTGGTATTTTTGGTACTATACGTAGACGATATACTGCTCATTGGAAATGATGTAAAGGTGTTATCGGATGTAAGGGCATGTCTGTCAAAATAGTTTGATATGAAGGATTTAGGGGAAGCCGGTCACATCCTAGGGATCAAGATCACTCGAGATCGCAGAAAAAGAATGATCGGGCTTTCGCAGGCCTCATACATAGACATTGTTTTGAAGCGATTCAGCATGCAAGATTCCAAGAAAGGCTTTGTGCCCTACAGACACGGAATCCATCTATCCAAAGATATTTGTCCCTAAACACAGAAGGAGATAGATCACATGAAGGGCATCCCTTATGCTTCGGCTGTGGGAAGCCTCATGTATGTAATGTTGTGCACGAGACCGGATATCTGCTTTGCCGTAGGCATGGTAGCAAGATATCAAAGCAACCCTGGGAAAGAGCATTGGACTGCAGTAAAGAACATTCTGAAGTATCTGAAGAGGACACAGGACATAATGTTGGTTTATCAGTCAGACAGTCTAATCCCCATCGGTTACACGGACTCGGATTTCCAATCAGACATGGACTCCAGAAAGTCTATCTCAGATAGTGTGTTTTGCATGGGGGGGAGCCATGACATGGAGAAGCGTAAAGCAGAAATGCATCGCCGATTCTACCATGGAAGCCGAATACGTAGCTACTTGTGAAGCAGCGAAGGAAGCGGTTTGGCTGAAGAACTTCCTAGTGGACTTGGACGTTGTCCCGGATTTTCCCAACACGATCACAGTTTATTGTGATAATGCCGGAGCAGTTGCAAATTCGAGGGAATCGAGAGCACACAAGGCCAGCAAACACATTGAAATAAAATACCATCTTATACGAGAAATTGTTAAGAGAGGAGACATTGAGGTGGCAAATATTGCATCGGAAGACAACCTAGAAGATCTATTCACAAAGGGTCTGCCTCAGAGTACATTCGAGAGACATGTGGAAGGAATGGGTGTCAAGATCGTTGCCAATCTGCTTTGAGTATAAGTGGGAGAAATATTATTAGGTTCGTGTAGGTGACATTAGATGTCACATACAACACGAGACATGTTGTAGTTTACTTAAAAGCAGACTTTGAGTATAAGTGGGAGATTGTTGGGGTTATACTGAAAAGTATGCTTTTACTTTGTATAACCAAACTGGATTTTCTTATTTATTTACTGAAATAATCTATCAATCATTGTTGCATTAAATATGAATGAATGTTATATATATTTATTGCAAACCCGTTCAATAAGTTAAGTACGTATTACGTTGTAGTTAATTTGGTGATACCAGATCACAGAAGATCAAATTAACAGCTCCTCGTAATTAAGTACAAATTCACAACCCAGATGGAAATGAACAAACCATCATGAAAGGTTGAAGTATAAGGCTCAGATTGGCTTCTCTTGACCAAGAGATTATACTGGTGCATTTAGATGCACTGAATAAGGACCTACATGAGGATAAATTCTTCGGTACTGAATATACAAGAATTAGACCTCAGTGGTGTGTTATTTCTTAATCTCTGTCCCTTAAATAGAATCGTGTGGAATTAATAACTATTGCTTTGGCTTATGATAGGAAGAGAGTCAATGTGATTCGATTCCTTATATCTTGGGCAATATTATTAATTACATGACGATTGCTGACATTTAATACGGAGAATCGTGTGCAAGAACGTCTTGCTTGATTTGTCCCCTTGGTGGGCTCAGAATCTTTATCATACCAAATCTTGCAAGTGGAAATTTATTTCCGGTATGGATAATAACGTTGAGCTGTCTTTACTCCAAGGACAGAGATATTAATTAATATAAAACTTGTTCAGTGGCTTAATTAATTAATGGACTAAGATAATCTTAAACACGAGAAATAATGATCGGGAGTCATATTATAGTAAAGTCGTAATATGGGTTAAGATGGCTAGTTCAATATTAATTTTATAGTGGAGTAAATTAAAATTAATGGACTTGAATAATATTTGGCCCAATATTATAGCTTCATAGTCCATTGAAGGTCCAATCTTAATTCTCCTAAAGGCCCCTCAAATAGCCCAAATTAAATTCCAATTAATGAAAAGGGGAAGAAAATATTATTGCCTAATTTTCCTAATTATTTTCGAAAAAAATGAGTAGGAGAGAGAAAAAGATTTTCTTGATTTTCTTGGAAAGATTTTATGGAATAAGTATTCTTGAGATACAAGTTTATCCCATAAATTCAAGAAAGAAAAAAGATCTTATCTCTTCCTATTTTATTTGATATTTTCGAAAATAATGGACAAGAAGGAGAGAAGAAGATTTTGTTGGGAGATATTTTGGGAAATAGAATATATTGGATATATTCAAGATTGTGTCTTAAGGAAGAAGCAAGGAAATTTCCCAATGACCCAACTAGACCTAAATTTTCGTCCCCCCCTAGTCCTATAAATAGGGGACGATTTCTTCATCCCCAGTGCAATTCCATGTGTTGGAAATATTTGAAATCCACAAAGGTGGTGACAAAATATTTTATTTTTCTCTCTTGTTAAAATCGTTCGTGTGAATCCTCCCACCGGATTACGTTCGTGGACTTGGGACATATTTGGGAAGGCTCTTTGGGTTGATCCAACGTCTCAACGGTTGTCTCTACAAGAGGTACGTAATCTCGTAACTCGTAGATTCCGCATGCTTATGATTTACGTGGATTATGTGTACACATGATTGTTTATTTGCTTATTAATTATTATGTTGAATTGATTAAGGATTAATTCATGTTAGTAATTAATTGATTAATTTAAATATGTATTTAAAATCATCTCGAATAGATTCGGGCACCCATATTTTCCCAACAGGTTGTAAACCAACTAAACTTTGTTTCGCTAACCCTCGCGGGGAACAAAGGGTAAGTGACATCAGTCGAATTAGGTTCGACAAACTAGGAATTGTATTTTGCAATTGGTTTGGAGACCTACCAGTTATGTTATTGTAATGATCAGCCCTAGCTGGGATTATGATAGTAGGAACGTGGATCCTAGTCCATTATAATTTATATTAGATATAAATTTGTATTCTTCCGATGAGGTCGTTGAATATGTGAAAATAATGGAGACAAAATAAACACAAAAGAAAGGCCATTTTTATTTTGATTGCTGAATATTGATCACAGGAATTGTGTGTTTAATTCCCGTTTTTTTATTTCTCTTGGTTAGTTGAAATGTATAACTGTTATTGAGATGTGTTTTGGAAACAAACTAAATTGGCTAGGCCAAATTTTCTGGACTGACACCGAAACATGTGTTCGGTGCTAAGGCAAGAAAAGATAGAGTACGTGTTGGACACGTATATCCCGGTTACCCTTAAAGCTGGTACTCTGAGACAGCCACGTTTGACGTAGCAGCTCAGAAGAAGCATCAAGAGGATGCTTCCCAGGCTCAGTGTGAGATGTTGCTCGGCATGACTCCCGATATACATAGGCAACGTGAGAAAATGGATCTCTTCTAGATGCTCCAGCATCTAAAGGATCTCTTTGATTCTGAATCTCATTCTGAGATTTATGAAGTGATGAGAGATCTGTTCAGATGACGGTTAGCTAAAGAAGGGAAAATTTTATCTCATATGCTAATGATGATAGGCATGATTGAGAAACTTGGTAATTTAGGCATTGAGCTAAAAGACCAACGTTTTCATCTATGCTATCCTCCAGTTGCTCCCGGATTCATATTTTAGCTTCATTGTGAACTACAATATGAATAAGACGGATGCGACTGTGCCTGAACTTCACACCTGCTCAAGACTTTTGAGTTCACTATCACTAAGATGGTGTTCAAAAGAAGGAGCGGGTAAACAAGGATGTGTACCTCTACTGTAAGTAGAAGAGGGCACCGGAAGAAGGACTGTAAGGTTTTGGTTGCTGAAAAGAAGACACTAGGTGCTTCTAGCACTAGAATATGTATGTTTGTTATTAAGATAAACATGTCTACTAATAGCGCTAACTGCTTGGTATTGGATACCTGATGTGGCTCTCACATTTGCACTAATGTGAAAGGGCTCATGTGTCATAGGGCAGTTAGGGCGGGTGAAGTCGTCTTACACGTGGAAACGGAGCAAGAGTTGCTAACTGAACGTGTAGGGACTTATGTGTTAGACTTACCCTCTGATTTTAGATTAGAACTTAATGATTGTCATCTAGTTCTTTCTATTACTTGCAATATGTAATTGTTGCATTATGGATATGATGTTCTTAATATACAAAATAAAAGACTCAAACTTAGTAATCATGAAAACCCGACTTACTTATGGCATTGTAGAACTTGATCATGTAAACGAGAAAAGAACTGCAAGGTTAAGAAAGTTGGACTACTTAACCCCATTCGACTATGAGTCTTATGGAGATTGTGAATCTTATCATGGGCAAGATGATCAACAGACCCTTTTCTGGGAAAGGGGTGCATGCCAAATAAGTTCTAGGGTTGATCTACAATGATGTTTGTGGACCATTGTCCACTCTAGCTAGGGGTCACTTTAAATACTTCATCACTTTTACTGATGATTTCTCAAGATACGGATACGTGTATCTTATAAAACATAAATTCAAATATTTTGAGAAATTCAAAGAGTTTAAGGCTGAAGTAGAGAAGCAACTTGGTAAGAGTATCAAGACTCTTTGATCGGATCGAGGAGGTGAATACCTTAGCCATGAATTCACTGATTACTTGAAGTTACATGGAATCCAGTCACAATGGACTACTCCCGGAACACCTCAGATGAACGGTGTGTCCGAGAGAAAAAACCAAACCCTGTCAGACATGGTGAGGTCCATGATGAGCTTTTCCTGTCTTCCAACATTCTTATGGGATACGCGTTACAAACCCCAATTTACATTCTGAATAGGATTCCATCTAAATCAGTTGATCATACACCATATGAACTATGTTGTGGTAAGAAGCCAACCTTTACACATATTAAACATGGGGTTGCCCCGTGATTATGAAAAGGATGCTTACCGACAAGTTGGAATCCAAAGGTGAAAAAGGTTACTTTGTGGGATATCCTAAGGAAACTAAGGGATATTACTTCTATCTACCTAAGAAATAATCAGTGATTGTTTCTAGGCAGACCAAGGTCCTTGAAGAAGACTATGTCTTTAAGGAACAAGGTCGTATGCTGATAGAACTTGAAGAAATTCAAGAACCACGAATTAACAAAGAGACTGATATCTTGTCAAAGCAACATGACAAGGAATTAGTGGGAGCATTCAGCAACTTTCACGGTGGGAGTCTTTCACTAGGTGATCGTCTTTCAGCCAGTGGGAGCGTAATTGGAGTAGGCTTGCCAGTGCAAGAACCTCCAAGTGGGCTGAATGAGAACAACATAGTTCAAACTCCCGCCCAAGAGGCATCTGAAAGTGTAGCTCTTGAGGACTCTCCGGACATTGATGAAATCAATGCACCATAAAATTTTCACGATCAGAATGTACAGCCTGCACAACCACAGCTCCGTAAGTCAATTAAGAATCTTAATCCACCCATTAGATACGGACACCTCTTGGAGGAACTCATTAATATGGACATACCGGATAAGGATTATCCTAATATTTATTCTGAAGCAATATCAAATATTGATTCAGGGAAGTGGCATGAAGCCATGAAATCCGAGATGGACTCGATGAACACCAATCAAGTCTGAGACTTGGTTGAGTTGCCTAAAGGGGTTAGACCCATTTGCAAATGGCAAAGTACAAACCTACAAAGCTAGGTTAGTGGCGAAGGGCTATAGTCAACGCGAAGGCATTGACTATGATGAAACCTTCTCACCAGTTGCAAAGATCAAGTCCATTCGAATTTTACTTGCGATAGCAGAACACTATGATAATGAGATTTGGCATATGGATGTCAAAATAACATTCCTCAATGGAAACATTGATAAGGAAGTGTTTATGACTCAACCAGAAGGTTCATATACAAGTTAAATTCTAATCTAGTATGCAAGCTAAAGCGATCCATCTATAGATTGAAGCAAGCTTCTAGGAGGTGAAATATCTTATTTGATGAAGTTATCAAGTCTTTTGACTTCATCAGAAATTCGAAAGATCCTTGCATTTATTGTAAACGCAACGGGAAGAATATTTTTTTCATAATCGTGTATATTAATGACATATTGATTTTGGGATATAATATCCCGTTAATGTAGTCCGTTAAAGAATTGTTGTCAAAGACCTTCATGATGAAGGATCTTGATGAAGCCTGCTACATCTTAGGGATCAAAATCCACATGCATAAATCCAAGAAAATGTTGAGGCTGTCACAGTCTACCTATGTAGACAAGGTGTTGAAGGTTTTTGTGATGGAGAACTCTGAGAGAGGGTCTCTATTGGCAAATCATGGGATAAAGCTATCAAAGAAGATTTGTCTTTTCTGTTGAAAGCTGATATCAAGCACATGAAAGATGTCCCATATGCATATGCAATTGGGTCAATCATGTATGTCACGACTTGCACTAGGCCAAACGTGGCCTACTCTATCAACATCACTGGCAGATACCAACAGAATCCGGGTGAGTCTAACTGGATTGCTGTCAACACCATTCTAAAGTATCTTAGACGAACTAAAGAATATTTCCTTGTCTACGATGGACAGTCAGAACTAGTAGTGATTGGTTATGCTGACACAAGTTTCCAATTCGACTGTGATGATTACAAGTCACAGTCAGGTTATGTTTAACTCAATAATGAGGCGGTCAGTTGGAATAGTTCCAAGCAAAAGGACCGCAGATTCAACAACCAAAATTGAGTACATTGATGTATCAGAAGCCTCGAGGAGGCTGTCTGGATTTTATAGTTCTTAAGAGAACTAGGGGTAGTTCCGAGTGCTAGTTGTCTAATAAAGTTTTATTGAGACAACGCTGGTGCGATTGCGCAAGCAAAGGAACCGAGATCAACAAACATAAACGAGCATGTACCCAGACTTATCATATGATCCGAGAGATCATAAGGATATGAGAAATGGAATTAAAATGTATTCCCACATATTTAATTTGGAAGGTCATTTCACCAAAACACTGAGTGTTCATGTACACACTAGACATTTGATGGTCTAGGGTTTAGACATGTAGGTGATTGACTCTAGTCCAAGTGGGAGATTGTTAGTGTTAGTGTCCTAGAGACAATCTATTGTAAGGACATAATACTAGATGATATTCAGTTTGATTTAATATTATAGTTCATTTAATATTAATGTATGGCAATACACTTGTTTGAATATTATGTTTGATTGTTTGCATTTATTCATATAAGTGTTCCAATGAGTCATTGTTGTCATTGAGGTTGTGAGAACTCAGATGACTTAAGCATGATTCTCAAATAGCCTCGATCAAGGATCATCAAGAATGGGATATTGATGATGCAATGGAGATTGGTGTGTGATCTGCATCATACTCTTAGAGAGTGTAGTAAGATCTCACTTACTATGAGATACAAGGTATCTAATGATGGATGCACAAATATCTTAAAGGGTATTGGTATACCCATCCGAGAAACCGTTTGATGTATTTCCACTATATGTGTCTACGGGTGTCTCGGTTAGTGGGAGCGATGTGATACTCCTTTGACTTGAGGTCAATACGCACGATATGTGTGGGATGATGAACTTTGACCATGACCGACGCTTGCACCCTTCCATGGGTAGATATGGCTTGGATTGGGCTCATCACGAAGTGCATGTGCGTGGTAGTTGAGCCAAGAATAGGATTCATTCCTCGAAGTGGATTTAGAGAGAATACTCATCTTCTCGTCATAATTGGATCTAAGTCATCGGCAGATGCACGTCAACTTAGACTTTGTGGCTAAGTGTAACATACATGATCAATTAGTGATTAGAGATAATATGATTATGTTATTTGAATAGACACTTCATCATGTTCAAGACTAATCGAGCATTCGTGAATGAAAGGAGGAAATCGTAATATCCCATGTTTCAGTTATAGGTAGTTGCACGTTTCTCGCAACGTACCTCATATATTGAGAATGTCTGATTTATTATCTAGGGTTCAATTAAGACCGTTAGTTTGACTAATCGCTCGATATATGAGGGCCTATGGGTCCCACAACAAGTAGTTCCCTTTTACGGATTATAGTTGGTTGATTAAATATTAAATTGGATTTAATATTTAATTTATGGAGAATTAATTAATAATAGATTAATTTGGAATTGATTATTATTAATGTTTAATTAAATTGGATTTAATTAAATAGGATTCCCAATAATAATATATGAAATATTATTATAGGATTTAATATATTTGGAATCAAATCCGTAGAGATTTGATATACATGGAAATTAAATCCGTAGAGATTTTATATATAGGAAATAAATCGTAGAGTTTTATTTAAATAAAGATTAGAAATTATATTTCCCAATCGGGCTAGCTTAAGATTTAAGTTGGGCCTCCCTATTTATACAAGTTCTTTGGAATTCACAAACAACGTTAATTCATTATTCTCTCCATAAGATCTAGAGTTAGAATTTTCCTAGCAAATTCATCTCGGGATTCAACACTGGCGAATATGTGCAAGTCCGTGATTGGGGATTACGTGGATATCATAGTAAAGAAATATGATTACAATTTACTGTAAGGTTTCTCTTTATGTTTACACGTATTTAATTATGCAATTAATTGTTCGTTGTTGGTGAACTGTTTATTTCTGTTGCTCATGTATTACGTGTTTACGTGCCTCTAAATTTCAACTAGAGTTCGAATGTTGAATTTTGAAGAACTTCGAGCTTTGACCGTCAGAAAATCTCTAATGCCACGTAGTCACCTGAAATAAACACATCGGGGGGGATCCCGGCGAGCTCTCCGACGCTCAAGTCAGTTATCACTCTTAATCTTAAATCCAAAACAAGATCAATAGCTCGAATTCAAGTATATAAGTAAATTAAGTGCTTGTGTGTTTAATGATACCTGGATGGTGTATTTATAACCCTCTAGCCAGTGGTTATTCTTTCCTCCTGCCTCAATCCCATCTTTCGATCGTGTGTTTGTGGTTTCCTTCCTTTCTTCTCAGGATTAGCTTCTTCACACGTCTTCCTCTATCTTCCCTTAGGGATCCTCAAACAGAGCCCTTCATTTCCATCTAACGGCTCCATTAATCTCGGAACTTCCAATATCCTGCACGTAGCCCCCCTTAATATCGGTACTAACTCCCTCGGCCCACTTCTTAATTCACACGGATCAAGGTTTTATGACCCTTGATATCCTCTTCTCTCAATGGCTAAGATTAGTCTTTTATCCCATAAGTCATCACTTGTTAAGTCCTCGAAGGTGTCCCTCGACCCAAAGTCCAAGTTGTTTGGGCTGGCTTCCCTTGGCCCTAACCCTCCTAAATTCATCGGCCCTGCTCAGCCCAGCTCTTTAGATCCTTAATGTTTAAGGCCCAAGCTATCCTTCTAGGCCTGTCATTTTCAGCTTGTTTCACTCTACTGGGCCTTGCCCTCCTCCAGGCCCCTTGGTCAAGGGCCCTTCTGATCTATTTGAATATCAGGATCTTGGGCCTTTCAGCCCAGCCCAATTCATTTGCTCATTGGTTTGACTCATGCAATTATTCCTTAATCCTTCGAATGTATGATAAACTTTTCACGTGTCTTTATCCCATTGGACGACATAATTATTCCTCATCAATAGTATATAAATATGATGTCATTAATTACACATTATATTTAATTAATGAAAGAATATTGATATACAAATAGAAATTACAAATACTTTATTAAATTATATAAAAAAAATACAATGGTTGAAGGATCATCATCATTTATAATAGAGTAATGTACAATCTAAACATTAGACAAAAATTTATGATTCTTTTAAGATAATCTTCGCATTTGATCAATACACATATAATCTTGTCCTCGTGTTCATAATAAAAAACATATAATCTTCGTGCAATCACTTTAACGTAAAATTCTTCTTATCTAAATGCAATCTTCTCCACAATAATCTCTAAATCTGTAAATAAAAAATGATAAATCAAGAAATTTATAAATAAAGAAATATGAACAATAATCAAATTTAAATAAGAAATCAACAAATAGCAATGATCTAAAAAAAATGTTAATATCACAATATCAAATTAACAATGGACATTTGAATAAGAAATCAACAAATAAAGATGATCTTAGAAGAAGTATGTAAATGAAAAAAAAAATGAAATAAGAATAACGATAATCTCTGGATTACCGATGATGAACAAGACTATGTGAAGAACGATGATCTCATAAAAAAATTATGAGAAATGGAGAAATGAAATGTAAAAAAAAAATGAATGAGAGATGTGACAATTTATAGAAAATGGTAGAAAAATCAATGACCGAGATCAAAACAACACTGAAAATGAATGAGATTGCAGGGATTTGAAATAGAGAAATATGGCTTTCCACATCATTGACACATCATTTTATGACTTGACACATCATCTTATAAATGTTTTGCATTATAGAGATTATAGATGATATGAAATTTTGTATTATATGAATAAGTTTCACTGGAACCCACTCTTTATTTTCATCTCAACAATTCAGGCTCCTACTGCTATTATTACTAAGCCTATTAATTTCTTGTGCAAGCTCATGATTTGTCTGTTCATATGTCGGATAAAAAATTCCGAAAAAGCAACCCTTTAGAATACATTCCGGAAAAGTTGTGAGTTGTGTTTCTTTGAGTGTGGATCTATCATGTACGTTCGAAACTTTTGAGTACTCCTTGTGCTCCTTTTATAACATCATCTTTATCTTTAAAAAAAAATCGGATAAAAAATTCCTAATTTTGGTGGATATTGTATGAGTTTGTATTTAATTTTAATTTAGTAGTGATGATAGATCATATTTGATCAAAATAATTTTCATGTGGTACTACTGTATACGACTAATTCACTCAGAAATGTTGAATTCATATAATTTTCACATTCATATGTATGCATCACCATTCGCTAAGTTTGAAGAAATAATTATCTTGCATTTAAAATTGTTAAAATTATTTTTGCATTCATATGATTTATATGGGGACATAATTTTTTTTTATATATTTATACCTCGTCTGGAATAAATTTATGTCCGCCCCTGATAGTGGTTAAGTCTTATATGTGCCATGTGCATCGAACTCCGTAGTGTATTTTAAAAATATGTGTACAACGTATTTTACTAAAACTATACAATTTATTTTACGAACACAGATTAGACGTTTCAGTGTAAATAAATTATATATTTTAATATAATAAATTATATATTTTAAAAATATACTATATAGTGTATGGTGCAGTTGGTGCGGAAGACCCACCTTAGTACAATTTATTTGTATTGCATTATAAATTTATAAAGTATGAATAGTTTATATATCAATGAATATTAAATTTATATCAAAACAATGTGTATATATATATATATGTGAGTGAATTATTATGTGTAATATTAGTACACACACTAATGTGACGAGTTTTCGGTAAAAGATTTAAATTTAATGACAACATAATTTTCAGCTTCTTATTTAGGGAGGGAAATAATATGAGGAAAGTATGTATAACAAAATATATACTATCCTTGTTAACTGAATAAAATTGTTAGCTATTTTACGTACTTCCCTTGTGCGTACGTAGCTTGATTCGGATCTTTAAAAAGTAGTTTTCGTTTAGGTTTCATTCAAGTTTTTATCTGATGTTTATTATATTATCACATTGATTCCTCTCCTTGTCTTCTAACAAAGGAAAGAGTAAAGAAGGAGACTAAATATTGGACAAAAATTTATGTGAATTTTATTTTTTTAGTATCATTATTACGTATAAAAATTATTAATATTATTTATAAAATTTATTAATGTTATGCACAAAATCTCTCACTATTTAAAAAATATTTTATATTTTTAAACAGTGAATTTTTTTGTGCATAATAGTAATAATTTTTGCACATAACAGTGATAAAATTCATATATAGACCTGATTCACGGGAGTATTAAAATTGGTCTGTCCCTCACCCACTCAAAAGTATAACGAACCTTCAAAAGTACGTATCAAAGCCCTATACAACAACAAAAGTAAAAATAAAAACAAAAATCAAATAACATAAATATTTATGTTAATCTACCCTATCCAAGCTTCCAATATTCTTTTTTAAATACTTAAACCTTTTCAAGACCCCTTCCATGGCTATATCAAAGGCGTCGTCTACGCCCCCTAAATACGTATTTGACTTAGTATACAAAAATCTCGGCAAAAATTCAATGATTTTCTCCCTCATTTTCCTCGCATCCTTTTTACTATACTTCATTAGAACATTTTTAATAACCGAAGTATCATTCCTAACAATATTATTATCAATAAAAACAGAATAAGTGGACGCATCTCTAGGCAAGTGCCACTCATACTGACCCTCAAAACTCCCTCTCCAAAAATAAACCGGAATCGAACCGGCCAACATGCAATCGAAAAAAGATCTCCGGGTCGACCCGTCCCCTTTCGGCTGCAAACAAAAATCTGAATCCAAAAACGCCTCCATTATTTCGGGAGCCCCGTCGTAACATTGCGCGACAGAGCAATCAACCACTCTACACGACGCCGTTTCATTCTTGCAGTACCTGGGAAAAACAATTTTTTTAGGAGGGTAAGCAGAATAAGGACACTATTTTTACAGACTTGCAAAATTAGAACATTGTCTTTATGGGCTTACAAGATTAAGACACTGTCATTTAAGTGGTGTAGATTTAAGGCAAATTTCAATAATTGCTGGCCAAATCTCACGCTGGTAGCCAGCTTGATCCCTCACGTGAAATTTATCCCGCATTTGGGGAAATTTGGCATAAATTTGTCAAATTTAAAAGATAATGTCCTAATTTTGCAAGCTCATAAAAATGGTACTCCCTCCGTCCTATAAAGATAGGTCTGATTTCTATTTTCGTCAATACCACAAAGATAGACAACTCAGTATATTTAATAAACCACCTAAGACTGTCTTAAAATAATAAGGACAAATTATAAAAACATGACTTATTTTTGCTATCAATTGCACTTCGACTACCAAACTTTTAACTTGTTTTGCCAAGGTAGATACCGAAGTTTCAAATTTTTGCAAAAAATAGGATCACGAATAAATTTGAAAGCAAAACAATCACATGTGAATTAATAAAACTACTCCCTCTGTTCTTTTTTTTGCATCAATTCGTAAGTTCTGCAAAAGTTAAAAGTTGGATTCTAAAAGTGCAATTGACAATTTGTAAAAAAAAAATAATTCCCAGCAGTGTACCTCATCAAAACCCCTCTAAAATCGTTGGGTATATTCTCCCGGGTCGCCCCGACGAACGTAAACGGGCTGGACCGGGTCCTGGAGCGGACGAACCTCCGCCATTCCCGGATATCGAATTCGGATCTGGGGTGAAACGACGTCGGGTAAGGCACGCTGATCTCGAGCTCATCCCACGGCGATTTCTCCACCGACAACCGGAGCACATTCCTCATCAACGGCATATTATACAACCCGGTCCCCCAATCTTCGTCCTTATCCGAAAGCCGGCGAAAGTCCCACGTCAGCCGACCCGCCATGATGAAATGATCCGACCCGTTTGACCCGGCCCATGGGATCTGGCGGCTGACGAAGTCGAGCATGGCGGCGGCGTGGAAGTCGCGGTCGCGGGCGGTGCTGTTGCGCCAGAGGAACTTTCCGACGGCGAGACCGGCGTAGAAGGGGATGTAGAAGGCGGTGGCTTTGGTGGGGTCCAGGGTCCGGCAGGGGTGGCTGAGGATGCGGTGGTGGTAGATGACCTCGGCGGCGTACATGTCGGTCCAGTGCCAGGCGGGGGAGAGGGTGGGGGGGAGGAGGGGGGAGAGGGCGGCGGCGGGGGTGCCGAGGCCGGAGTTGGAGAGGGCGGGGCAGAGGGATTTCCAGGGGTTTAGGGTGTCGCAGTTTTGGAGGAGGTCTTTGTTTAGGAGTGGGGGGAGGGTGTGGACGTAGATGTGGCCGTCGTTGCAGCGGCAGCGGTGCTGGTGGTGGAGGGGTGGTGGGGGGTGGCGGGTGAGGGTGAGGAGGATTAGGAGGACGGCGGTGGCGAGATATAGGCAGCGGCGGGAGGAGATTTGGGATTTTATTAGGGTGAGTTTCTTGCCGCCGTGGTGATGGTGGTGGTGGTCGGACGGCGGGTTGTTACACGGCGGCATGGTCAAGTGGTGGTGGTGGTGGTGGTGTAAGTGGTGTTGGTTTGAAACGGAAGGTGGTGTAATGTGACATTGAGGTTAGGTTTTAGGTTTGATAATAGAAGGAAAAATGGGAAAGGAGGGAGGAGGGTATTTTGGGAAAATTAAAGTTAAATAATCAAAGTGAAATTAATAATCCAAATTAATGAGGTTTATGCTATGTACATTCAGGTCGTGTACTTAGTGCATTTTAAAATTATTCAACTTGTTATGCTGATAGATGTAAATTATTTATATTGAATCGTGCAACTGTTTTTTTATATTAATAGTTACATAATTCAATGTAAAATATATTACATCTTTCAATATAGCAAATTAAATGGTTTTAAAATGCAAGATGCTCCTACATGCATATAAGATTTATCCAAAAATGTTTTACAATATGGTGGTGTAATTAAGGAGTGATTATGACAAATATATCCTCATTTATTATATATGGGAAAGATAAGTAATAAAGATAAACTCAAAAATTATGAGATATGTTTTTGTAATTATTGGGAATTACGAACAAAAATATATAAATTTGCATAACATTATATAATTGGAAACAAAATCAATATAATTCATTTTTACCTTTTAAATAATAATAATAATAATAATAACAACTGGAAACTCACTAGCAAAAAATATTGAGATCGGATGGAGTAAAAGTTTTCGACTAATTTATTACTCAGTCATGTTATAAGACCAAAGTATAATTTTATGGGAGTTTCTTTATAATCAATATAAATCGTATCTTTTGTTGTAAATGGATCGTTACTAAAGATGTGTATTAAATAAGTATGACTTCCATACTAATAGCTAGCGAAGTCATCTATAATGAAGCTGTGTTTTGGAATGAAAATAACGAGATATAAAATTAAAATGAAAAGATTTAGTAATTAGAATTTGGGCAGATTTCAAAGACAGGAAATTATATTGATGGGGTATTATAGTAGTAATACTAGTACGTCGTCCCGCATATTACGTGGTATTATTTTTATAATATTAATTTTAGATAAATTATTTTAAATTTTATTAAATTAAAAATGCAGAGTTACTTTTTTTTTTGAGAGCAAATGCAGGGTTACTTAAGAATTAATGATATAAATAATAAAAGAACGACGAAAAAAAATGACAGTGTAATTTTGCGGCGCTTTTTAATTGAAAATTGAAAATTTGCAAAATTATTAAAGAAAATAGAAATTAGGGGTGATAAAAGTAAAATACCTTTAATTAGATATATAAAAATATGAAATAATGAAAAAATTCGTAATTTGAATAGTAGGAATTGAGGAGCGCCCAAAGATAAATTTCAAAAATAGATGTAAGTGCATTTAATTTATTTAATTAAAAATATAAATATGTAAAATAATGAAAATTTTGAAATTTTAAATTGTAGAATTTGGGGAGTGCCACATAGGCTTGCAGGAGAGAGAAGTTTTAGTAAAGGGGATATCTCTAAATACATTGAATTTTGTCTCATCTAGTTGTTAATATTAATTGATTAATTAATTTAATTAATGGTCATAAAAAGTAATTAATACTACCTCAATTCCTAATTAACAATTCTATCAAAAATATTATTCCTATTTTATTTGTTACTTTGTTTATATCATCAAAAGGTTATCAATTTCTTCCTGCCTTAATAAATGCTTATCAAATTCTTGTAATTGTATATAAGCTTGTTAATATTATCAAGTAATAATAAATAAGAGTGCAAATATTTTCTTTTTCTTTTTTTTTTACAGAAATATAGTTTTTTTTAAATACCTAATTAATTATGAATGGATGAAAATCATGAAATCAAACATATAATTAAAAACGGATGTTAGTAATAAAATACAACCAATATATAGGACAGAATAGGAAGCACGTGGAGTAACATTGTTGGCAGATACAAAAATATATGATTACGTACCATGATTTAACTTCTTCTTTTTTTAATTTTGGCTTAATAATTTGTTTAAGCTATTTTGTAAATATACTAGACAAAGATCAATCAAATCTACGTAGCAAAAGAAAGTGTAGTATTTTTTATAGTAGTAGATATGGAAATGGTTCGCTCCACTATATATACGTAATTCATATTAACTTACAAATTTATTTTAAAAAAAATTGTTACTGGTAGTAATATATATCACGTTACTACTACACATTTAAGCTTGCACAGCTGCACTTGGACAGCCTTTTTTTAAAACAGATCTCCAATCTACATCTTGAAGAGCGGTTTTAATTAAAAAAAATAATAAAAAAAATAGATACGATTCAAAAACCGCTTTGTCCAAGATAACACTTAGAAAGCGGTTTAGAACCATGTGCAAATGTTTTAGACAGCGGTTTTTTGAATCTATTTGTCCAAGGCATAGTTTGGTCAATGATTCCGAACCGCTGTCCAAGAGGTCGGATAATTAATATATATACACCCAAATCGCGAACCAAAGGAAATTTTCCCCAAATCGTGAATTAAACCTGCAGCTGATATCGAAGCCCGGCCTCCTTCCTCTACCCTAAATCGAACTCCGCCGCGCGTTCTCCCCTTCCACCGCCGCCGTCGCCTTCCCATTAGCTCCAAATCGCGAACCAGAAGCCCTAGCCTCCTCCTCCCTCTCCCCCAAATCGAACCATCCGCCGCGCGTTCTCCCCTACCGTCGTCGCCTTGTTGCCAAGCTCCCCTAACGCCGCCACCGCCTAGCTTTCTCCTTCCATAGGTAATTTTTCTTTTCTATATATATATATATATATATATATATATATATATATATATATATATATATATATATGTGTGTGTGTGTATATATATATGTTAGTATATATATATATATTGAATTAATATTGTGTATATGTATATATATGTTAGTATGTATATAGATATTAGGATTAAATGTTTATATAATTGTGTTTGGTTTGATTAATTAGCTAATTTGTTAGGATTAATTGTTGTTAGATGAACAATTGATGCTTGGTTTATATATTGTTAATTGTATATATATATATATATATATATATATATATATATATATATATATATATATTGTGTGGCTTTGTTTAATTGTTGTTAGTGGCTTTGTTTAATTGTATGTATGGTGTATGTATATTGGTGTATATATGTATATCATGTATATTGGTGTATATATGTATATTGGTGTATATATGTATATTGGTGTATATATATCATGTTGTATGTATTGGTGTATGTATATTGTTGTATATATATTGATGTTTGATGCACTCAAGGTGTTTGATAATATGCTTGTGTGAGGATTTAAACATAAATTAGTGTTAATTTATTAGGATTAATGTTGTTAGTGTTAGAGATGAACAACTTGTTAGAGATGAATATATATTGTGTGGCTTGGCTTGATTTTTTATGCTAATTTAGATATGAACAATTGATGCACTCAAGGTGTTTGATAATATGTTTGTGTGAGGATTTAAGCATAGTTTTGAATATTGTTTGTTTTTTGTTTATTAAATGTTTTTTCTTCTGCTTTACAGGATCATGTCTCGCTTGCCATATCCCTAGATGATGGAGATGATGATGGATATTCTGATGGAGATCATGGCGCATATGATCATGGTGCATATGATCGACAACATCTTGATGACTTGAGAGAGTGTGACACTGATGCTCCCACCACCACTAGCAGCTCCGGGGAGAAGCGCACTCGGGGTATAGTCACCATGTCATCTATTAAGAGAGCTCAGAGTAAGGGGAAAACACTTCGTAATTTTATTACAATTGAACAGTTTTGAAATCGATATTTATATTGATTGATCGTTGAACATAATTAAATACTATGTTATTGCGAGTTATCGCTCAATGAGTTTGGACAGCAATAGGAAAAGAGAGTGAGTCGTTGTCCTTCTACATTGAGCCGCAATCGAGGCGTGATCCCTATTGTGCTGCCAGCCAAGGACTAGCGTAGCCCCAAACTGACTCCTTTGAAGGAAAGAATATGGGACGAACTTACGGTATGTTAATTATATATTTATTGAAAGTTGTAGTATGACCCTTAAATTTACTAAATTGTTATGTTATATGCGATAGACTACATTCGAGAGGTCTTGACCACACAAAGAAGAAGCAAATATTGTCGCAAGCCGGAGTAATGGCCAAGAATTTTCGGACTTGGTTGAGAAGTAACACACGAGATCCAGAAACTGGTCTTTACTCGACTAGTCCGCCTCCGGCGTATCAGAATAGCCCTATGGTGGCTCCATAGCAGAGCTATGGAGGATGATTTCCAGGTAAAATTATCAATGTCATTTCCTCAATTTCTAATGCATATAGTTTTTCAGTGTTTATCATATTTCTATTATACTGTAGAATCGAAGTAATAAAAATCGCGATCAAGCCAAGTCAATGGAGGCGATATCGTGGCTTCGAACAAAGGTTATGCACGAATAAGAGAAAATATGGTGAGATCAAAATCCTAACTTTTAATTTTTTTTATATATTCACTTTTAATATATCTAATAAAGGGACACGTTCATCACTATCATAGAAATAAGAAAGAAGAAAAACTGAAGAGAGTGAGCCTATTGTTACCCGTTTCGACTTATTTCAGACTACCGTAAAAGGGTCGAGAGGGAATATTCACGATCCCAAAGGCACTGCCAAATCATCATCGAAGAAGTGGTAATCTATCCATTAATTTATCTTTCAATTACAAACTATTATTTATCAATAAATAATTAAATAATAATCTTTTGTTTTTGTGATTCAGGAGCGTCTATAGGTCGCCAGGAGCATCCCGGCCACTTACGGAGTGTCGGATATGGCGTGACGAAGACATCGTTAGCGATGGCACCTGGTCTTCAAGCCATGAATATGGTGGGTATACTAATGGAACAGGTTGCCAAGTTGTCTAAAGATGTGGAACGTTTGAGGTCCGAGAGAAGAACGAGCCACGGAATATCGTCGAGTGGAGCAAGTTGTGAACATAGTGTCGCTAATGCTATGTTTTCAGCTAACCCTAGGGACGACTTTATTGAGGCACTTCAAAACGTCTCTCAGGTATCAGATATGCATCTCACATTTGTTTTAATTAAAGACTAGTGTATTAAAATTTTCTAACTAAATATCTTATTCAATGACCAACGACCTTTTTCGCTACCTTTATTTGGAGGATCCCGATCGGTTGGTGGCCCGCGACAGAACGCTTACTGACTCTCATGGAATGATTCATGGTCATCCCATCACTCCTGGTTTCGTGAGGATCATACTCGATGTACCCGTAATCGGACAAGAGGATTCAGCGGTGCCAAAACTAATCGATGAAGCCGTCACACGAATAAATGGGATCGGCACTTCATCGAATGGCCGAGCAACTTGGTCTCTAGCACCATGAGGGTAAAATATATGTTATTAAAGTTTATTATCTTATTTGTGGTTCTAAATAATATTGCAAATTAATTGTAGAATCTACCGACACCACAAATGCCTCGGAAGAAATCACCACAAAAGGCTAAAAGAGAAATCGGCGGGTGTCGTAGACAAATGGAGGGGAGAACGAGGACTCCATCAAGCGCTCGAACTTGGTTATCCCATGATTGGAGACTTATATCATGATGATTATGTACAGTCTAGGGTGCACCGGATGGTATCGTCTAATGCTTTCGAGATCATCACAGTTCCCATGCTTGCTCACTTTCATCAGAATACTTTCCAAGAATTCGTCAGTGAGGAACATGTCTTGCCAAGTCTTGAATGACGAGTGGTTGAGTGCAACCACCATAGCCCTTTACCTCGTATGTGTTTACTAATTCTCAATATTCACTTTCTCAGATAGTTTAATTTTCTTTTTAAATATTAATTAGCGTATATATGTTGGTTAAAGATATTTGGGTGAGGTATATCTCTCCAGAGATGTCCGAGCAAGTGGAATGTATTCCTTTGTCTCCCCAGTGTCTTGCATATTGGGTGATAGGGCATGCACCATGGATGGGTTAGTTAATCATATCTTTGAATCAAATCGGGAGCGATCATCTCATTTTTTTGTGCCAACAAATGTGGGGTGAGTGATAAACATTTCGTTAAAATTTGTATTCATGTTTATAATATTTGCACATATATATGCTAAATTTGCAGTTAATTTTAATATTCTCAATATAATATAGGAACCATTGGGTGTTGGTCGTCATACACATGAATACATTAAGTGTGTATTTTATGGACCCAGCTCGGGATGGAGTTTATTCAAATCGCCTGATCTCGTTTCATATATGGAAGTAAAGTTCATTTTTAATATTCTATACAATGATTTGTTTTACTTTTAAAATTATGCATATTTAATCTATTTTTATTTTTTAATTATAATAATAATAGTGTGAGGACGATGTATCGGAGTCGCCTTCAGAGTCAAGGTTCAAGATCTAAGTTAAATAAAGTGAACTGGATTAACATTAAGGTAAATTTAATTTAGTAAATTATCAAATTAATAGAAAGAAATCATAATTATAATACATGATTATAATTGTTAATCAATAGGTTCCGAGGCAACGAGATAATGAACATTGTGGACATTTTGTGTGTTGCTTTATTGAAGATATAATCCGCGCTTCTCTAACGAACATTCCTCTCAATGTAAGTCAATTTATCGATTTATTTAAATTATTATTGATTGAATAAAAATCCATACTATATTGATTGATTCGTTGTTTGTAGTTTGTCTATGAACGTGAGCTCAAGTCTTACTCTAAGAAAAGACTGGACAAATGGAAAAACGATTGGACGGGGTACCTTTACAATCGATTCTTATATTCATACGATATTGAGTGATCATTGTTTGAAATTTTGGTAGCATGTAATTAAATTATATATTTGTGATGATATATATTTCATGTTTTTGGTGTATTGGACGTATGTTTATGATTGTATGTTTATTTATTTCATGATGTGTATGTTTATTTATTTGATGTTTTGGTATATATATATGTGGTATAAGTTTTGGTTTATGGTTTTATTATAGGATTTTTGGTTTATGGTTTATGGTATTGGACATATATATAAGTTTTGGTTTATAGTTTTATTATAGGATTTTAAAATATAAATTAATAATTAAAAAAAAATATTGGACAAATGGTTAATAAATCATTTGTCTATCTAACATAATAAACGAAATTATTAAAAAAAATAAGTTAGACAAATGTTAATAAATAACCGTTGTCCAAGCCCCTCTTTGCAATGCGGTTTGAAAACCTGTCCAAAGCCAAACTTTTGGACAATGTTTTTTAATAAACATCCAAGCTTGGACATCTGTTATAACCGCTCTCTAAGGGCTTTTTTAACAGCTGTCCAAGCCCAAATGTGTATATATACTTAAGTCGTACGTATTTGCGATTCTAATTGATTAAGAAATAAATGTACGTGTAATTGATACAATATAAATATATGGAAACAAGACAAAAACTTGTATGAGACGGTCTCATGCATGAGACGGAGTACAATTTAGCACAATCGACACCCACCTCTCCCAAAGTGTTAAAGTGGCAATGTCCAAATTACACTTTGTCTCACTGTGAGACGGTCTCACGGAAAAGTGTCTCATGGAACAATGTACTTGTGATTTACAAACTCAATTGTCTTTTGTTTTCATTGACTACTTGAGTTTGTAAATCACAATTTAGTTTCATTTATTTGGTGTATCGAATGATCAGAAATATCACATATATACATATATATATATATATATATATATATATATATATATATATATATATATATACTTATGTGTTATTTGAAGGATGTGCAATACTGGGTCTCATTCACAAACATTTTAAAGGGATAGAATTTTTTGTAGTCTTATAACTTTGTATCGTTTTAAAATTGGTCTGATTGTTTTAACTTTTTGATTTTGATCCTATAAGTTTTTTAAAATTTTGAAATTGGTCATTTTCACTTTTTGCAGCAGGTTACCAAGCAGGTAAACATCACATATATATGTAATTATTTTATTTTTCTCTTTAATTTTGAAGCGTCATTTGAACTTTTTTAATCATAATAATTTTGGTCGGGTTTAAAACAATTTGTATATTAAAAGACAAAACAAATCGGGTCGATTTACTGGGTTTAAACTGACCCAAAAATAAAAAATTTAAATTAATATACATAGAAAATCACTCTCCCTTCCTAAAAAATATAAAAAAAATTCTAACACAAATTATTTGGATTAAAAAAATTTAGGTGGCATTTCAAAATTAAAGAAAAAAATAAAATAATTACATAGATGATGGTTACCTGTTTAGTGACCTGCTACAACAAGTTAAATGATCAATTTCAAATTTTTTGATAATTTACAGGACCAAAATTAAAAAGTCAAAACAATCGGGACCAATTTCAAAACGAAGCAAAGTTACAGGACTACAAAAAATTCAAACCCCATTTTAAATTACGATCATGGCGTACTTGTCAGTCCGTAACTAGCTTGTGACGAACTGAATGCATGTTCCTTCCTGCTTAAGGAGTTCCCTTAGTTTGATGAGTTAATCTTCTAGCATAGACTCCTATATGTACATATTTTTATTGAAAATTTAATTCCTCTGCATTATCCTACTAGGCTTGAACCCATGACCGGTATAGAGACTTTCCGAACCAATATTTTCTTGAAATTCGTACCAATTCCCTACTCTCTTTCAAATTCAAGATTGCTGACGAAACATCAGCAACTAGCGGTGAACCCTTTGGAAATGCCTAAAACATGATGGGTATTAAAAGTAATTGAGCATAAGATGAAATATCAAATTGAAACAGGGTCTAGTCTGGTGTCAAAAAGATGACTTACAAATCCAAGGCCGGAAGATGCATATGTTGGACCAATGATGACATAATTGTTGCAAAACTTGGAAAGAAGTAGCTTAATGTATGGGAGTTGATCGATAATTGCAGCTACTCCTCCCTTTTCACTAACTTTGGAAAGGGTTTCATCGTACTCTGAAGTGTTGAAAAGTCGTCTAAAAGATGCACCTTCCTGGTAACCAACATATTCACCCTTCTTTATCAGATCAGAGATGTCAGTAGGCTGAAGCTTCTGTGTTGTTAACATGGATGTCAGACTTGCCGTGTAACTAGATGTAAGACCACAAACACCCATACAATCACCAGAAATCTTGTTAAGTTGCTGATTGATTACTTTTTCCCTGTCATAAATTCAAGGATTTTGAACCGGGATTAAGGTTTTTCTTGGAATAAATTCAAGAATGATGGACTTACTATGTGCCAAAACAAGCGTTGAGAAAGAGAAGCAGAATATCTTCCAACTTGTTTGAGAGGTGGACCACGAAATTCATTGTTTCCCAAGACAAAAATGGTTAGCCAGAGGCCTGTCGTCAAAGGTTTCACAAATATCCAAGAATCCTTCCTCACATTATCCTTAATTGGAACTATGGCAGAAACTCCAAGATCATCCCAACTTCTTTCGTCATTTTGAAGAAACGAGACGAAGATTCTACTTGTATAGCTCTTTCAGAATTTGATAAGAGGAACTCCATGTTGATCTCATCAAGTATTGGTCATTCTTTAGGCGATAGCACAGCTGGAGATATGATTGGAACTCTCACTTTGTCACAATCTTTGTCGCCCCAGAATCGCCACAACTTCAGCAGATCAATGCATATGGCTGCAACAACCCAAGTATATGTTACCTACATATGTAAATTAATCTTCAGGCTCTTTCTTTCTAACTAATTGCCACAACTATATTATCATTACTCCAATCTGTAAGACCTCTAGTTTCAGATTTGTATGTCCCGTTTCTAGTTATCTAATTTCTTTTTTCTTTTTTTTTTTAAACGTGTTATCTAATTTCCAAGTCACGTAATTAACCACGATTATTGACTAGTAAGTCCCATAAGAGGTGTAATTAACCATGATTATTGGTTAGTGCAACAATTGCTTAAATTTAATGTATTAATTTGATAGAATTTCATGCATCATTTACACTAAAATTGACAAACGGCACTTAAAGCGTATTGTTTTTTTTTTTTTTTTTTTTTTAAAGTGAATTTTTGAAATCATAGCACATACCTAATTCTTAAAGAAGCCAATAGGAGTGAATCGTGATGGAGGTTAAAATATTTTAAAAAAATACTAATTTGCGACAAGTACTATATATAGGTAAAAAAGTTCACTCAATTAAAATCTTGTGATTTGTTATACTTTTAAAATCTTGTGACTTGTTATACTAAAAATTACTACTTATTTACACTAAATCGTGCACTTTCCAGTATAATAAGTTGCACAATTCTAAAATACACTTTGATTGCACGGTACATCCTGGATACATACAAGACCTAACAAAGAAAAAAAAATTAATAGATGTTCCATATTTATAATGTAAGTACCACTTTCCTCCATTAAACTCTCATAATGCAAACGATACAAAGATCCACGTCTTTCTTAATCCACAACCAAAAAAATCCATGAAATCGGGTAGGGTAAACCGGATATTGATCATCCTATCATACAAATTGATAAAATTTCAAATTTTGTAACATATAAAAACGACTGCAATAAAACAATAATAGACTATAATACACTGCATACCAACAAATCTGCTAATCAGATCCACAGTTAGCAAAAGCAACCTTTTCCTCCCATCATATTAGTTCTAGCAAAAATAAGGGAAGTAAAATACACAAAAATAGATATACGAAAACTACAACACAAGAGACAGGTATCATGCCTATAGAATAGAAGTATCTATTTCTGTTAGAAGCCCTATTCAGTTCCACCATCATCTCTGCCTGTTTCCGCGTGGCCGCTTATGGAAGCTTCCATGCCTCTGATGTTGATTTGAACGAACAGTGTAAGACGGTTGCGCGTGGTGGTATGATGCTTGGCTCGGGTTGTGGAACAAAAGTGACCTGAGGTAATCATTAGGCGGCTGATTTCTCGGCGTTACATTACCTTGATTATTGTTGTTACCGATATCAGTCGAGCTAATCATTGTGGCAAGAGTGTCCACGGATTCCGGTAAAGAGATCCCGGACATACCGTCATAAGATAGGATGCAGGCTATCGAATACAGAGAGGCGCCAAGATTTTCTGGAAGAACTTTCTTCGGATGTGTTACCTACAAAAACAGACGATAATCAGGTTAGTAATTAGGGAAGACAAAAACTCGTACGAACTTGGTTCGTTGATCTGAGATCCATGAACTCCATTGATCCTACCCAAACCCGCCCAAAATGGATCTTACATGTACAGCTTTGTCAGGCCCATTTTGTAAACGGATCAAAAATGGGATGGAGTTCACTTGAGCTCTTTCTTTAAAGTAATACTGTTTAGTATACAAAGTAATACTCATTAGCATAAGTAGTATCACGATTAAAAAAGTGATTGATTTTATGAGTTATTTTTTCCAAAATCTCTAAACCGTGATACTTCTTATACTAAAACCAAAGTTCATAGAGGTTTTTGTCTCGAGTTTTAAGAATAAACGAGCACGATAGTTGAAAATTACTTTGAATAAAACTGCTGCAGATAGCCTCTCTCTTAAGCAGTATATCTGAGCAACATCAAGAGCAGTTGACTCGAAAGGCAGCCACCGATCAACCACAACTTTGACAGCATTCCCAGGTAACGACATAATCTTTTCGTCCTGGGATTTTGACGGCTTATGACTTTCCGTTTTAACTTCATCGCCATCATCACTATCATCATCACCAGAATCACTATCCTCATTTTCCGAGGGAGCAACGGCGATCTCCGTAGCCAACAACAACAAAGGGAGGGACCCGATGACACTACAGTTTCTAATATGTAACCCCCCGTCTCCACGTGTTATCTCATCGAATATGATCATAGGTTGAGCTTTCGATTTCATAAACGAGAGCCTAGTATTGGTCGAAAATGGGTGCAACCTGACCTTATTCCCATCTGCCGTCTCTACGAGAGACCTCTTCCCGTTCCGAATCACTTTCCCAACCATTGGATACAAACCGGCAAAAATGACAGCATGGAGAATTCCAGGATCATGCGCATTAAGGCTACAACGAGACGAATCTTCTGGTATAAAATGATGACGAATGAGTTCCCCCTCCAATTGCTTTCTCATTCCTGATATCATTCTCATAGTGCCTGAAGATATAAAGTGCTGAGAACAAAAACGAGATTCATCACCTCTTTCGGTTGCCTTTTTCCAGCACTCAAAAGCAGCTATTATGGCTAACTGGTCACCGTTACCACCATAGAGAGAAGCTAGTTCTAATCTAGCAGCTTGAGCTTTCTTCTTTTCGTTAGGAAGCATGGGGATAATGAAGGGGTCTCTATAATCAGCAGCACAAGCTAGAGTTAAAGCTGGGCTGAGACAATTCAACAGTATTGCAAGAAATAACATCTTGCTTGTTAGTGGATGAACTGGGAGAGAACCGAGTTTCTCTCCAAGATCTGTAAGTTTTTCGTCAATTGTTAATGCCCCAATATCATGGAGGACGGTTATGGCATTGCGTATTGTCTCGTGAACAGGTGGATCTAATGTCTTTTGCAAAAAATCTTCGATTTTGCAAGATGGGTCAATAAGCTTCACCTGTCAAGTAAACGAAATCAGTCATACAATTGGAATATGGACAGTGATATAGACTTTATGAATCTGATCGAGAACAAAAACCGGAATTTATGTCTAGTTTTGAGGCAAGTGTAAACAGGAGACGAGAAATATTAAAAGTTTTGATACATAGCATGACAAATGGATATAGAAAATATTGTAATATTTTACTATCAAAAACAGAGTAAATTATAGAATTGATCTCATATCTATTAGGTGTTGGTGATTTTAGTCCAATAATTAATTCCCATAAATTTTAATATGCTGCAATTTCAGTCCTTTATTGACTGTTTTTTTGTTTAAGGATGATAATTTGTTTGTGATTTTTTTTTGGAAACCAATATGTTAGGTCTAATTAGAATTCCGGCAGCTCACACATGGGCAAAAATCAGGCAACCTTGTCAATATAGGACTAAAATTGCTTCATTTTAAAAGTTATGGACCTCAATAAAGCGAATTAACTCATATGCGACTAAAATTGACAACACCCTATAGATACAAGATTTGCAATTTACACTAAAAAACGAGTCTTGTTTCAGGAAAGTACTAGTTTTTATTTTTTGCCAACTGAGTGAGGTACAAGTTACAACCTTGAATAAACTATCAATCACATTTGAACTCCTAGGCAATTTTATCATAAGGGCATTATAGAAAGTACAGCTAAATATAACTACGGATTTTAAAAACATTATATTGTGGAACATAGAATTGTGTACCTGCAGACACAGCTCTTCTATCGGCATCCTCTTTATCTCAGGAACTTGAAAATCCAACAGAGAAGCAGCCCGCAGTTTTGAAAAAAGATGATAGCAAATACCCGGTTGGCACCGCCCTGCTCGTCCCTCTCTTTGCTTTGCACTTGCTTTTGAAATCCAAGAAGAATGAAGAGTTGACACATTGTTATAAGGATCGTAATTTTTTTCCTTCATTCGCCCACTGTCTACAACATAAACAACATCGTCGATGGTAACAGAAGTCTCAGCAATATTCGTAGAAAGAACAATCTTGCGACATCCAGGTGGGGCCCGTTTAAAAACCTTTCTTTGCTCCAATAATGGGACCATAGAGTGAAGAGTAATAATAAGAAATTTAGATGGATTATTAAAATAAGGGCTGGATTGTAATTTTTCCCGCGTCCTATTTATATCATCCCAACCAGGAAGAAAAACGAGCACAGCTCCATCCTTTGACTCGTTACAGATAGTCCTAAGCAGTTTTTCAATAAGCACGCAGTCGATTAGTTCAGGTTCAGCTTTTGCTAAGTATTTATCGATTAACTTTTGCTCTTCTTCGGTGGAGGTAAATGCTTTCTCCATATGTTTTTTAATGATGTCAGAAACTTCAACGTGATTTGCTTCTTCAGCATAATTGAAAGCAGTCTTCCCTTCATTGAATTTTAAATGACAGTCTGCACCAAAAGAGAGAAGCTTGCAAACATCACCAACTCTTCCTTTTCCAGCGAATACCATCAGGGGTGTTGTACCAGTTTTTGTGTGCTGGTAAATTCCCAAGTCTCCTTGAGAAGATATTAACTCGAGAAGAGGGTCAAAATCATCATTTGATAAAGCCAAGTCAATAGCCTCGTCAATAGCAACTCTGCATTCCTCAGTTAAAGAAGAATCCTTTGTTGTCTCATTATCTTTCGGGGAAGTAAGGAGATTATTCTCCATTGATCTCACTGCAGATAGTACATCCTCCAGATAGAAAGTTTTAACCTGGAGACAATGTATGCATTACAGATAGGAATGTAAGAGGATTGAATCAAAGCGAATATTGCAGTATTCAATTTGATCCTTTAAAATGTTTGAACATTCATATTGGTTAAAAATTCGAATTTTATATATGATTCATATTCGATTCGAAAGTGGTACTCGAATTATTCAACACTTTTCTACAATTCGATTCAAATTTTGTTTATATATATATATATATATATATATATATTCATTTTTTCTAATATTATTTATATATTATTCAGAAATAATATATATTATTATTTATTCATTGCAACATAGATTATTAATATTTCATTAAACTCATAATATGTAATATTAATTATTTTATTACACAAAAAATATATACTAATAGAATAATCGCGAATACTGAATCAATCAATCAAATACAGTGATGCTCGGCTGCTCATATTTGAATACTTTTCTAATAAAGAAATAGATTTGTATTCAATTTCGACTTTGAATATTTTGAATCCAAATCTTAATATTCAAATACTTATACCAAATTGAATAAAAAATATATGACTTTTTTACATCCCTAATTACAGACAAGTTAATAAAGATAATCCTAACACTGTATAAATAATTGGGAGAAGAGACTTACAGGATAAGTAAATCCGGGTACACGGATAACAGGGCATTCACCGAAATACTTCGAAAACCGCTCAGCATCAATTGTGGCGCTCATTAATACCTGTGCATGCCAAACAACCCATCAAATTTGTTCTTTAAGAAAGATCAGAAATCTAAATATGATATCAAGGTTTAACGGGAGAGAGATTAGGACGACACTAACCAGACGCAGGTGAGGATACAAAGGTAGCATGTCCCTGGTATAAACATCCAACCAAATAAGCAGAAAATTAAACTTAGCAGTCAAATACACACATTACATAATAAGTTTAATGAATAAATTGATAGCGAGATAACCAGATAGCCACCTGATTATTGCAAGCATGAAATCAGAGAAGCGATCCCTTTCATGAATTTCGTCCTAGAGTAAAAAGAAGTTCGTTAGGTAAGTTACCTCCAGAGAAAGAACCATGAGGCTAGAATGCATGGTGTAATACATTTTTCCTCTCAAAATTCAAAATAAAATTATTAAGAGACAGACTAATATCACATACAACCAACATGAGGTGACAAAACACATCAATAATCCACCAAAGTAGAGAGTATGCACTATTTTTCTAGGCATTACTCCTTTCATTACCGAAAAAGTGTCATGTTTCTATATAAGATATATTGTTCGAAAAAAAGAGTCGTGTTTGAAAGTAGAAAGTTATTTTTAAATGAAATATCTATAATGCTCTTATAGTAAAGTGCTCAAGAGTTTGTATTCATCAAATGTTGTAACTTCAACTGGTTGACCAAACACAAGAAGTTGTACTATGGAGAAATATGAATCTTTTTTGGGAAGAATACATCATAAAGCAATCAAGAACACTCACCTACGTAACAAAGACCGAAAATATTCTTCAAATAGGCAGGCTAAAATATTTTTTTAATTTCTTCATTTTATAATTGAGCAAACATGTCCCTTAGAAAAAAAGTCAAATCTAGACCCCAAGATTTAAATCCAGTCCCCATAGAAACATAAGTGTCTCAAACAGATCTGGTACCATTTACCAACCGAAATGCATTTTAACATGCAATATGCAGCAATTACACATAGTTACAGCTAATACCAGAAAATGTTATTAAGTGACAAAGAAGAAAACTGAGGAAAGAATTAAAAGGAAAACAGAAATTTTTGTGAAATTTTGAAAAAACAATCCCCAGACATTAGATACTAACTGAAAATGATGAAATTACATAAAAAAAAAAATTCAAAAGATAACCATACCACAATTATGTGGGTTATTTCAGAGACCGCACTTGGCACTTTTTCAGTGGATTTCTTTTTCTTTTTTCTGCTACCTCCTTTACTAACTAGAATCCTCAGCAAAACCCCATTGGTGCAGAACACTACAGATGAATGGCTTCCACCTTTGCTTTCCAGCCGAATCTAGAATTTTCCAAAAATTAGTAATGTCATTATGAATTTACAGTCTAACGTGCAAGTTTATTAAGATCCATGCAAAAGAATGAAAAGGGTTGCATCAAATATTTAAATGAAGTCATACATGTTTCAATGCTAAAGAAGGATAATGACTCATACTTGAAATATGAATCTTTTATTGGAAGATCATATTAATATATTATGATTGTGATAGGGAAATGTGTGGAGACTGAAATTTGAGTTATAAATGTAACTGTCTGGTCTATTTTGAGTGATAAATGTATTATAAGCATTAATTTGTTTGAAGATAAAAAAGGCATAGCATAATACCTGAATATTTGATTTAAATACTGATTGATGAGTATTTTGAGAGAATAAAAAGCTATTTCAACAAAATGTTAACTTCAAACAGATTATTCATTTGAGACGAAGCCATATACGTATAAGATCATGCAGTACCTTGTATCCAACAGAATCACCAACATTTTCACCTCTTTCCGAAGCAATTCTTTCAGCCACTACACTTGAAACATACGCGTTTAGTCACATTGAAGATCAATAAAGATGATGAAACTAATACAAGACACACATATTCAAAAAAAATAAAAAGCAAATTGTACAACCTGATGTAGCAGAGATTCGCCTTGGTTGAGTACAAACAAGTTTACATGACTCGCCTTTACTCCAAGAATGGTCCAGAAGATACTGTGGGACCTGAATTATTTCATAGAGATAAGTTCCACTGGTAAAAATTGATTAAACGTGCACAAACCATATTTATATCAGAAGATGCAAAATAACATAATAACATTAGTAGTACATCAGATATTCTCCTTTAGATGATTAGATCAGAAGAAGATACAAGAAAGAACAGATAAAAGGGGCAGAAAGATCCACCTGTGTTGTTTTCCCACATCCAGTTTCACCACATATGAGCACAACCTGTATTGGCAAGACAAATCAAGCAATGATCCATAAGAGATATCGTAATTCAATTTCAAACTACTCTTTACAACACAAGAAAATAGGATCAAAGTTGGCAGACTCTAAAAAAGAGACTTAAGCAAGATAAAAAGTGAAATATAAAAGTGTTTTTTATTTCTCTAGCTCTATGAGTCATCTGAAAACCAGATCCCTAAGGGTATGTTTGTTTCGGGACTCACCGGATGGACATAAGACTTTGCAATTCAAGTCACATACTAGTTGGGGATTTCAACATCCAACTTTCAAATCCACTCTTATAAAATATACATACACACCTATTTTCACAAAATTCAATACAATCATATCACCACTTTTCTCTAGCAACTTATTCTCTCTCCTACTTTTCTCTCGCCCAATAGAATATAATAATACGTCAATCACTATTACATATTGATTTGACATTAATAAAAAATCTCACCCTACCAAAATCCCAAAACAAACATATACTTTTACTATTCATCGGGATTTTCAAATCCATAGGATTTCGAAGTCATGACTTCCCCCCCACACCTAAATCCCGAAACAAACATACCCTAAAGTTATGTTTGGAATGTGAAGTGGGCAGGGGAAGACCCGACTACAAGTTCCACGAATTAAAAGTCATGAAGTGTATGTTATATCACTGGAAGAGTGGTTTGTATTAATTATATTGTGAAAAGTTGTGTTATGATTGGATAACTTGTCTTGAGAAATAAAAGGGAAAATGAATAGTAGGAGAAAGAGTAAGATTTAATATGTTGTAGTAGTAGTACGGTGGGGATTGTATTAGATTCAAAAAATCTAACATTTACATCGTGAAACAAGCGAGAATTTTGGCTTTTTTAAAACCCAAACTCGGTCATAGAAAACCCACTCCAGTTTTGAAAAATCATGATCATACAAGTAAGCTTCAAGGAAAAGGTACAACCGTACAGAGCCATTTATATATCAAGGTACTCATATACTCAAAACATAAATGAAGAGGACCTGATTAGACTCTACAGTAGATGTAATAACATCCCTGAAAGATGAAATTGGAAGCTTGGACTTATCTTCTGCAATCTGCAAACAAGGCAAAAATCACTCACCATAAGTTAAAAATTAAAAACAATGTAGCTGGTAAGAAGTAACCGCTCGGGGTGGGGGGGTCACCTGTTTCAAGTTGGGGGTCTTTTTAATTCTGGAAGCCAGTGATTTCACCTTGTTTTCAATTTCAGACTGAGTCATTACAGGTCTGGAGAAAATATCATCTCTAAACTCTCGCACATTTTCAGTTTTCCCACTACTTATTCCAACTTTATTCTCAGTCGCATCCACACCATCAGGGGGATACCGAGAAAAAAAATCCTGTAAAACAGTGTTCGATTCTTCTGAAAATCTGAAAGAAATGAGTTTTTCGCTCCCTTTCGCTTTGCCTACTGCCTTTTTGGTCTTATAGACAAAAATACGACGCTGCTGCCCAGTCCTACAGAGTACTGATTATTAGAGAAACTGGTAGTTTCACAAGAATTAATCAGACAATCAAATCCATGCTTATATTCCAATTCACAACTCACCCTTTGCTTTTCGACTTGAAGCCCATTTTCCTAGATAACACGTGCACTGCTGCTCGCTCAGAATTGTTCAGAGCATCTTCAAATTTGTACACTGCATAAGTAAAAAACTTCATATAACTTATGCTCCACACATAATATGCTACAGTAGGCATAAGATACCCACCCACCCCAAAAAAAAAAATCACAATCCCCACACCACAAATACCAAAAAGTCATTCATTAATAGATTTTTGACAAAAACTCATATGAGACGATCTCATACATGAGACGCGGTAGCACAAATCACACCCACCCCTTCAAAGGTGATAAAAGCGCCAATGTCCAACTTATGGCCCGTCTCACCGTGAGACCGTCTCATGCAAGTGTGCCTCTAGATTTTTTGCATTGAGGACATTCACAGTCAAAATACCTTTACCACTTCGATAAACTTATTTCATCATCAAGATTGAACCTTTCAGCTAATACTACTGGCAATACACACACATCCACTTGTCAATATACGGATGAACCATATACAGTTGATAACAACCCGATTTATTTACTTCCTTCTTTCTCTAAAATCAAAAAACATTAAAAAATATATATATAAGGGCCTTTCTTCAATTAAATCACAGTTTTTCACTCACCCTCTTGATCGGACATCTGAAACTGCTCAAGAATGTGTGCAACATGAATGCGAGTGGCTTCAGTAACAGCAGCAGTCTTTCTCCCTTTATTCTTTTTCTTTTTGGCTCCCCCCTTATCAGATGAGCCTGGGGCCATCCTCTTCCTCTTTTTATTATTTTCCCCTATCTTGTCGGTGTGAATTGGGAATTCAGGATTCAATGCTCTTCACTGATTACTGGAAACGGGTTGCAGAATTTCAGAGAAGAAAAAAAGATGGAGAAAGAGAGATTGAAGACGAAAGGCGGTCTTGATTTATTGTGGGGGCATTTTTATATTAAGAGGGTTTCTCTAATTTGGGATTGTAAACCACTCAGGTCTCAATTGTAATTATTTGATTAAAATGGAATCTAATTTTATTATTGAGTAATTAAATTTGTAATTTATTTAAAAAAATCTAGAAGTGAATAGATTGAGTAATTGTATCGAACTTAATGAGAATTTATCATTGAATAATTACATGTTTTTTTTATTAATATTTGTTAAAATTGCAGATTTATTTTATTTAAGGTATATTATATAATTTTTTAAAATTTGTATATTATCCTGATGCTTAATTTTTGAGGATTTTTGTTTTACACGTTTTTATTTTATAACAAATGCTCTAGTGAGATAATTATTCACCATATATTAATTTTATTGTTCATGTTCATTAAATTGATTGTTACATAATTTATGTTTGTTTAATTATTTATAATTGTAAATTTAAATAAAACCCCTATAAAATATAAATTTTAAATAAATTATATCAGCACAATCAATCTTTTAAATCGTATATTTTCAAAGATTTAATAAAGATGAATTAAAATATATTTTTTCTTAAAATATCAAATAAAATAATTAAATTGTTCTTCACACCTAAATGATGCTAAAATTAATAGCTTTCACAATTAACCACTAATTAATACTACATAAAATCAAGGATATTTAAACAGATTGATTTTACTGGCGCGTTTTTTTGAAGCGAGTTTTATATTAGTAATTGAAATGATAAAATGAATTTTAAGGAGGTGTATGATAAATAAAATTACTCATCTATCATACCCCTCCTTAAAATTCATTTTATCATTTCAATTACTAATACAAAACTCGCTCAAAAAAAGTGTGTAAAAAGTCAATCGTCATAGCTCATCCCTTTTTTTTAAAAATATATAAATTTATAAAATTCAACATACCATATCAACTACTAAAAAAATGTATTCTATAATTAAATATGAATTGATATCTTCGGAAAGACGATATGAATTATAAATATGTTATGTCTATCAATAATATATGGAATAAGTTAACAATATCCTCCCATATTCAACATATATATACCTCATAATAAAACAAAATACAAAATTTCAAAGATAATTATTTTTAATACTATACTTAAAACAACAATATCAGGTAATTTATAGTATTAGGTTTGCATAGAATTATTACCATCCTCATGTATATTTAATATAATCATTATAATACACTTTTTAAAATTATAATATATAATGATTTATCATTTCCGAATCGTAAAAATTGTATTGAGCATTTCTAAAGTATTAAAAATTAAAAAAACATGACTAAATTTAAATTAAATTAATAAAATTTATATTTTTAACATATTTAATTTTATTTTTTTAAATTATTCAATACCACGTAATATGCGAGTCTACATTCTAGTTGAATAATAGAGGTTTAAGTTAATTTCTTACAAGTTATTAAAAGTAACCTTCATTGTTTATATTATTTTTTTTACAGAAAGAAACAAACTACGAACAGGAAAAACACTCATCGAGTAGACCAACCACAGAATCCGGTAGGTTCTACCCAATATTGAGGACTACTATAATCACGACTAGTCCTGGCTAAGCAATGTGCCAAAGCATTGGCATTACGACAAGTCCACGGGATGGTATAGTTTTCGTTCTATTGAAGGAGATCTCTTCCCATATCAATGAAATCCGAAAGCACGGTATCATCCCTCGTTCCCAGCTTCATAGCATTGATTACCCTCTTTGAATCGGACTCCACAATGACCCGTTCGAACCCCAAATTTGCAGCCCATCTGATCGCCTCAACAATCCCCCAAGCTTCTCCCTCATCAACTTTCAACACTCCTTGTCTAACCAAAGAACGACAGCAAATGAATTCCCCCCCTATCATCATGAATGATCATTCCCACCCCTGTTTCAAGTGAGTCTTCATAGAAAGCATCATCAGCGTTTACTTTCACGTACCCCAGACATGGTGCATGCCATCTCCTACACTTATCGGTTCGGCTTTTTCATGGAACAACCTTGCGAACAGCTTGCCACTCCACTAAAGTCGTCATAGCAGCAAACACTTGACGAGAAGGAGTATCGCTGCCGTTCCATACTATAAGGTTACGCCCCTTGCATATTCACCAAACTATCATCATGGCTCATTCCAATTCATCTATGTCCAGATGACGAACCCGAGTCCTCATAGTGCATCAATTTTATGCCACAGATGTCCTGCCCCCCAACATTCGCGTGTATGACTACAGTCGACAAATAGGTGTCAAATCATTTTCGGCATCTGTTCACAATTAGGACAAGTAACTTCAACAGTAGGATACCACTTCCTCAACTTTGAGCGTACTGTAATCCAACCTTTGCATAATCTCCAATACAATGATCTCACTTTAGGAGGAATTTTGACTTTCCATATGGTTTTCCATGGGGAATCCTCATATGCATGAACCCCATTCACAAGGCGACCTGCAAAATGATATGCGCTCTTGACTGTATAAATTCCAGTAGGGGAGTGATGCCAAACTAACTTATCTACATTGCATTGAGGTGTTGGAGTGGTATGGTATATTCTTTCCCGGTCCGCCGCACTAAAAGCCTCATCAATAACTTTCGTGTCCCATTCGCGCGTCCCCTGAGAGAACAGGTCTCCCACCACCATGTCTTTGAATCCCGGGACCACGAGAGTCGAGATATAAAAGGAACGGTCATTATCCAACCACGGCTGTCCCATTATGCGAATCGAGTTCCCATTCCCCACTTTCCATCTAGAGCCCATTCTTACTAAGTCTTTCGTTGCATGAATGCTTCTCCACACATAGCTGGGATTGGCACCCACCGAGGCGTCTAACAACTCATTGTTCGGGAAGTATTTAGCTTTAAGGACTCGAGCAATCAGAGAACTCGGGTTCGTTTGAATTTCCCACACCAACTTACCAAGCATTGTCATGTTGAAGATGTTGGGGAATAAGTTGCACAGATCTATTCGGGGTGAATATTTAAATACAAATTTAATTCTTTAATTATTACTAGCATGAATTAATCCTATATTAATTCAAATAATAATCAAACAACATATCATGCATATAATAATTCACGTAAAACCTACGCATGCGGAATTCTACGAGTTTACGTGAACGTACCTCTTGGGATGGCAACGGTATGGCTGATTGGACAAACCGTAAGGACTTCCCAAGTATTCCCTTAGTCCTCGTTCGACTATCCGGTGGAAGGATTCTTGTGAACGATTTAACAAAAGGAAAATAAAATATGTTGCACCACCTTTGTGGATTTACTAATTTTTCCAGCACATGGAATTGTATTTGGGAATGAAAGAATCATCCCCTATTTAAAGATACTGAGGTGGTCGAAATTTAGTGATAAAATAATGTGGGAAAATCTTTTCTTGATCTCCAAGAAATCTTGAATATATCTCCTATATTCTTTTTCCCATAACTATAATATTCCACAAAAATCTCACCCACTCTATAATATGGATTTTTCGAAAATACAAGGCTTGCAAGAAACCAAGATTTGGATCTTCTTGAATTTATGAGATATTCTTGTATTTCAAGAAATACATATCTTCCATAATATCTTTTCAAGAAAATCAAGAAAATCTTTCTTGCCCTTTATTTTCTAATTTTTCGAAAATCTCCTTATAGATACCTAAGTGGGAGATTTCTTGAATTTAATGAGATAATCTTGTATTCCAAGAATACATATCTTCATTCCATAACAAAATTCAAATAAAATCTTTCTCCCAACTTCATCTATAAATTTCAAAATATTCATGGAAAAATAAGCAACAATATTTATTTTATTTTAATCACCTTTTCAGTTAATGGACTATATGTTGGGCTACTTAGGGGGCCTTTAGGAGAATTAAGATTAAACCTTCTAATGGACCTTGAATATCTAATATTGAGCCACAATATAATTCAAGCCCATAAATATTAATTAATCTCACTACATAATTAATATTGCACTATCCATCTTAACCCATATTACAGTCAATATGACTCCCGATCATTTTTTCCCGTGTTTAAGATTATCTAGCCCATTAATTAATTCAAGCCACTGAAATAGATTTCCATTAATTAATATCTTATATCCTTGGTCAAGGAACGGTTCAACATTATTATCCATACCGGAAACTAATTCCACTTGCAAGATTTGGTATGATAAAGCTTATGAACCTCCCAAGGGGGCAAATCAAGCAAGCGTACTTGCACACGATTCTTCGTATTAAATCTTAGCAATCACATGTGACTAATAATATTGCCCAAGATAAAAAGTATTGAATCTCACTGATTCGCTACCCATGATAAGTCAAAGCAATAGTTATCAATCCCACGTGATCCTATTTAAGGAACGAAGATTAAGAAATAACGAACCACTGAGGTCTAATTCTTCCTTGTTCAGTTCTGAAGAATTTATCCTCATGTAGGTCATATTCAGTGCATCAGTCATGCACTAGTGTAATCTCTTGGTCAAGACAAGCCAATATGAGTCTTACACTTCAACCTTTCACGATGGGTTGTTCATTTCCATCTAGGTCGTGAATAGCGTACTTTTTTTTACAAGGGACCGTTAATTTAATCTTTTGTGATCCGGTATCACTAAATTAACTACAATGTAACACGACAACTTATTGAAATGCTTATCAAAGAAATATATGTAACATTCAATAATATTTAAAGCATCGATGATAAACAATTTATTTCAAATATAAGTCCGAAAATTGGTTTCGATTATACAAAGTAAAAAGCATATTTTCCAAAGATAATCCCAACAATCTCCCACTTATACTCAAAGTCCGCTTTTAAGTATACTACAACATGTCTCGTGTAGTCCGTGACGTCTAATGTCATCTACACGAACCTAATAATTTCTCCCACTTATACTCAAAGCAGATTAGCAACGATCTTGACACCCATTCCTTCCACATGTCTCTCGAATGTATTCAGAGGCGGACTCTTTGTGAATGGATCTCGCAGGGTTGTCCTCGACGCTATCTTTGCCACATCTATATCTCCTCTAACGATATCTCGTATAAGATGGTATTTTTTCTATGTGTTTGTCTTTGGCTTTGTGGGCTCTTGGTTCCCTTTGAATTTGCAAATCGCCCGGCATTGTCATAATAAATGTTGATTCTCACGGGCAAATTCGAACCACATCTAAGTCCACTAGGAAGTGCTTGAGCCAAACCGCTTTTTTCACGCCGCTAGCAGCCTACATATTCGGCCCATGGTAGAATCTGCGCGACGATTTCCTGACGCTTCTCCATGTCACGGCTCTCCCCATGCAAAACACACTACCGGAGGTAGATTTTTTACGAGTGTACGTCGATTGGAAATCCGAGTCCGTAACCGATGGGGATTGACTATTGAATCGATAAACCAACATTCTATCCCGAGTTCTTTTTCGATACTTCGTAATGTTTTTAATCGTCATCCAATGCTCTTTTCCCCGAAGTTACTTTGATATCTTCCACCATGCCAACGGCAAAGCGTATATCCTGGTCTCTCGACAAAGACATTGCATACATAAGGCTTCCGACAAACCAAGCATAAGGAATACCTTTCATGTCATCTATCTCCTTTTTTTGCGTCTTAGGGACATTTTCTTGGATAGATGGATTCCATGCCCGAAAGGTACTGAATCCTTTCTTGAATCTTGCATCTTTGAATCGTTTCAAGATGCGGTCTATTTATGAAGCTTCGATAAGCCTATCATCATTTTCTTGCGATCTCGAGTGATCTTGATCCCAAGGATGTGTCCAAATTTCCCTAAGTCCTTCATATCAAACTGCTTTTGAAAGTCATGCCCTTACGTCCGATAACACCTTCACATCGCTCCCGATGATCGAAATGTCATCTACGATAGTACTAAGAATACCAATGCAGTTCCGACATGCTTTTTATACACACAACTTTCAAACTCATTTTGATCAAACCCATAAGACTTTATTACATGATCAAAACATTGGTTCCATGATCTGGATGCCTGTTTGAGTCCGTAAATGGACCTCTTGAGCTTACAAACTAGGTGTTCTTGGCCTGTTTCAATGAAACCTTGGGGTTGTTGCATATAGATCTCTTCATCAAGACTTCAATTAAGAAAAGTTGTCTTGACATCCATTTGCCGATTTCAAAGTCGAAATGCTTGAAGAATCGATAAGAGAATACGAATGGACTTAAGCATGGCTATGGGCGAAAAAGTTTCCTCATAATCGATCCCTTCTTTCTGAGTGTAACCTTTTGCCACTAGTCTTGCTTTAAAGGTTTCAACCTTCCCGTCCGGTCCTCTTTTCCTCTTATATACTCACTTGCATCCAATGGGTTTGACCCCATTAAGTGGTTTGACTAGCTCCCACACTCTATTATGAAACATAGAACCCATCTCGGCTTTCATTGCTGTTTGCCAAGAATCTGCATCCTTATCTTGGAGTGCCTCGTCGTATGTCCATGGGTCGGATTCGTCTTGTCCGGGAATCAAGTCCGAGGACTCTCCTATTCCCATGAATCTCTCGGGTCGTCTAACAACCCTCCCACTCTGACGAGGTTCGGTTGTGAAAACGTATCGTTTGGTATATCATCTAAGATACAATTTACCGAGGTTTGCCCTCTAAGCTCATTTAAGGTAATCTCACTGGGGTTTCTTTTGGTTCATATAGTCTTCTTCCAAAAATCTAAAGTGGGTCTTGATGACCACATTTTGATCTTTCGGGACCATAGAACATACACCCTTTTGTTCCCTCGGGGTATCCTAAAAATAGCCTTAATTTTGATCGAGGATCCAATTTACCGGCTTCCTTGTCCAACACGTAGGTCGGACACCCCCAAATTCTCATTTGTCTCATACTAGGCTTGGCGCCTGTCCACAATTCTTTGGGAGTTTTGGGAACCGATTTGGATGGCACCAAGTTCGTAATGTAAGCCATTTGTTTCCAAGGCATGACCCCGAACGACTTGGGAAGATCCGCATAACTCATCATTGATCTAACCATTTCCAAAAGAGTTTTGTTTCTTCGCTCTCTGCAACCCCGCTTTGTTGAGGGGTTCCGGTGCGATGAGTCGATACAATCCTTTCATCGATAAGTAGTTCAAAAACTCATCGCTGAGGTATTCGCCTCCACGATCAGATCGCAGAGACTTGATACATTTTTCCCTATGATTCTCTGCTTGAGCCTTAAATTCTTTGAATTTCTCAAAGGTCTCAGATTTATGCTTCATAAGGAAAATGTAACCGCATTCTTGAGTAATCATCAATAAAAGTGACAAAATACTCATAACCTCCTCTTGCTTTGGTTGACATTGGACCACATACATCTGTGTGAACGATCTCTAACACTTCTTTGGCCCTATTCCCCTTGGCTCCAAATGTCATCTTGGTCATTTTACCCTCCAAACATGATTCGCAGGTTGAAAACGGTTCAACTTGGGAGAAGCCAAAGGAACCGCTTTTCACCAACCTTTGATCCTCTTTGGATTTATATGACCTAATCTTAGATGCCAAAGAAGTGTCTCGTTCACGTCTGATGAACGTTTTTTTTTCTCGGAAACAGTTGATGTGTTATAGGATGCATTTCGTGAGTGGTGTGCACAGTTAATTGTATAGAGATTGTTCGTCAACGTTCCATGACAGATAAATTTATCAAAAAGAGAAATGGTAACAACTTTATTAAAAGTAACCGAATATCCATCATGAAAAAGTGTAGAAACTGAAATCAAATTCTTTCTAAAACTTGGAACGTACAGAACATCTCTTAAAATTAAAACTATGTCTTCAAAAGACAGGTGCACTTCTCCCATCGCTTCACCACTACTACTCAGAAGATCGCCCAGTGTGATGAGGATCTCACTTCCACTTAGTTGCCGGGTCCGCTTGAACCCCTGTAATGTGAAACAAACATGATCAGTGGATCCCTTATCCACCACCCATAAATGGGAGGCATACGCCGCTAAACAAGTTTCAACAACTAGTGAGTGAGGATTACCTTTCTTTCCTTTCCTTTTGGGATTGGAACAGGCTGACCTCCAATGTCCTTTCTCCCCGCAATTAAAACATATTCCTTTTGGTCCTTTCTTGACACCCAGCCAGCTAACCGTCTTTTTCTCACTTTTCTTAGTGATGAGTTTGCTTTGGTTTTGACCACTTTCCTTTTCTTGAGACTCGCCTTCCATTGGTCTAGATCTCGAGAAAAGACTTTTGGTCACCAATGCTTCGTCTTTCTTTCCTAAATGCTTCTCTACTTTCTCCAAGGCTTCTTGTAGATTATCCATAGTAAACATGTGATCACTCATCACAAAACCACAGTAAAATCCATCGAAGCTCCTTGGCAGAGTAAGCAACAGAAATTCGATTTGGGCCTCATCACAATACTTAGTTCCGAGATAAGCCAGTTTTAGAAAATGGTGTTTGACTCTGAGAACATGCTCCCTTACAGGTGTTCCCTCAGCCATTTTCAGTTTAACCACGTCGTCATTTTTAAACTGATCGATCATGCGGTCTTTTGTTAAAAACATTTCTTCAAGACTTTGCATAATTTCCGCAGCGGACTCAACACCTTCATGAATGTGTTGCAAATCATCAGACAGTGAAGTCAAGATTACACGTTTCATGGGTTCATTGGCCTGCTCCCAAATATTATACTCATGTCTTGCCGCATCAGATGATTCATCAGTAGGCTTACGTGGCTTGGGTACATCAAGAATCCAATAATGTTTTTGTGCAGGTAGGACAAAGCTCATATTTCGTTTCCAAATATCATAGTTTTCTCCAGTTAATTGGTGTTCTTTGAGTGTATATAACAGTGGATTAAAAGGTTGCGACATGATGAACTGAAATAAATAATAACATGCATAAGCACAAATATATCACAAAATTCGACCACATGCATCATATTTAAAATCTCAAAAAAAAAATGAACATGCATCAGCCAACATCTCAAAACAGTTTAAATAAGCCACGTGGGGTGGGTCATTATTTAAACACATTCAAGCGAGTTACTGATACAAAACGATTCTAAACCTTTAATATCCAGATTAATAGTTGGCTCCCCACCGACCAATATAAAATTGACGGGGACTTGAGGGAAGTATATGCATATCAATTTTATACCTAAGTAATAACCATGATTAAATACAGGACTATTATTTCGCTTTTGAACGAGCCTCGTGGGGGGAGGTCATCGCCGCCACTAGTAAATAACCCACAATCATCCACTTGGAATCCATTCATGTGAAAGCTATCTTTTGACCGTCCCCAAGGGGGAATTTCTCCAAAAGAATTCACAAATAAATAAATCATGGAGGTCAAAATTAATTCAATTTTATTATCCTAATAAAATTGTCAATTAATTATTTAAACATACTTAGTAATTTTTGAATGTGAGATTTTTCATTTGGGCAATTCTCATGCAAACACATTTAAACAAATTAAATAAAGCATAAGATAAAGACAAAATAAATCAAGCAAAAAAAAAAAAAAAAAAATATATTGGGCACAAATTATCCAATTGTCATGGTTTGATTTTTTTGGCTTGATCTTGAAAAACACCATCTCGAAATTTCTCCCACTCGATCGTCTCAAAAAATATACTTCGCCTCGAACGCTTCGCCAAGCGACTTCCGGCAAGGATGGATGCACCGCATCCGTGATCCACCATCACCTGAACCCGGCCTCAGCGACCTTAGCCTGCCCGGCGGGTAGCGCCGCCGGTCCTCGTCGGCCCGGCAACCGATCACAAGCGGCGACACTGGCGATATCCTTGTCCGGCGATGCCTTCGCCCGGCTCCGCCTCTCCCGCGACTGAAAGCGTGCCGATCCCCGTAGCCCATGCGGCGTCTGTGTACATCGATCCTTTCGGCGATCTTGTATCACGCGTCTGCGTGCGCGCCGCCCGTCTTGTATGACATTTCTGTAGCCTTTTCGCCTCCCCTATGACCCTCGCCATGCGTCGCGTGCCAGTAGCCGCCCCGTCTTTACTATGCGATTCACGAATTTTGTCCTTTAATTCTTCGTCTCGCTCCTCGTTTTTCGATCCTACATACAATTTATTTACAAAAAATAAATAAACCTAGATCTAGACTAGTCTATTACATTGATCAAATCAAACAAATTCTAATCTACTCGTGGATTTTCTCACGAGGCAAAACGAATCCGAACGAATCGAATTAAAAAACAACAGTTTATATTCATGCATAAACACATTAAATTCCATGACAATTGGATACCTGCAAAAAAGATCTAGCAATTCTACTATCCAATTTCAAATTTAATGTCTGCAAATTAAATTACAATTTAAAATTCAGAGCCCAAAACCGTGGCTCTGATACCAGTTGTTGGGGAATAAGTTGCACAGATCTATTCGGGGTGAATATTTAAATACAAATTTAATTCTTTAATTATTACTAGCATGAATTAATCCTATATTAATTCAAATAATAATCCAACAACATATCATGCATATAATAATTCACGTAAAACCTACGCATGCGGAATTCTACGAGTTTACGTGAACGTACCTCTTGGGATGGCAACGGTATGGCTGATTAGACTAACCGTAAGGACTTCCCAAGTATTCCCTTAGTCCTCGTTCGACTATCCAGTGGAAGGATTCTTGTGAACGATTTAACCAAAGGAAAATAAAACATGTTGCACCACCTTTGTGGATTTACTAATTTTTTCAGCACATGGAATTGTACTTGGGAATGAAAGAATCATCCCCTATTTATAGATACTGGGGTGGTCGAAATTTAGTGATAAAATAATGTGGGAAAATCTTTTCTTGATCTCCAAGAAATCTTGAATATATCTCCTATATTCTTTTTCCCATAACTATAATATTCCACAAAAATCCCACCCACTCTATAATATGGATTTTTCGAAAATACAAGGCTTGCAAGAAACCAAGATTTGGATCTTCTTGAATTTATGAGATATTCTTGTATTTCAAGAAATACATATCTTCCATAATATCTTTTCAAGAAAATCAAGAAAATCTTTCTTGCCCTTTATTTTCTAATTTTTCAAAAATCTCCTTATAGATACCTAAGTGGGAGATTTCTTGAATTTAATGAGATAATCTTGTATTCCAAGAATACATATCTTCATTCCATAACAAAATTCAAAGAAAATCTTTCTCCCAACTTTATCTATAAATTTCGAAATATTCATGGAAAAATAAGCAACAATATTTATTTTATTTTAATCACCTTTTCAGTTAATGGACTATATGTTGGGCTACTTAGGGGGCCTTTAGGAGAATTAAGATTGGATCTTCTAATGGACCTTGAATATCTAATATTGAGCCACAATATAATTCAAGCCCATAAATATTAATTAATCCCACTACATAATTAATATTGCACTATCCATCTTAACCCATATTACAGTCAATATGGCTCCTGGTCATTTTTTCCCGTGTTTAAGATTATCTAGCTCATTAATTAATTCAAGCCAATGAAATAGCTTTCCATTAATTAGTATCTTATATCCTTGGTCAAGGAACGGTTCAACATTATTATCCATACCGAAAACTAATTCCACTTGCAAGATTTGGTATGATAAAGCTTATGAACCTCCCAAGCCAAATCAAACAAGCGTCTTACCTGTTTGTTGGGATATTTTTTAGTTTTGATGAATTATGTCAAAACATTATCAAACAAATCTACATAACAAGTTGAAATAAGAACAAGTTGAGGGGAACTCATGAAATCGGACGAAGATGATCGAGATCGATTCGCAGATTTCAAGATCGGATGAGAAGGATGAGTTCAAAAATCGCGCGATTAATGCAATGGTGATCGATGGTGACAAATCTTAAAGTAACTTTAATCACATGTCACTAATAAAATCTTCGATGAATATTTTCAAGAATCGATGAATTGATTTCAAAGATAAAATCTATCACCAGATCAAAGCAATGAGTCCGGCGATAAAGATAGACATAAAAGCAATGATCAATAAGAAGATAAAAACATATATCAACATAAAGTAACAACAAAGGTCTGACAAAAGGAAAAAGTTACCAAGATTATTAAAGATTTGAATATTACTCTCCAACCGGTAATATTCAAATCCACACTATAAATACATTGCACTATCTTCAAAAAGAAGAAGATGGAGGATCCGCAAAGTGAAATTAAAAGCCAAATATTCAAGCAACTCCATTCAAGAACACAGAGGTATTCAAAAGTGTTCTACCCCTAGATCTAAGCACAAATGCTATATCCTGAGAGAGATTTTCCCAACCCAAGATTGATAAAACAAATGTATCTCACCCTAGTTGGAAACCAAACAACCTTATACCCAAAACCAATTGGTAGGTTAAGTTTGTAGGTTGAGTGTGAACTTATCTAGCAATCCCGAAAGGGAGGGTAGGCAATCCCATGAGGGTGATAAGTCCCGCTTGAGTGTGAACTTCAGAAACATCTAGCAATCCCGAAAGGGAGGGTCAAGAATCCCGTGAGGGTGATAAGTCCCGTTTGAGTGTGAACTCCCAAACATCTAAAGAATCCCGAAAGGGAGGGTCGGCAATCCGTGAGGGTGATAAGTCCTTTGGTTAAGTTGGTTTTAGTTGGTGCCCAAAGGGAAGAGTGGATGTAGGGCTTGTCCGAACCACTATAAAATTGTGTGTTCTTTATTTATGTTATTACTTGTCATATGCATTCGTTTATAAAGCATAACACACACATGAGCTTAAAAAAAAAAAAAAAATCACTCTTCTCAATATATGCACCGAATCAAAACGTTTTTTGCTTCCGCACGTGCAAATGGGTTTTCAAAACGGGACCATCACACACGATTCTTCAGATAAATCTTAGCAATCACATGTGACTAATAATATTGCCCAAGATAAAAAGTATTGAATCTCACCGATTCGCTACCCATGATAAGTCAAAAGCAATAACCAATCCCACGTGATCCTATTTAAGGAACGAAGATTAAGAAATAACGAACCATCGAGGTCTAATTCTTCCTTGTTCGGGCTTCCATCCTCCTCAGAGGTCCTATTCAAAGGCATCGCCATGCACTAGTGTAATCTCTTGGTCAAGACAAGCCAATCTGATACACTTCAACCTTTCAATGGTTTGTTCATTTCCATCTAGGTCGTGAATATTTTTTTAGTTACAAGGGATCGTTAATTTAATCTTCTCGTGATCCGTATCAAAATTAACTACAATGTAACACGACGACTTATTTATCGATTATCTTATAAAATATATGTAACATTCAATAATATTTAAAGCATCAGTGATAAACAATTTATTTCAGTATATAAGTCTGAAAATTCAGTTTCGATTATACAAAGTAAAAAACATACTTTCCAGTATAATCCCAACAAAAGAGATGTAAATTCCTAAAGCCCACACCCCCATCACTCTTATGTTTGCACAAAGAATCCCATTTCTCCCACTTTACCCCCTTTTTCGGGTCCGTTCCATGCCCCCACCAAAAAGAATTCATCATTCGGTGAAGTTCATCTATGAGAGTTGGAGGTAGAAGGAATGTGCTCATGCAATACGCCGGGATAGCTTGAGCTGCCGATTTGATCAAAATTTCTTTTCCCGCTTTAGATAATTTCTTACCCCTCCAATGTTTTAACTTGCTCCACGGTCTCTCCCGGAGATATCTAAAAATCCCAGACTTCGTCCTACCAATCAGAGAGGGTAACCCCAAGTATCTCCCAGTATTGAGGGCTGCATGAACCCCCATAAATACTATGCAGGCTGCCTTCAACTCCGGTTGAACGTTCGGACTGAAAAAAATGCCAGATTTCTCATAATTGATGGCTTGACCCGAGGCTCTCTCGTATAGGTTAAGCTTGTTTTTAAGGCAATGCATTCCTCTTCCGTGGCTCTGCAGAAGAGTAAGCAGTCATCGGCGAGCAGGAGATGAGAAATGGACGGAGCACGTCGGCTAACCCGGCATCCGTGTAACGTCCCTCTTACGTGTGCATGGCGAAGAAGGCTAGATAATCCCTCAGCAAAAATAATGAACAAATAGGGCGACAAAGGGTCGCCTTGACGGAGTCCTCGTTCAGGAAAGATAGGGCCCACCACCGAATCATTCACCAAGAAATTATAAGAGACCGTCTGAACACACAGCTTCATCCACTGAATCCACCTCTCCGAGAAATTGTTTAATTATTTTAAAATAATAATAATTGCTCACAAATTATCTTATTGTTTAGCAGCCACCATAAATTATTCCACCGCATCAAAATCTTAATAAGTATATTCCAACATTATACTTTTCTCAAAATAATACTCCATAAAACATTTGAAAAAGGTATTAGTATTTTAAAAGAACACATAACCCATCTTCGTATTTTTTAATATTTAAATAAGAGTCACTCTCCTGTGCACCTCATGCACCAATTCAAATTGGTGCATTCTAAACCCTAACCCCTAAACAATGAACCCTAAATCATATATGAACCATTTGGGCTGGGTGAACCATGAACCACTCGGGTCGGGTTTGGGTTCGAGTATTTAAAAATTAAAAAAAAAAGACATCTAAAACTGAAATTAAAGTTAAAAGAAAACCGAAATTGAGAAAAGAAAAAAAAAATTAAAACTAATTTTTTTTTTTTTTTTTTTTTTAAAATTAAATTAAATTCTTACTAATTTTATTGAATGCGTGTAGTCTTATGAGAAATTTACCTTTAAATAAATATCACGAGTGGTAGATCTATTTGTTTCTTGAAATGTTTTACATCATTTAAAAATAAATAAAACTATGTGCATATATTACTAAAAATTAAGAGAGATTAGAATATTTTTTCACAACACAAATAAAGTAACATAGCATATTATTACCACGGCCACGGTGAATGTAAATTCACATTCTTCTAGTGTACTGTTTTGATCATCATTTAAAAGTTAAAAAAAAAAAAAAAATTTACATAAATGCAATGACTAAGAAATAAGTAACAAGGTTAAGGAAATGGTGTGCATTCATCTTCCAACTTCAAGTTCCTCCATTGCAGTGATGAACACCATTACTATGCCTGCCATTGCTGTCCATCTTTACCCGATTCAATCCCCAGATACGAATCGTTCGATCATCACTTGCTGAAGCGAGCATATGGGGGTTTGCCGGGTTCCAGCTAACACAGTTCACGGACCCAGAATGCCCGTTTAATGTCAGTACGAGCTCCCCTGGGAGCCTATGCCATACGTAAACCTGCAGATAATGGAATGAAATGGAATGGTATTAGTTGTTCTACCCAAAGGTCTTAGTTGGTCACCAATTGCACCGTGATAAAAAGATTCATAATCAGATGAACAAACAGTATATACCTGTGAGTCCTCACTTCCGCTTGCAATAAATGCTTGTTCTAGTCCCCCAAAACACGAACGAACAACAAAACGGGAACGCTTGTGACCTTTATATTTAGCCACCAGCATTGTGCATCCATCTATATTCCAGAGATGAAGTTCTTCATTCGATAGGCTAACGAGTAAGAACTTGCCATCTTCAGATAAAGAAAACGAAGTTATTATTTGATCCTCCTCGATGAATCTCTCCGACTTAGATTCCCAACCAAACAATAGTATCATTTTTTCTTTACAAACGCTTATAATCTCTTTCTCTTTACTATTGACCCCCAAATCTGCAATCCTAGTGGTTCTTTGTCCTTTCCAACAGTCCAACTCTTTTCCAGCTAGATCCCACATGCTGATACTTTTATCAGTAGCACCAGAAAATACACTCTTCCCATCTGGGGCCCACGCACAAGAGACCAGCCCAAGACCGTTTTTCTCATACGTATGAAGGCATTGTCCATTGGCAATATCCCATCGTTTAACCACTTCCTCTACCCCACATGTAAGAAGTTGATTATCATCAGGGCTCCAAGAAATATACGACACTGGTTTCTGGTGACCAAGTAGCTTATGTTTCAAAGAAACATGACCATTAAGCATAACCTACCAACAGGACAATACACCATACATAATTACACGACGGATCTATTGGAAAGAGCTTTACCAGAGAGCATGAGCTCTAAATAAAGTTTAAACAAATAATCATTAATAAATACTAATACTATAAGAGAAGAGGAAGTATTACCTCCCATATTATCACAAGATGGTCACCATCTGACGAGGCCAAGTATTTCCCATTGTGAGAAAATTGCAGGAACCATACCTCATTTTTGTGTTCTTGTAATATCTAAGAAGGCCCATACAACAAAAGAAATCGTCAATTGCCACAGCTCATATTATTCTAACTCTAATAGTACCCCTATTTACTAGTATGTGCAAATCTATTAAATAAAGCGGAACTTATCAACACATTTAAGTAAATCTTCTCAAGCCAATGTAAAGCAAAATCAATTGCATCACAGCTCAGACAAGTAGCAACTCAATTATAAACCAGCATTACAAAGTAAGTTATTCCATCGAAAGCATCTGGTTTCTCAAGATTAGCCTACATCATAAGCACTTCTATTCTCTCTCTACAAAATGATAAAGAGGAAAATTACCTGCATCGTTTGATTAGGAATATGGTCTTTCCCACACTGATGATCAGTGAGCAATGACATATCCCCATTTGCAGGATTATGAAATCTACAAGCATCCGTTTGCAGGACCAGAGCCTGCTCAACAAGATGCAACAGTCTCTTTTCAGGAATCATCACCGTTGGAGGAAGCAACTTACGCAATTCATCCAGTAACTTTTTACGAGTTTCCAGTTTCAATTCTTTACTGGAAGTCCCATCCGGAGGGATTTGCGAAGGAGAAACAATAAAGGAAGACATCTCTCTAACTCTCTCATCATGTATACGAAGTGGACTGATCTCTGTCCTAAGAGTCTTCAAAGCATCCATTATCTTGTCCTCATCCAAAAGTTCCAAGAATTTCTGCTCCAATATTATAAATGAAGCTATCTTAATAATAGATTCATCTTCTAGACCTATTTTATGCAACACCGAAACACTTTCATCCCATTGCCCTTCAAGAATTCGACGCATAAACATATCTACCACGGGGGAGTGCAATGGAATTCCAGACTCTTCCTCTAGACGAGCCACTGTCTCAGAATAGCCCAGAGAATACAATGCCTCAGCCATAACCCGAACAATCTCCGCTTTCTTAATGAGACCTTTTGAACCAAGAACCCCATCATCATCTTGTGATTCTAAAAGACGAGCCATTGGGTTGCTTAATGAGCAACTACCTTGCCCTCCAAGCAATGCACCGTTGGAATTACCCCCTGAATCTCCAGAGGACACCTTCACACGTTTTGACGGTGGTTCAACATCCTCTACACCTCCCATGAAAAGCACACTTCAGCCCATATATTAACACCAGGGAAACACAAAAAGAGATGAAACCTTCTTGTCAATTTTTTGGCAAATCAGGTAAACTTTCTGTAAAATGAAGAAAAGACATGTTAAGGTTTAAAAAAAAGAATATTGCATAGCTAAAGAGGCCAAAGAACAAAAAAATAGCCAATTTCAAAATGAGACTTTCCACTACTCCATGTGTGAAAATAACTAGTCAAAGGAAGGAACCATTGTTCTTAGGCTGCAATTACAGAGGAATCGTTTTAAGTTCAAGAAATACAATTATATAATTCCATTCTCAATTTTTTTTTTTTCCTCAAAAAAATTTATTATCCAACAATGTTTCGGTAAGATTCTCTATTACTCTAGGACTCTTAGCATACAAAGTAGCATTCAACTAACAAATATAATCATCATCCCAAACCCAACCAACTCACCCAAATTAAACAAAATCAAAACCTCATTGCTTTGCTAAGAGTAATCAAACGTTCAAATCTTTAACCAATCCATTAAACTTACACAAAGTAACTGCAGTTAAACAAGAACCCAAACTAATCATACTTGAATCAACTACACATAGTCTGTCAAGTTGCAAATACGGTAACATAAAGCAAACTGCAAACTCAATACACAGAACGATTCATCAAAATTTGGGGAAATCAAACACTGGGCTTCATTTCCAATAGAATACATTAATTGATACCCAATCCAAGCAAAGATTCATTTGCAGAAAGCAGATCAAACTTAGTAAAATCAGAATTAACTAACTCGCAGAAAATCAAATAGCGGACGGAATCAAGCAAGCGCGATGAAGATAAATCGAGCCGACCCGTATAGCGGTGAAGCAATGAATTGGGGAAAGGGATCCGAATAGAAATGGGTATTTATATGGGTGGTTTTGTGTGCAGGGAAGATAATACTTTACTCTCAATTTGGATGTGGAATTTCAAGAAGAAGCAAAAGAAAGAGTGAGAAGCCTTCACAAGACGGTTTTCTATTGGTAAAATGTTTTATTATTACCAAGAAATTAATTTTAGTGGTTATATTAGGAATAAATGAATAAATATATATTTTCCAAACCTCAAAATAAATTATTTATATTTAGTAATAAAATACAAATAAAAAATTATCTCATGTGAATTTAGGTTCACTTGAATTTTTATTTTCTTTTCGAGATTAAGTCTTCAGATGATCTAGGTAAGATCACAAGATTTCATAATAGTGCGTTTAAACCATGCAATTTATTATACTAAAAGATGCATTTTGTTTACATTGAATCGTGCAACTATGAATATGGAAAATAGTTGCACGGTTCAGTGTAAACAAGTTGCATCTTTCAGTATAACAAATTGCATATATCTAAAATACACTATGAGTGCAGGTGCATTTGGATGCACATGAGTCCCACTCTTTTCTCTAATATCATTGTTAGAGAAAAAAAAATTGTCTCATAATTTTCCCGTAATTTATTTTTCGACCAAAAAAATTTAACTATCCAATTTTGTATAATTATCTTGATTGTCCAATTTTGATCACATTTACACTAACAAAACATAGACAACGTCATTTTCAGTCATGCGTAAGTCGCGTGTCTGTTAAAATTTAGGGTTTTCGAGCTCGTAGCTGACGTGAATGTTGATTGTGACAAAAAAAAATCATATTTATAGAAAGAGCAAAAAATTCCTCCTAAGTTGCAAAAAATATGAATTTTCTTTTAACATTCAGTGTCCCCATTAGCAACGTGTTGGAATTTAGAGGCACGTAAACACGTAATACATGCGCAGCAGAAATAAACAGTTCACCAACAACGAACAATTAATTGCATAATTAAATACGAGTAAACGTAAACATAATTCTTACAGTAGTTCGTATACCGTTTTCTCTACTATGGTATCCACGTAATCCCCAATTACGGATTTACACGGATTTGCCAGTGTTGAATCCCGAGATGAATTTGCTAGAAAAATTCTAACTCTAGATCTTATGGAGAATAATGAATTAACGTTGTTTGTGAATTCCCAAGAGTTCATATATATAGGGAAAACCCAGCTTAAATCTTAAGCTAACCTGATTGGGAAATAAAATCCATAATCTTTATTTAAATAAATCTTTACGATTTATTCCCCCATATAAAATCTCTATGGATTTAATTCCTATGTATATCAAATCTCTAAGGATTTGATTCCATATATATATTAAATCCTATAATAATATTCCATATATTATTATTGGGAATCCTATTTAATTAAAAAATTAATAATAATTAATTCCAAATTAATCTATTATTAATTAATTCTCCATAAATTAAATATTAAATCTAATTTAACATTTAATCAACCAACTATAATTTGTAAAAGGGAACTACTTGTTTTGTGACCCATAGGCCCTCATATATCGAGCGATTAGTGAAACTAACGGTCTTAATTGAACCATAGACAATAAATCAGACATTCTCAATATATGAAGACGTTCTGAGAAACGTGCAACTACATAGAATCAAACATGGACTATTACGATTTCCTCCTTTCATTCGCGAATACTCGATTAGTTTTGAACATGATGAAGTGTCTATTCAAATAACATAATCAATTTATCTCTAATCACTAATTGATCACTTATGTCACACTTAGTCACAAAGTCTAAGTTGACGTGCATCGACCGATGACTTTGATCCAATTATGATGAGAAGATGAGTATTCTCTCTAAATCCACATTGAGGAATGAATCTTATTCTTGGCTCAACTACCACGCACATGCACTTCGTGATGAACCCAATCCAAGCCATATCTACCCATAGGCGGCGCAAGCGTCGGTCATGGTCAAAGTTCATCATCCCACATGTCGTGTGATTGACCTCAAGTCAAAGGAGTATCGCATCGCTCCCCACTAACCGAGACACCGTGTGAGACACATATAGTGGAAATACATCAAACGGTTTCTCGGATGGGTATACCAATACCCTCTAAGGTATTTGTGCATCCATCATGAGATACCTAGTATCTCGTAGTAAGTGAGATCTTACTACACTCTCTAAGAGTATGATGCAGATCGCACATCAATCTCCATTGCATCATCAATATCTCATTCTTGATGATCCTTGATCGGGGCTATTTAAAATCATGCTTAAGTCATCTGAGTTCTCACAACCTCAATGACAACAATGACTCATGGGAACACTTGTATGAATAAATGCAAACAATCAAACATAATATTCAAACAAGTGTATTGCCATACATTAATATTAAGTGAACTATAATCGGATGGGTATACCAATACCCTCTAAGGTATTTGTGCATCCATCATGAGATACCTAGTATCTCGTAGTAAGTGAGATCTTACTACACTCTCTAAGAGTATGATGCAGATCGCACATCAATCTCCATTGCATCATCAATATCCCATTCTTGATGATCCTTGATCGGGGCTATTTAAGAATCATGCTTAAGTCATCTGAGTTCTCACAACCTCAATGACAACAATGACTCATGGGAACACTTGTATGATAAATGCAAACAATCAAACATAATATTAAAAAACAAGTGTATTGTCATGCATTAATATTAAGTGAACTATAATATTAAATCAAACTGAATATCATCGAGTATTATGTCCTTACAATAGATTGTCTCTAAGACACTAACACTAACAATCTCCCACTTGGACTAGAGTCAATCACCTATATGTCTAACCCCTAGACCATCAAATGTCTAGTGTGTACATGAACACTCAGTGTTTTGGTGAAAAGATCTGCCAAATTAAATATGTGGGAATACATTTTAATTCTATTTCTCCTGTCGTTATGATCTCACGGATCAAATGATAAGTCTTGGTAGATGCTTGTTTATGCTTGTTGATCTCGGTTCCTTTGCTTGCGCAATCGCACCAGCGTTGTCTTAATAAAACTTTATTAGACAACTGACACTCGAAACTACCCCTAGTTCTATTAAGAACTATAAAATCTAGACAGCCTCCTTGAGGCTTCTGATACAGCAATGTACTCAACTTCGACTGTTGAATCTGCGGTCCTTTTGCTTGGAATTATTCCAACTGACCGCCTCATTATTGAGAGTGAAACGTAACCTGACTGTGATTTGTAATCATCACAGTCGGATTAGAAACTTATGTCAGCATAACCAGTGACTACCCGCTTACGATTGTCCCACTATAGACAAGAAACATTCTTTAGTTTGTCTAAGATACTTGAGATGGTCTTGACAACAATCCAAAGAGACTCTCTCAGATTACATTGGTATCTACCAAAGTGATGTTGATAAGCGTGAGGCCACGTTTGGCCTCGTCTGAAGTCATAAGCGTACATGATTGACCCAATTGCATATGCATATGGGACATTTTTCATGTGCTTGATATTAGCTTCAATAGAAGGACAATCCTTCTTTGACAGTTTTATCCCATGATTTGCAGGTAGAGACCCTCTCTTAGAGTTCTCTATTGCAAAACGCTTCAACAACTTGTCTACATAGGTGGGTGATGACCTCAACATCCTCTTGGATCTATCACTGTTGATCTTGGATCTATCACTGTGGATCTTGATCCCTAAGATGTAGCAGGATTCACAAAGATCCTTCACCATGAAGGTCTTCGATAACTAATCTTCAACGGACTGCATTAACGGGATATTGTTACCCAAAATCAATATGTCATTGACATACACGATTATGAAAACAATATTCTTCCCGTTGTGTTTACAATAAACACAAGGATCTTCCGAATTTCTAATGAAGTCAAAAGACTTGATAGCTTCATCAAATCGGATATTCCAACTCCTAGAAGTTTGCTTCAATCCATAGATGGATCTCTTCAGCTTGCATACTAGATTAGAATTTGACTTAGATGTAAAACCTTTCGGTTGAGTCATAAACACTTCCTTATCAATGTTTCCATTGAGGAAAGTTTTTTTGACATCCATCTGTCAAATCTCATAATCATAGTGTGCTGCTATCGCAAGTAAAATTCGAATGGACTTGAACTTTGAAATTGGTGAGAAGGTCTCATCATAGTCAGTGCCTTCACGTTGACTATTACCCTTCGCCACCAACCTAGCTTTGTAGGTTTGTACTTTGCCATTTGCATTGGTCTTTTGCATGAAGACCCAATCGCAATATATGGGTCTAACCCCTTTAGGCAACTCAACCAAGTCCTAGACTTAATTGGTGTACATCGAGTCCATCTCGAATTCATGGCTTCATGCCACTTCCCTGAATCAATATCTGATATTATTTCAGAATAAGTATTAGGATCGTTCTTATCCGGTATCTAATGGGCGAATTACAATTCCTAATATACTTACGGAGCTTTGGTTGTGCAGGCTATACATTCTGATCGTGAAATTTTTTATGGTGCATCGATTTCATGAATGTCCGAAGAGTCCTCAAGAGCTACACTTTCAGATGCCTCTTGGGCGGGAGTTTGAACTATGTTGTTCTCATTCAGCCCGCTTGGAGGTTCTTGCACTGGCAAGCCTACTCCAATTATGCTCCCACTAGCTGAAAGACGATCACCTAGTGAAAGACTCTCACTGTAAAAGTTGTTGAATGCTCCCACTGATTCCTTGTCATGTTGCTTTGACAAGATATCAGTCTCTTTGTTAATTTGTGGTTCTTGAATTTCTTCAAGTTCTATCAACTTACGACCTTGTTCCTTAAAGACATAGTCTTCTTCGTGGAACTTGGTCTGCCTAGAAACAATCACTGATTATTTCTTAGGTAGATAGAAGTAATATCCCTTAGTTTTCTTAGGATATCCCACAAAGTAACCTTTTTCACCTTTGGATTCCAACTTGTAGGTAAGCATCCTTTTTACAATCACTGGGCAACCCCATGTTTAATATGTGTAAAAGTTGGCTTCTTGCCACACCATAGTTCATATGGTGTATGCTCAACCGACTTAGATGGAATCCTATTCAGAATGTAAATTGAGGTTTGTAACACGTATCCCATAAGAATGTTGGAAGACAGGAAAAACTCATCATGGACCTCACCATGTCTAACAAGGTTTGGTTTCTTCTCTCGGATACACCGTTCATCTGAGGTGTTCCGGGAGTAGTCCATTGTGAATGGATTCCATGTAACTTCAAGTAATCAGTGAATTCATGGCTAAGGTATTCACCTCCTCGATCTGATCGAAGAGTCTTGATACTCTTATCAAGTTGCTTTTCTACTTCAACCTTAAACTCTTTGAATTTCTCAAAAGATTCGGATTTGTATTTCATAAGATACACGTATCCGTATCTAGAGAAATCATCAGTAAAAGTGATGAAGTAGCCGAAGTGACCCCTAGCTAGAGTGGGCAATGGTCCACAAACATCGTTGTAGATCAACTCTAGAACTTCTTTGGCATGCACTCCTTTCCCAGAAAAGGGTCTATTGATCATCTTGCCCATGAGATAAGATTAACAATCTCCATAAGACTCATAGTCGAATGGGGTTAAGTAGTCTAACTTTCTTAACCTTGCAATTCTTTTCTCGTTTACATGATCAAGTTCTACAATGCCATAAGTAAATCGGGTTTTCATGATTAATAAGTTTGGGTCTTTTATTTTGTATATTAAGAACATCATATCCATAATGCAACAATTACATGTTGCGAGTAATAGAAAGAACTAGATGACTATCATTAAGTTCTAATCTAAAACCAAAGGGTAAATCTAACACATAAGTCCCCACACGCCTCGTTAGCGACTCTTGCTCCGCTTCCACGTAAAGACGACTTCACCCGCCTTAACTGCCCTATGACACATGAGCCCTTTCACATTAGTGCAAATGTGAGAGCCAAATCCAGTATCCAATACCGAGCAGTTAGCGCTATTAGTGGACATGTTTATCTTAATAACAAACATACATGTTCTAGTGCAAAAAGCACCTAGTGCATCCCTTTAGCAACTAGAACCTCATAGTCTTTTCTTCTTCTTCTACTTATAGTGCCCTCTTCTTATTATTATAGAGGCAACATCCTTGTTTAAATTACTCCTTATTTTGAACACCATCTTAGTGATAGTGAACTCAAAAGTCTTGAGCAAGCATTTTATTTGAAATCCAGATGAAGTTTAGGCATGGTCGGCCTTATTCATATTATAGTTCACAATGAAACTAAAATATGAATCCGGGGAATGACAAGAACTGAGGATAAAGATAAATGAAAAATGTTGGTATTTTAGCTCAAAAGCCTAAAATTACCAAGTTTTTTCATTAGGTCTATCATCATTAGCACATGAGATGAAATCTTCCCTTCTTTACTATAAATACATTGCACTATCTTCAAGATCCGAAATGGATCTCTCATCACTTCATAAATCTCCACAAGAGATTATATCCAATCAAAGAGATCCTTCAGATGTTGGAGCATGTATTAGAGATCCATTTTCTCACGCTACCTATGTATATCGAGTCATGTCCGAAGAACATCATCACATCGAGCTTGTGAAGCATCCTCATCTAAGATGCTTCTTCCGAAGCTCGTGGCCTGCCGAGTCTACGTCAAACGTGGCTACCTCGAGAACCAGAAACTTGATAGGAATTTCCAAGGAGATGAAAGGATTGGCGTGTCCAACACGTGCTAATCTTTTTATACTTGCCTTTAACACCAAAACACATGTTAAAAATTGGAAACACTGCATCCCGGAAAAATTTGGCTTAAAACGGGTTTTCAATTTGTTTTGTTTCAAAACACATCTCATTTTGACAGCTATACATTTCAACTAACCAAGAGAAATAAAATAAAACGAAATTAAACACATAATTCCTATGATCAATACACAATTAAAATAAACATGGCCTTTTCTTTTGTGTTTATTTTGTCTCCATTATTTTCATATTCAAAGACCTCATGGAAGAATCCATTTTTTTATATATAATATAAATTATAATGAATTGGGAATCCACATTCCTACTATCATAATCCGAGAACCGGGGCCAGGTGATCATTCTTATAATGACATAAATGGTAGGTCTCACCAAACCAATTGCAAAAATTTGCATTCTTAGTTTGTCGAACCTAGTTCGAACCGATGTCCTTTTAATTAAACACTTTGTTGATCAATACGCTAAATAAAATAAACAAAGTTAAGTTGGTTTACAACCATCGTTTGGCGACATTTCATGTCCCTTATAAGAGTCCACATTCCTACTATAGATGTAGATCCGAGCAAAAGAATGGCATAAATGGTCTTTAAAACCAATCGAAAAACGAAATTTCTAGTTTGTTAACTTTTAATTTTTGATGGAAGACATCTTATCAAATTAATGGTAAAACCATATTTTAAGAGTCCCGAATGTATTTCAAAAAAAGACGTATTAATTCTTAATCGAGATCCAACATATTAACTTACATCACATTTATCAAATTAATTAAAACCATATTTTAAAATACCCAAACATTTGATTTATAATCGCTTAACTAACATTTATTTGGAAATTATCGCCTACCCAAACATTTAATAACTAACATTTATTCGGGTCAAAAGACAAAATATTGATACAACGACCTACCCAAACAATTATAATGCGGACGTAAAAACGCTAAGTAACGTAATATAAAACACGTTAACCAAGTGGGAATTAATAACTCGTTTAATCATTTAAACCATAATTTTAAAATCAAATTTTAACAATTAAATTCATTATTAATATTAGCCTTTTAAATAATCCAATTGATAAGCATTTAAAAGTCCAACTTTTAATATTGTTTTAAAAATTAAACCTTTATCAATTTTAAAACAATTTTCAATTTCAAATTTTAATTAATCTAATCAATTAAGTCCGTCATTAGTCCAACCAATACGTGTCTTCTGAAGAACTCGAATTTTATTAATCTTAATTAAATCTAATTTAATTTTAAAAGTATGGAGCTCAGGTGCAATTTCTAAAATTGCACGAGGGGCCTGACCAAATCGAATTTACAAACCAACCCCTTTCACATCACCGCCCCCTTCCTTGCAGAGTCCAATCTGCAAACCAAAAATTCCCAATCCAATTCCCAAACCAAAATAAAGACCATCAATTCAATTAACATCGTTCAACAACAGAAATCATCGAAGAACAACGAAAAACATCAGTCCAGAAATGGGTCAAGAAGACAGGCGGTAGGAAGCAAGGCCAAACGGAGTACGAAGCGACGCGAAGCAAATTACCATCGCTCAAGGCGATGTAAAATTGAATCGTCGTGGCTCCGCAAGAACGATCTTCGACGCGCAAACACGGCGAATCACCACCGCTATACTCGAACGCGGGTGACGTCATCGCACTACTTCGCGTGTGTTGGTGAGTCGCCGCCGTCGTTCGGTGCAAGCGGTCGATTAATCGCTCCAAGCGATAGATCGAAGCAATCGAACGTCGCTGTAAAACGTCGAGGTGGAGTGACCAACCCAAGATGATGATGGCGAACCGCCACCGCTCGTGAGTCGGAACCACATCGCGGATTTACAGGTCGGAGTGGACGAATTGGGAACGAAACGCGCCACCATCGCGCTGGATGAGTGAGTCCGCGCGGCCGTCGCCTAGGGATTCCAAAACCCTAATTTAATTTGATTCAGGGAGGAAGACAGAGTGAGAGGTCCGAAGGAGTGGTTGGTTTTTATCAAATAAAACCACCCACAAGTACCAAACCCCCAATTCTAGAACCCCCAAACAAATTCACAAGAAAAAAAAACACATGGTGCGGTTGACGTCAAATTCAACCGTACCGATTTAAATAAAAAAAATCTTTTTAAATAAATCAATCAATTACACAATTAAATCAAGAAATTTTCGAGCCCGATACCATCATTGAAATTTAGAAGACGTAAACACGTAATACATCTTGTATTTAAATAAACAGTTCACCAACAACGAACAATTAATTGCGTAATTAAATACGAAGAAACGTAAATGTAATTCTTACGATGAATTGATATCTTTGCTTTTCTACTACAGATCCACGTAATCCCCAATTACGGACTTGCACGGATTTGCCAATGTTGAATCCCGAGATGAATTTGCTAGGAAAATGTTGGGGAATAAGTTGCACGGATCTATTCGGGATAAATATTTAAATACAAATTTAATTATGATAATTATTACTAGCATGAATCAATCCTATATTAATTCAAATAATAATTCAACAACAAATCATGCATATAAACAAATTTCACGAAATCCTACGATGCGAAATTACTACGAAGTTAACGTGAACGCATTCTCTTGGAATGACAATGGCCTCGCTGATTGATTCACACAAAAAACCTTCCCAAGTATTCCTTAATCCTTGCTCGAAATCCGGTGGTAGGATGCTCCCTAACAATTAACAAAAGGAAAATAAACTTTGTTGCACCACCTTTGGATTTACTAATTTTTTTTTCCAAAGACATTGAATTATCTTGGGAATGAAACACTCATCCCTATTTATAGAGGTGTGGTGGTAAAAATTTGGGATAAAATAATATGGAAAAATCTTTTTTTCTTGATCTCCAAGAAATCTTGAATATATCTCATATATATTTTTTCTCCATAATTAAAATATTCCACAAAAAAATCCCAACTCCTCTTTGTTACGGAATTTTTGAAATATAGGAACAAGATTCCAAGATTTGGATCTTCTTGAATTTATGAGATATTCTCAGATTTCAAGAAATACATATCTTTCATAATATCTTTTCAAGAAAAATCGAAAAAAATCTTTCTTGCCTTTTATATTCAAAATTTTTCGAAAATATCCCCATAAATAACCAAGTGGGAGATTTCTTGAATTTAATGAGATAATCTTGTATTCCAAGAATACATATCTTCATTCCATAACAAAATTCAAAAAAAAAACTTTCTCCTCTTTTTTTTATTTATGATTTTTGAAATTATGAGGAAAAAATAAGCAACAAATTTATTTTATTTTTAAACATCTTTTTTTATTATTGAACTTTATGTTGGAAGCTACTTTCAGGGCCTTTAGGAGAATTAAGATTGGACCTTCCAACGGATCTTGAATTATCAATATTGAGCCACAACATTATTCAAAGCCCATAAATATTAATTAATCCCACTACATAATTAATATTGCACTATCCATCTTAACCCATATTATACCAATATGGCTCCCTATTATTATTTTCCCGTGTTTAAGATTATCTAGCCCACTAATTAATTCAAGCCACCAAATAGCTTTCCATTAATTAATATCTTTTGTCCTTGGTTAAGAAATCGATTCAACATTATTATCCATCTCCAAACTAGTTCCACTTGCAAGATTTGGTATGATAAAGCTTATGAACCTCCCAAGGGGGGTAAATCGAACAAAGCGTCTTTTGCACCGATTCTCCTCAGATTAAATCTTAGCAATCACATGTGACCAATAATATTGCCCAAGATAAAAAATATTGAATCTCGTTGATTCTCTATTGGGAGATGAATTTAATAAAGATATGATTTTGATTAGATCCCAAAACCCCGAGTATGACATGTTTAGAATAATCTTGATAGTTGAGTCGAGATTCAAGATTAGAGTATTCGGATGTTATCTGCAAAATGTATGAACAATGAGATATAGACGGGTTAGGATCTCAAGATTCTCAAGAGCTCAAGAAAGCTCGAAGAAACGAAGCCAAGATGAAACCGAAGTTTCAAGTTTCAAAGATGAAACGGCAAACTTAAGTATCGCAAAGAAATCGAATATCATCGTCTCAAGAAAAATCGAGATATCAAGTCTCAAGAAACCGAGATATCAAGACTCAGATGAAATCGAGATATCAAGACTCAAGATGAAACCGGAGGAATCAAGACGAAAAGATGAAGACTCAAAGATATCACCAAGACATCCAGAAGACTAAGACCTCAAGACTCGTAAGACATCAAAACTCGTAAGACTCAAGACATAGAAGATCAAGAACTGGAATACAAAAACATCAAGACTCGCAGAAGGTATCAATGCTCAAGATAAACCCCAATGTTCCGAGGCACCGAACATATCTATATCAAGGATGCACATCGGTAAGATCGCATTCCGTAAAAGTTAGATATTGCCCATAACATTCAAAGTGCGCATAAAAGGAACTAAGACAAAGTGTTGTTAAGGTTATATCAACTCGTAGATTGTAACCAAAAAGAGTCGTTGAAGGTGTCTGCCTTTAACCGAGACAAAAAGTCAAAAAGAGGAAGATAACATCGTACTACGCCGACAATCGACAAAGGATGGTCATTTGAAAAAGATGTCGGAAGTACTAAGTTCCGGTGCCAAAAAAAGTGAAGACCGGCTACATGAAAGAAATATTGCCTAAAAACGTGTTAGGGAGTCTCAAACCCTAAATATAGCCGCTTTCACACACCATAAGAGGAAACTCTTGGAGCTATCTCTCTCCACCGGATAGTTTTTCAAGAGTGACCTTGGTGTATGCCTATAAATACTTGTGACCCTCTACATTGTAAGGTTATGGGAAATTTGTAAGCAACTCAAGAGCTCAAACTTATTATCAAGATGTTGAAGCACTCGAAAACCCAAGAATTTCCCAAGTGCTTTAAATCGAAGAGAGCTCATTCCACTAAGCCTAGCTTGATAAGACATATCCAAAAGCTTAGTCGAGATATCCTAGCCTTTGACCGTTTCTTTTATTGTAAAGGATATCTCATCCTAGTTGAAACCAACCAAGAAACCCCAAACCCTTTAGAAGGTAGTTTGAGTGTGATTGTTGGTGAGAAGAGTTAGAAAAGAGTAAGTAAACTATGCGAGTAGTCGAGAAAACTCTAGAGGTGAAGTTAGTAAGCTACAGATGGTAGACCGGAAAGCTTGTTTGTGTTTGAGTAAGTAAACTACGGAGGTAGTCGAAAAGCACAAGGTCGGGTTGAGTAAGTAAACTCGTGGAGTAGTCGTAAAGCTCGTGGGCGAGTTGAGTAAGTAAACCACGCGAGGTAGTCGAAAGCTCGAGGAAGTGATTAGTGAATTTCTCTCGAGGATCGAGAGAGTGGACGAGGAGCTTGAGTCTCCGAACCACTATAAATTGTTGTGTTGTTTATTGTTTTCTTTATCCAGGCTTATTTTGCATTGACGACTTAAATCAAAGCATACTTTTCACCGATATTTCACTGAATCAATCAACCAAGGTCGCATATAATTGAATCACAAATTTAATCACTATTTCATTAAAGGAAGGTTTTCAAAGAAAAGCTTAAAAACGAGTATAAACTAAGGGTCAACCATTCCGCACATCCGAGTAGCTAGAACAGATAGTTACCAAACCGAACTTACTCTTCCGAGGGTTCAAAGTTAGTTATCCGATCCAAGCAACTCGGGATCTCTCAAACTCAGACTCGGCTTGGGATTATCCGAGGTATCCGAAGTAACTCAGATCACCTGTCTCGAGATAGACTTTGACTCGGAGAGCGATTGTGCTTCTCAGACCAAATCATCGTGACAACCCCGACCCAAGTGACCTCGAAGAAAAGTTTTAAAAAACCGAACACGTATTTCCCCCATACACATGTAAGACTCGTTTGCACCGACCAACATTCTCTACCCATGATAAGTTAAAGCACTTTCGTTTGCACCGATTAACATTCTCTACCCATGATAAGTTAAAGCAATAGTTACCAACCTTGTGATCATATTTAAGGGGCCGAGATTAAAAATAACGAACCCACTTTGAGGTCTAATTCTTGTATTCGATTCTGAAGAATTTGTCCTCACCTGGTCCTATTCATATTGCATCGGTCATGCAAGTGTAATCTCTTGGTCTTGAACCATGTCCCCGAATAAATGAACTTTTCACGATGGATTGTTCATTTCCATCTATACTGGTGTACTTTTTATTTATCAAAACCTATTTTAATTTAATCTTAAATTGTTTATCACTAAATTAACTAAATGTAACCGTCTGTTATTTATTTAACAATTAACTGCTAAATAAATATGTAACATTCGATGACATTTAAATTGTATGATAAACAATTTATTTGATAAATAATCACGTAATACAAAGTAAGATTTTCGATTAACAATCCCTTTGTTACTAAAAATGTTGGGACACCATTCACGATAATCAAAAGATAGAAAAATGAACAATTTATCCATCGTGAAAGGTTGAAGTAAGGCTTTGGTAAATGATACTTTTAATTGTAGTTAATTTTGTCTTGACCAAGAGATTACACTAGTGCATGATCGATGTAATCGAAAGGACCCATGTGAGGATAAATTCTTCAAATCAAATTCTTCCAGAGGCGAAAGAATTAGACCTCCGTTCGTTATTTCTTAATCTTCGCCTTAAATAGATCACGCAGGGTTGGTAACTATTAATTTTGACTTATCATGGGTAGAGAATCAACGAGATTCAATACTTTTTATCTTGGGCAATATTATTGGTCACCATTGCTAAGATTTAATACTTGAGAATCGTGCAAGTATGCTTGTTCGATTTGCCCCTTCTCGAGGTTCATAAGATTTATCATACCAAATCTTGCAAGTGGAACTAGTTTAGGTATGGATAATAATGTTGAACCGCTTTCTTAACCAATGACAAAAGATATTAATTAACGGAAATCTATTTCAGTGGCTTGAATTAATTAATGGGCTAGATAATCTTAAACACGGGAAATAATAACCGGGAGCCATATTGATTGTAATATGGGTTAATATGGATAGTGCAATATTAATTATGTAGTGGGATTAATTATTATTTATGGGCTTGAATAATATTGTGGCTCAATATTGATAATTCAAGATCCATTGGAAGGTCCAATCTTAATTCTCCTAAAGGCCCCCTAAGTAGCCCAACATATAGTCCAATAACTGAAAAAAGTGTTTAAAATAAAATAAATATTGTTGCTTATTTTTTCTCATAATTTTTGAAATTTATGGATAAAAGGGGAGAAAGATTTTCTTTGAATTTTGTTATGGAATGAAGATATGTATTCTTGGAATACAAGATTATCTCATTAAATTCAAAAAATTTCCCACTTGGTTATCCATAGAGCAATTTTCGAAATTTTTGATAATTAAGGGAAAGAAAGATTTTCTTGATTTTCTTGAAAAGATATTATGGAAGATATGTATTTCTTGAAATACAAGAATATCTCATAAAATCAAGAAGATCCAAATCTTGGATTCTTGTCCTATAATTTTCAAAAATATTCCATAACAAAGAGTAGGTGGGATTTTGTGGAATATTATAATTATAGGAAAAAAAATATAGGAGATATATTCAAGATTTCTTGGAGATCTAGAAAAGATTTTCCCACATTGTTTTTGCCCCAAAAATTCGACCACCACTACTCTATAAATAGGGGATGATTCTTTCATTCCCAAGGACAATTCCATGTGCTGGAAAAATTAGTAAATCCACAAAGGTGGTGCAACAAAGTTTATTTTCCTTTTGTTAATTGTTCGCAAGCGTCCTACCACCAGATAGTCGAGCAAGGATTAAGGGAATACTTGGAAAGTTCTTTTGGTGTGTCTAATCAACAAAGACCATTGCCGTCCCCAAGAGGTACGCTCACGTAAACTCAGAGAATTTCTCGTCACGCGGGATTTACGTGAATTGATTATATGCATGATTTGTTGTTGGATTATTATTTGAATTAATATAGGATTAATTCATGCTAGTAATAATTATAAGAATTAAATTTGTATTTAAATATTCATCCCTAATAGATCTGTGGCAAATAATTCCCCAACAAGCGGTATCGAGCCACGGTTTGACTCTCTAAATTTTAAATTGTAATTTAATTAGTTGACATTAAATTTGAAATTGATAGTAGAATTGCTAGATCTTTTTGCGGTATCCAATTGTCATGGAATTTAATGTGATTATTTATGCATGCATATAAATTGTGGTTTTTAATTCGATTCGTTCAATTCGCTTTGCCTCGTGGAGAAAATCCACGAAGAGATTAGGATTTGTTTGATTTGATCAATGTAATAGACTAGTCTAGATCTAGGTTTATTTATTTTTTGTAAATAAATTGTAACCGGATCGAAACGAGCGCGAGACGGGGAATTAAAGGATAAAATCCAGAACCGGGCGTAGGGCGGCGCGAAGTCGCGCTTGTGCGAAAGGCACGCTACGACGGATGCACGCAATGCCAAGACGGCATGGGGCGAGGTTTAGGCCGAAAAGGCGCGAGATCAACACGTGGGCGACAGGCACGCGAAGACCGCTAAGGCGGAGAGTGACGGAGAGATGAAAGGCGGCGATGAGGCACGCCATACGCAGTGTGATCGCCACGCGGGCACGAAGTTCCACGGGCGAGGGCGAAGAATAGGCTACGGATGCGCGGGTACACGACGCCGCCGGTGCCGAGGCTTACGCTGGGAGCCGACGAGGTCGCCGAGGTCGCTGAATGGCGATGGCGATGCAAAGTAAGGCGCAATAACGCGTCACTGCCGGGCTGCCGGATGCCGGGCAAGTAAGCATCCCGGCCGAGCTACTGGGCGCGGGCATTTCGAGACGGAGTTCTTTTCAAACGACGAGCGGGAGAAATTCAAAGACGGTATTTTTCAAAAATCAAGTCAAGAAAAATCAAATCATGACAATTGATAATTTGTGGCCAATATGTTTATTTTTTCCGGGCTGCTTGATTTATTATCAGGTTATCTTATGCTTTATTTAATTTGTTTAAATGTGTTTTGCATGAGAGTTGCCCAATGAAAAAATCTCACCATAAAAAATTACTAAGTATCTTTAAATATTTAATTTACAATTTTATTCGGATAATAAAATTGAATTAATTTTTGACCTCCATGATTTATTTATTTGTGAATTCTTTTGGAGAAATTCCCCCCTGACTCGGTCAAAAAGTTAGCTTTCACGAATGAATTCCAAATGGATGATTGTGGATTATTACTAGTATATTTATGACCCTCCCCACGAGGCTGCTCTCAAAGCGAAATAATGATCCTGTTTTAATCATGGTTATTACTTAGGTATAAAATTGATATGCATATACTTCCCCAAGTCCCCGTCAATTTTATATTGGTCAGTGGAGCCAACTATTAATCTGGATATTAAAGGTTTATAAATCGTTCTTGTTTGTAACCCGCTTGAATGTGTTTAAATAATGACCCACCCCACATGGCTTATTTAAACTATTTTTGAGATGTTGGGTGATGCATGTTCATTTTTTTTTTTTTTGAGATTTTAATATGATGCATGGATCGAACCTTGTGATATATTTTCAGGTGCTATGCATATTATTGTTTATTTTTTCCATCATGTCGCAACCTTTTAATCCACTATTCAATATACTTAAAAACAACTTGCTTATTTGGTGAAAACTTTGTTGATTGAATCGTAAACTTACTATTGTCCTCACCGCACAAAAAGCCATAACCAGTTCTCACTACACCTAAACCGAAAAAGCCAAAAGATGAGTCCACTAAAACGGTTAAGAAAAGAGTATGCCGATTGAGGAGCGTTCCAACGAAAATGGCAAAGTGTACCATCTTGGCTTCTATGTCGATGTGTTGCAACACCAACACCGCCAGAATATTGAGACCATTGTAGACATCATGACTTGTCTTAAAGCGATGTTTCAACATCGAACCTTTTGGCTCATCGGATCACCATGAGGGACTTACTCTCTATGAAAATGGTGGAGGAACGCCCGTAAAGGGATCACGCTTCTCGTGATGATGGCTCACCTTAATAAACTTGAGGTACTTGGCGCCGAATACGATATCGGTGACCCAAATCGATTTCAGAGCCCCACTCTCTGGCCGAAAGTTTGAATAGTCAGTCGAACTACCGGATGAATAATCGAAAGTTCTCGATGCCCGATCCGCAGCAAGTTTTAGTCTCGGCAGAGGCGATATTGGGGCAAAAGAGCCAAGCCTTGGTGGCAATGGACCCTTCTTCTTCTAAAGGCGAGGGGTGGTAAGAACACGAAGAAGGATAAGAGCTACGCTGCAAGTGAATCCTGGTGTTGCCAATGGCAAAGAAAAAGGTGAAGAAGGGGTGGAGGAGGAGTAAGCCTAAGGGGAAGTGCTTAACCAACGCAAGGAAAAGGACATTGAGGTCACTGCTCCAAACCCAAAAGGAATGGAAAGAAAGGTAATTCTCACACTAGTTGTTGAAACTTGTTTAGCGGCGGCGATGCCTCCCATTTATGGGTGGTGGATAATCTGGGTCCATCGATCATGTTTGTTTCACTTTTACAGGGTTCAAGCGGACCTTAAACTTAGTGGGAGTGAGATCCTCATCACAATTTGGCGATGCTACTGAGTGGCAAAACAAGCAATGGGAGAAGTGCACCTGCCTTTTGAAAGACAGTTTTAATTTTAAGAGATGTTCTTTACGTTCCAAATTTTAGAAAGAATTTGATTTCGGTTTCTAAACTTTTTCTTGATGGATAGTCGGTTACTTTTAACAAAGTTGTTACCATTTCTTTTTTTGATAAATTTATCTCGTCATGGAACGTTGTCGAATAATCTCTATACAATTAATCTTGGCACACCACTCACTTAAATGCATCCTATAACACATTAATCATTTTAGAAAAAAAACATTCATCGACGTGAACGAGACACTTCTATGGCATCTAAGATTGGGTCATATAAATTCAAAAGAGGATCCAAAGGTTGGTGAAAGACGGTTCATTTGGAGTTTCTCCAAGTTGAACCAATTCCAACATGCTAATTATGTTTGGAGGGTAAAATGACCAAGAGGGCATTTGGAGCCAAGGGAATAGAGCCAAAGAAGTGTTAGAGATCGCTCACACAGACATGTATGTGGTCCAATGTCAACCAAAGCAATAGGAGGTTATGAGTATTTCGTCCACTTTTATTGATGACTACTCAAGGTATGCAGCTTATATTTTCCTTATGAAGCATAAATCGAGACATTTGAGAAATTCAAAGAATTTAAGGCTCAAGCAGAGAATCATAGGGAAAATGTATCAAGTCTCTACGATCTCGATCGTGGAGGCGAATACCTCAAATGATGAGTTTTTGAACTACTTATTCGATGAAGGGATTGCATCCCAAATAATCAATTCTAACCCTCAACAACGGGGTTGCGAGAGAGAAGAAACAGAACTCTTTTTGGAAAATGGTTAGATCTATGATGAGTTATCGATCTTCCCAAGTCGCTTTTGGGGTCATGCCTTGGAAACAACAAATTTCCTACATTCTAACTTGGTGCCATCCAAATCGGTTCCCAAAACTCCCAAAGAATTGTGGACCCAAGCGCAAACCTGGTTTGAGACACATGAGAATTTGGGGGTGTCCGCCCACGGTTGATAAGGAAGCCGGTAAATTGGATCCTCGATCGTAATTAAGGTTGTTTGTGGGATACCCTTTAACAAAAAGGGTGTATGTTTTATGGTCCCAAGATCAAAAGATGGTAATAAGCACCCACTTTAGATTTTTGGAAGAAGACTATATGAACGAAAGAAGACCGTAAGTGAGATTACCTTAAATGAGCTAAGGGGGCTAACCTCAATGCCAACTTGTACAAGATGACATACCAAACGACACACTTACACAACCGGAACCTCATCGTAGTGGGAGGGTTGTGAAATATTTCGAGAGATTCATGGAATAGGAGAGTCCTCTGGACTTGATTCCCTGGGACAAGACTTAATCGGACCCCATGAACATATGACGAGGCAATCCAAGACAAGGATGCAGATTCTTGGCAAACAAAGAATGAAAAAGCCAAAATGGGTTCTATGTATCATAACAGAGTGTGGGAGGCTAGTCAACCACTTAATGGGTCAAACCCATTGGTTGCAAGTGGGTGTATAAGAGAAAAAGAGGACCTGGACGGAAGGTGAAAACCTTCAAGGCAAGACTCGTGGCGAAAGGTTATACTCGAAAAGAATGGATCGATTATGAGGAAACTTTTTTCGCGTAGCCATGCTCAAGTCCATCCGATTCTCTTATCGATTGTCAGCAAGATCTCGACTTTGAAATCTGCAAATGGATGACAAGACAAATTTCCTTAACTAAGTCTTGATGAAGAGATCTATATGCAACAACCCCAAGGATTCATTGTAAAAGGCCAAGAACACCTAGTTTGTAAGCTCATGAAGTCCATTTACTTGACTCAAACAGCATCCAGAGCTTGGAACCAATGTTTTGATCATGTTATAAAGTCTTATGGGTTTGATCAAAACGAAGTTCGAAAAGTCAGGTGTACAAAAAGCGGTCGAAACCGCATTGGTATTCTTAGTACTATACGTAGACGACATTCGATCATCCGGAACGATGTAAAGGTGTTATCGGGCGTAAGGGCATGGCTTTCAAAACAAATTTTGATATGAAGGACTTAGGGAAGCCGCACATCCTTGGGATCAAAATCACTCAAGATCGCAAGAAAATGATGATAGGCTTGTTTAAGCTTCATACATAGACACTATCTTGAAACGATTCAAGATGCAGATTCCAAGAAAGGCTTCGTGACCTTTTCACATGGAATCCATCTATCCAAGAAAATGTGCCCTAAGACGCAAAAGGAGATAGATGACATGAGAGGCATTCCATATGTTTCGACCGCCGGAAGCCTTATGTATGCAATGTCAGGTACGAGACCCGATATCCGCTTGCTGCTTGGCATGGTGGCAATATATCAAAGTAACCCGGAAAGAACATTGACTGACGATTAAAAACATTAAAAAGTATCTCGAAAAGAACTCGGGATAGAATGTTAATTTATCGATCCGATAGTCTAATCCCCATCGGCACACTACGGACTCTTATTTTCAATCGCACATAGACTCGTAAAATCTACCTCCGGTAGTGTGTTTTTTGCATGGGGGAGGAGCCGTGACATGAAGAAGCGTCAAGGTAAATGCGCCGCAGATTCTACCATGGAAGCCGAATATGTAGTCGCCATGAGGGCAAAAAAAAAGCGGTTGGCTCAAGAACTTCCTAGTGGACTTGAATGTAGTTCAATTTGCCCAAATAGAATCATCATTTTATTGTGACAATAATGAGGAAAGCGATTTGCAAATTCAAGGGAACCAAGAGCCCACAAAGCCAAACAAACACATTGAAAGGAAATACCATCTTATACGAGATATCGTTAAGAGAGGAGATATAGATGTGGCAAATATAGCGTCGGAAGACAACCTAGCGATCCATTCCTGAAAGGGTCCGGGCTCAATACATTCGAGAGACATGTGGAAGGAATGGGTGTCAAGACCGTTGTCAATCTGCTTTGAGTATAAGTGGGAGAAATTATTAGGTTCGTGTAGGTGACATTAGATGTCACGAATTAGAACTACACGAGACATGTTGTAGTATACTTAAAAATCGGACTTTGAGTATAAGTGGGAGATTGTTGGGATTATCTTTTTGGAAAGTATGCTTTTTACTTTGTATAATCAAACCTAATTTCGGACTTATTTACTTGAAATAAATTGTTTATCCTTGATGCTTTAAATATCATCGAATGTTACATATATTTATTTATAACTGTTCAACAAATCGTCGTGTTACATTGTAGTTAATTTAGTGATACGGATCATAGAAGATTAAATTAACAATCCTTGTAACTAAAAGTACACCATTCACGACCTAGATGGAAATGAACAATCCATCGAAAGGTTGAAGTGTAAGGCCTCGGATTGTCTTGACCAAGAGATTACACTAGTGCATGGTGATCTCTTGATGAATAGGACCTCTGGGAGGACAAATTCTTCAAAAACCTGAACAAGGAAGAATTAGACCTCAGTGGTTCGTTATTTCTTAATCTTTGTTCCTTAAATAGGATCACGTGTGGTTGGTAACTATTACTTTGACTTATCATGGGTAGAGAATCAACGAGATTCAATACTTTTTTATCTTGGGCAATATTATTGGTCACTTGCGATTGGTAAGATTTAATACGGAGAATCGTGTGCAAGTACACTTGTTCGATTTGCCCCCTTGGGAGGTTCATAAGATTTATCATATCAAATCTTGCAAGTGGAACTAGTTTCCGGTATGGATAATAATGTTGAACCGTTCCTTAACCAATGACAAAAGATATTAATTAACGGAAAGCTATTTCAGTGGCTTGAATTAATTAATGGGCTAGATAATCTTAAACACGGGAAATAATAACCGGAGCCATATTGATCTGTAATATGGGTTAAGATGGATAGTCTGATATTAATTATGTAGTGAGATTAATTAATATTTATGGGCTTGAATAATATTGTGGCTCAATATTGATAATTCAAGATCCATTGGAAGGTCCAATCTTAATTCTCCTAAAGGCCCCCTAAGTAGCCCAACATATAGTCCAATAACTGAAAAAAGTGTTTAAAATAAAATAAATATTGTTGCTTATTTTTCCTCATAATTTTTTAAATTTATGGATAAAAGGGGAGAAAGATTTTCTTTGAATTTTGTTATGGAATGAAGATATGTATTCTTGGAATACAAGATTATCTCATTAAATTCAAGAAATCTCCCACTTGGTTATCCATAGAGCAATTTTTGAAATTTTTGATAATTAAGGGAAAGAAAGATTTTCTTGATTTTCTTGAAAATATATTATGGAAGATATGTATTTCTTGAAATACAAGAATATCTCATAAAATCAAGAATATCGAAATCTTGGATTCTTGCCCTATAATTTTCGAAAATATTCCATAACAAAAGAAATTGTGGATTTTGTGGAATATTATAATTATGGGAAAAAGAATATATAGAGATATATTCAAAATTTCTTGGAGATCAAGAAAAAGATTTTCCCACATTTGTTTTTTTCCAAAAAATTACCACCACTACTCTATAAATAGGGGATGATTCTTTCATTCCCAAGGACAATTCCATGTCTTTGAAAAAAATTAGTAAATCCACAAAGGTGGTGCAACAAAGTTTATTTTCCTTTTTGTTAATTGTTATAGCGTCCCTACCACCCGATAGTCGAGCAAGGATTAAGGGAATACTTGGAAAGTTCTTTTGGTGTGTCTAATCAACAAAGACCATTCTTTTTCCAAGAGGTAATGCTTCACGTAAACTTCGAGAATTTCGCGTCGTGGGATTTACGTGAATTGATTATATGCATGATTTGTTGTTGATTATTATTTGAATTAATATAGGATTAATTCATGCTTTAGTAATAATTATAAGAATTAAATTTGTATTTAAATATTCATCCCGAATAGATCTGTGCAAATAATTCCCCAACAGTGAATTCCCAAGAGTTCATATATATAGGGAAGGCCCTGCTTAAATCTTAAGCTAACCTGATTGGGAAATAAAATCCCTAATCTTTATTTAAATAAATCTCTACGATTTATTCCCCCATATAAAATCTCTACTTTAATTCCTATGTATATCAATTCTCTACTGATTTGATTCCATATATATTAAATCCTATAATAATATTCCATATATTATTATTGGGAATCCTATTTAATTAAATCCAATTTAATTAAAAAATTAATAATAATTAATTCCAAATTAATCTATTATTAATTAATTCTCCATAAATTAAATATTAAATCCAATTTAACATTTAATCAACCAACTATAATCTGTAAAAGGGGACTACTTGTTGTGTGACCCATAGGCCTCATATATCGAAATGATTAGTCAAACTAACGGTCTTAATTGAACCTACTGACAATAAATCGGACATTCTCAATATATGAGGTGCGCTACAGAAACGCAACTACACCAGAATCAAAACATGGGCTATTACGGTTTCCTCCTTTCATTCGCGAATACTCGATTAGTCTTGAACATGATGAAGTGTCTATTCAAATAACATAATCAATTTATCTCTAATCACTAATTGATCACTTATGTTACACTTAGCCACAAAGTCTAAGTTGACGTGCATCGGCCGATGACTTTGATCCAATTATGATGAGAAGATGAGTTCTTCTCTAAATCCACATTGAGGAATGAATCATATTATTGCTCAACTACCCACGCACACGCACTTCCGTGATGAACTCAATCCAAGCCATATCTACCCATAGGCGGGTTGGCGTGCCATGGTCAAAGTTCATCATCCCACATATGCATCGTATTGACCTCAAGTCGAAAGAGTATCACATCAACCCCACTAACCGAGACAATCTGTGATAATATAGTGGAAATACATCAAATGGTTTCTCGGATGGGTATACCAATACCCTTTAAGGTATTTATGATCCATCACAGATACCTAGTATCTCGTAGTAAAGTGAGATCTTACTACACTCTCTAAGAGTATGATGCGGATCGCATTAATTAATCTCCATCATCATCAATATCCCATTCTTGATGATCTTTGATAAAATATTTAAGAATCATGCTTAAGTCATCCGAGTTCTCACAACCTCAATGATAACAATGACTCATAGGAACACTTGTATGAATAAATGCAAACAATCAAACATAATATTCAAACAAGTGTATTGACATACATTAATATTAAGTGAACTATAATCGGATGGGTATACCAATACCCTCTAAGGTATTTGTGCATCCATCATGAGATACCTAGTATCTCTTAGTAAGTGAAATATTACTACACTCTCTAAGAGTATGATGCAGATCGCACACCAATCTCCATTGCATCATCAATATTCCATTCTTGATGATCCTTGATCGGGGCTATTTAAGAATCATGCTTAAGTCATCTGAGTTCTCACAACCTCAATGACAACAATGACTCATGGGAACACTTGTATGAATAAATGCAAACAATCAAACATAATATTCAAACAAGTGTATTGCCATACATTAATATTAAGTGAACTATAATATTAAATCAAACTGAATATCATCGAGTATTATGTCCTTACAATAGATTGTCTCTAGGACACTAACACTAACACAACGAGCTCGGAAACCCCCAATTTTAACTGGCACGTGGAGTGCGCGTGACCAAAAACGACATCGTTTCTTGTTTTCCGAAAAAAAGTTGGGACTAAAAATTGAAAATCGAGATAGTTATGAGACCAAAATTATATAGTTAATTTTAGAACGAAAAAACGGATGACAAGAAAATTATCTGAGAAAATAACTTTTTTTCTTGTCATTATTATAAACAGTAATAGTTTATACACATAACAAAGATAATAAGATCTCATACATAATGCTGATAATGCATATACATAGCATTGATATTTTAAGAAAGTGATTTTTATAAATAACTACAAAATGGATTATGTGTTTACTACTATATACAACTAGTATATCACCCGTGCGATGCACGGTTTGTGAGTATAAAATGAACATGATATGAAATGTATTTATTTTTATGTTAAATAAATTATAAAAAATTATTTTACTTATAATAATAATAAGAATCTTTATTTTTTATTTTTGTAGTATATTTTTTTATCTTTTTTTTTTTTTCATTTAAATAATACCCATTTATGAACATATTTTGCTTTTGCAATCAGCATGAGAAATGGGTGGCGCTTCAACTGCTTAAAAATTTACATTGTTAAATAATGCAATTTTAAGGGTGCTTTTTTTCTTACAATTTTAAATTATTCCTTTGAAACTACTTTGATTGTCACATATTATCGTCTTCCCAATTGTCATTGCATGTCAAAATTTTCAAATTGTCTGTTATATATGCAATATCACTATTTAAAAAATAAAATATTTTTTAAAGATATTTATAGTGTATATGCATAATCGTAACACTAAAAAAATAGAATTCACGTGAACCCGGGTTCACAGGAAAATCTAATTTTTATCTGGATTCATCCATGATTGGACTAATCAATTTAAATATTATATCCTGTAAAAGAATCATACAAATAAGTAAATAAATCGAGCCTTATCACAACCAACCTAGTGTCATTTTACAATTCAACTAATAAGGTCAACTAATAATTTAATTAAAAATTATTCAACAATTTAAGTCTAAAGTCAACAGTTCATGCAACAGACTTATGGTAATTGGACTAATCAATTCAAATCCAATATCATGTAATATTATCATACAAATAAGTATATAAATTATACATTTTCATATATATAATACTCCTCATCTTTTTTAGATTGCTCAAAATTCAAAAAGTCCATCTTTTATCACATACTCAAAATAACAATAAAGTAACTATACAATTCATGTTACCCCTTACAAATATCACTAAATTACATCACATGTCACTAATAATTACATACAAAAGTAACTTATTTTTTATCTTATTTACTAAAATTGACAAAATACTCTTATTAAAAAGCTATTTTATTATTTTTAAATATTAATAAAGAATTTCCTCATTAAAACCCGTGTCAAAATCAAGTGATCAATCTAAAGAAAAGTTGGAAGGAGTAACTGATTTAAAAAAAATATATCCATATCAATTGCAAAATATAAAATTTTATATTATTAATCATTAATGCCACTTTAAAATTTTATGATAAATTTGTAATAATTTTTTTTGTTGATTTTTTTTTTGTATAATATTTTGTTATTATATATGCATAAATAGATATAGTTCAAAATTTTGTAATAATATTTTTATTGAATTTTTTTTCTTTTTTTGTATAATATTTTGTTATTATATATGTATAAATAGACCTAGTTCAAAATTTTAAAAATAATATTAATAATTTAGAAAATATCAAAAGAAATAATTAGTATATATATTGGGTAGATATGAGAATTAAACCTTGTACGTCTTTGCGTACAAAAAAGATAAAAAATATTTATTATACCATTTGAGCTACATCAAATTGGTTAAAATGTTTAAAACTTTATTAGAAAATTATAACAATTTTTTGGCCAAAACTTTGTAATAATTTTTTTGTTGAATTTTTTCTTTTTATAATATAATATTTTGTTATTATATATGTATAAATAGATTTAGTTCAAAATTTTAAAAATAATATTAATAATTTAGAAAATATCAAAGAAATGATTAGTATATATGAAGTGGTAGATATGGGGAGTTGAACCTTGTACCTCTTGCATCTGAAAAAAGAAAAAATATTTGTTATACCATTTTGAGCTACATCAATTTGTTAAGATGTTTAAAATTTTATTAGAAAATTATAACAATTTCTTGGCTCGATATTTTTTTCCAACATTTTGTTATTAGATATGTATAGATTACTCTATTTGATTGCTAAAACATCTGAAAAAAAAAAATGGGTGCAATTTGTCTATTGTGCCTTACTTTCCAAAATTCCACATCTTTCTCTCTCTCCTCCCTCCCTTCTTCAAATCGATGGTGGTATTGTTTTAGTTTCATCTATAGAAATTTGAGTGGAAGTGATGGGTTGTGTTGGAGGATATTTTAGTTTTGATGAATTATACTGCAACATTATCAACTTATATTATTAAGCTAATTCTATGATAACAAGTTGAGGGCGAGAGAACAAATTGAGGGGGAACTTCCTTGCATGAGCGTAGATGATCGAGATCGGGCGAAGGTGCGAGCGAGACCAGTCGAGATCCCGATCGATAGAGTTAGATGAGTTCGAGTTAATCATGAAATGTGCAAAATCGGAAGAGAAGAAAAGCTAAGCACCGATCGAGGAAGATCCGGAAGAAGGTTCTGGTCGGGAAGATGAGCAGATGGGGATCGATCGAGATCGGGCGTGATCAGATCGGATATAAGATGAAGCGAGATGATCAAGATCGGGCGTGATTGAGATCAAATGTGCTTAAACCCATATGATAAACCCTAATGATCTTGACCTCGATGCTATCCTCGAGATATTGATCTGAAGAAGTGTTGATCTGATCGGTCGAAATTTGATCGGATCGAATGAAATCGGATGCTTTGGTGGTAGCTGAAGGTCGGGATATGCAGATTGGCCGAACTCGGTCAGCTGAGGAATGTCGATTCTTTGTCGAATGAGTCCATTTGAAAATGCTGAATCAGTATCAAGGAACTAGATCAAACTGAAGAACTCGGATAGAAATCTGAGGACTCGGATAAACTGAAGACTAGGATAAATTTGAAGACTCGATTATGTCTCTGAAAATATTTGAGACTTCGGAGAATCTGAATGATTCAATGAGGAATCGAGAATATAAGCCCAGATTAGAATCGGTAGCGTGGACCCGATGAGAGGAAGAGCAACCGGCGAAGAAGGTAGCGTACTTCTGAATAGTATGGATTTAGTGTGATTCTCGGCGGTAACATTGAATCAGCATATATCTGGTCTTTCATCGTTAGTGTGTGGATCGTGGAGAATATAGCACGAGATCTTCTGAGCGAAAGAGAGTTATACGAAAGCATTCCCACCCTGTAACACAAGTCTGCAGATATACAACATGCTCAAGAGTGTTACAGAACCCAATCTAGCGACCGCGATGTATCACCAGAGCAGAGATTTTCCCAACCCAAGCATTGAGGGCTAAAACCATTGTAAGGAAAATCTCACCATAGTCGAGACAACACCAACCCAAACCCAAAACCCATTCGTAAAGAGATAACTAAGTGGTGAAGTGGGGTAGTTGGTAGGCAAAACCCAAGTGGGGGTGATAAGTCCCGTGGAGTGTGAACTAGATTAAACATCTAAGAGGCGAGCCCGAGAGGTAAGTCTGGGGGCTGAAAGTTAGTAAACTACGGTAGTCGGAGAACTCAAAATTCAAGGTCGAAGCTAAATAAACTCTGGCAAGATGGTCGAAAGCCGGGGCGAAGGTTGGAGTAAACTACGCGAGAGGTGAGGTAAAAGCTCGAAAAGTATTCAAGGAATTTCCTAGAATGCGAGAGCGGATGTAGGGCTTGAGTCTCCCAACCACTATACTTTGTTGTGTTCTTCTTCTTTATGTTCTTATATTGTCATATCGTTCGATTATAAGCAAAACCTGACATGAGCTTAAAAAGCATAAAATCTTTAATCACCATTCCTTCACCCCCCCCTTTTTTATATACGTCATACGAAATGTTTTGTTTCACTTGCGCATAAAAATGAGTTTTTTCAAAATCGGGACCAACGAGGTTGTGTTTAGAGATATTAAGCAATTGACCCTAACCCGTTAGAAGCCCAAATTAAAGGCCGTAGACCTAAACAGGTTAGGGCCTTACGGCTCACTTTAAGCGGGTCATTAAGATCAAGTAATCTAACCTAACCCTAGTTGGCTTCGGCATTTAAGCAGGCGAAACTATCTGATTTTTTTTTCATTTTTTATGTTCTATATATTTGAAATTATAATTTGATTGATATATTAATTTGGTTAATTTAAAATCTTGCAACTAAAATGTACATACATGGGTTTAATAAAGACTACAATTTCTTATGAAGTTAGAAGTAATAAAACTTTGATAGACAATTTATTATTTATATTCATTTATTATTATTACTTTATTTATATATTTAATATTTATATTTATATTCGTAATTAATTTATCGAACTAACGTAAATATATACTACATTTTTAACAAATATTCCCATTTTTTCATTTTCGTTTCATCCCTTAAAGTTATCATTTCCTTTAATGGTAAGTGTGTCTCCACATTCTCTCCATCTCTCTCTACCCTTTCTCTCTATCTCTCTCTACCTTTTTACTTTTCTATTACATCTCCAGCCAGTTTAATATTATATTAATTAATATGTGTGCAAAAGCAAAGGGAAACCTTATTGTGGGACGGAGGTATAAAAAAATAAAAATTTGGATCGAATTTGTTGTTGAAGCCTAACCCATTGAGCCGATCTATATGATCATGGGCACTAAAGGTTAGGACCTTATCGATTCACTCTTAAATGGGCCATTGAATTACTGACCTAACCGCTTTATTTTTCGAGGGTTAAATGGGCGACTCATATTGCATGACCCGTTTAACATCTCTGGTTGTGTTTGGCTTGAAGGTGATTTTCTTTGTTCAAAGGATGTACCCTTGGTTGTTCAACCAGATTGGTTGTCAGATTGCATGTTTAGTGGTGGTTGTGAGGCGGCGTCTCGGAGTAGATGGAGGAGTATAAATTTGGGGTTCTTGAGGGTGAGTTGTGGTTGTGGGGCGATGGGTGGTAAAAAGGTGTAGCATATGTTAGGGATATCTTTGGGGTTGTAGGTTAATTAATGGTTGGGGGTGGGGTGGTAGGGGAAGGTGGAGAGCGGTGAAAGGGATTTTTGGCAATGGTGCGATGGTTTTTTTTTAGATGATTTGTGTTGGAGGTGAAAGCGTGCTCCTACGGGAAATTAAAATTTATTACTTGTGCTTGTTTTATGGAGTTTTGTAGGTGATTGTTCACTTTTTTTAGAATATAGTTTTGCCCATAATATATTTGTGAAAGCGTTCGAAGAGATATTTTTTGTAAATATACAATTATTATAGAGCATCTTTATGTGTGTGTTCAATTATTATCGAGGTTGCAATTTTTTACCATGTGCGTTCATATATATAGAATTTGAAAACATAAGGGCTAGAAAATAAAACACGGCACGAAAAATGCAAGAAAGAAGGCCCGAAAAAAAATACAACAATATGTGTGTTTAATTATTCTCGGGGATGTACATTTTTTCTTAGTGTGCGTACATACATATAAAATTTGTTATAAGGGCAGGAAAAAAAAAGCCATCACAACAACAAAACCTGACCGAAAAAAAATTAAGAAGGGCCCCGAATATAGATCCAAAATAAAAATATCAAAATTTGTCTTAGCAACAATAGCCCATAGGAAGAGATATTATTGTCTTAGGGGTGTTTTCGAAAAACATAAGTGATTATAGTCGCTTAATTGTGTCTAAAGCAATTTGGAGTGTTTTATTTCTCTTTTAGTAGGCAAATAAAACTAATAAGTTATAAGTTATAAAAGAACTTAAAAAATGGTGTTTTTAGTAGCTTATTTTTTTTAAAAACTTTTTAACTTTTTGAAAAACACTATTAACTTTTTTTGAATTTTCTTACAAACACTATCAACTTCTACCATAATCATTTTCCATGTCCACCAATTTTAATCCTTCTTCTTTAAAATCATAAAACTTTTGCAAACACCCCTTATAATAGCAATAGCCCATCTTCATTAAAATATCTTGGCCCACAGTCAATGTGAAAGCCCAATTATAATCTTATACATACATAAATACGAATATTTTGACAGCTCAGGTTCAAACTAGAATATCCAAATTTTCAACATTTAAACGCGAGGTTTAATGATTACTAAAAGATTAAGATATATTTATATTTTTTTCCTACCAAAAGTAGAGGAAAAAAAGATACATATTATTACTCTAGAGAATGTAAATTCACATTCTTCTTGTGTACATATTAAAGTAAAGAAAAAAAAGAAAGAAGAATTTACATAAATGCAATGACCAAAGTAACGAGGTTAAGAAAAAGGGTGCATTTCCCCAACCAACTTTAAGTTCCTCCATTGCAGTGAATAACACCATTACTAAGCCTCCCATTGCCATCCATCTTCACCCCGATTCAATCCCCAGATCACGGATAGTTCGATCATAAGCTTGCTGAAAGCAAGCATATGCGTTTTGAGGGTTCCATAACACAGTTCAAACCCCCAGAATGCCCGTTTAATGTCAAAAAATGAGCTTGCCTGAGCCTATACCATACACAAATCTGCAGACATATACAAGAAATGGAATGAAATCACATGAAAACATACATAAACCTAATAGAAAGGGCAAATACTTCTATGCACCGTGCAAATCAAGTGCATTTTTAAATGGTATTAGTTGTTTTACTAAAATGTATTGATTAGTTTTGGTTGTTTTGCAGAACAATATTAATTGTGCACTAGTTTAATGGTGCAACTTTCATATCAGATGAATATCCCCGTATATACCTGTAGTCCTCACTTCCACTTGCAA